>CM036130.1:30379734-30453748 GCA_002916485.2 Juglans nigra | reverse complement strand
AGGACTATCAGCTGTTGCAGTACGGCTGGGGCTACCACATAATGGACACCTGTCTCGATGTCTGAAGATACGTACGACCCACTTCATAGCTACAAACGTAACAAATGAAGGTACGCAACTACAAAGTGATCACCAAGCTAGCTAGCTAGTCGGTCCTCTATATATTTATTACTTGTAACATGCACAATCATGGAGGATGTTTGAACGTTACTTTGAAAACAAAATGGATCGATCCTCCCCAAAAGAATGCACCTAGCTATTTACTGATCCAATAGCCTGCCCTGTCTTTGATCTCCTTCTATATGAAAAAGGTATTATACTTTATATATAGTTAAGTTATATATATATATATATATATATATTTTAAGACATAATTTACACTATACTTATAATTTGAAAAATAATCATATTCTAACTAAATTAGTATGAATATATTATATATACTTACTCCATGTTAAATATCAAACTTCATATTATCTGTATATTAAATGTTTTTAATCTTTACTTAAATTAAGATCGTAAACTTATAATTTTCTTGTTAAACATATTCAATAAAAATTCAAAAACAATAATCACAATATTTTAAATCCATATCACAACATATTCATAATATTCTCACAACAATATTTATACACATATTAATTCATCAATGAACACCATAAACTCACAAACTATTCACAATATTCACAAACAATAATCACAATTATTTCAAGAGTAAGCATAAAATCACAATAATATATATAAACATATTGCTAAACAACTAGCACTCACAAATTCAAAAGAACCAATTAATCTAATTGTCATTCATTAGGGAGAGTAATTTAATTCCAATCAAATTATTTAGGAAATTGTACACTATAATTTTGGGTATTAGATTGTAATAATAAAGTATATTGTTTTAGACAAGTAATAAGAGCATGTGGTTCTAATGTTGATCTCATTAGTTTATAATAGATCATATATATAATATATAATATATTATATTATATAATATTAGATATATACTGTACTATATATATAATACAGTATATATAATATACTATATAATACATTATATATATATATATAATACACAGTATATATATACTATAATATACTATATATATTATAGTATAATACTATATATTATAATGCTATACATAACATTATAATATATAAGATATATTAATAATATAATATATTATAGTTAATATTTTGGAAAATAAATCGAAAAATGTTCGAATGTACTAAGAACTACGTTCGAACGTTTTGTGTATATAAGGTGGAAACAGAACGGCGAAACGTCATTTTCACCGTTATCATCGTCATTCTATTGCACGCCGCTTCTCCTCCGTCACCGCCGCCGTCAAACTCTGCCACAACCGTCACTAAAAGGTAGGCATTCATCTTTTAATCAAATAACATGTATTTTATTTGACATTTGGATTGAGTTTTGTTTAAAAAAGGATAAGTGGTGGCCGGATTTTCAACTCCATTTTCTGGCCACCACGGCTTGCCATTGGCCAAATAGTCACCGTAGAAATGTTTCTTGAAGTATATACTTCATTTCTATGGTGGCATTTCGGCATTTAGAACATTGTAGATTAATTTTCGAGATTTCAATAATGGCTAAGTCGACTCAGACATTCTATCTCGTAACGTTCGAACGTTTCACCAAGACGTTCGAACATATGACAATTGAATTACATAGTCGTTAAGGCTTATACGTTCGAACGTTAATTTTTTACATTCGGACGTTATTTTTCATAAATTTTACGTCCATACGTTTAATGAATACGTCCGAATGTACTACTTTTTAAACTTTATTTAAGCTTCAACGTTCGAACGTAAATCCTTTACGTTCACACGTAAAACAATACCATCAACGTGTAAGATACACGTTCGAACGTATGTCGTTTAAATTTATTTCCTGTTTACATTCGAACGTTTTACCAAGACATTCGAACATATGACGTTACAATTATATAGCCGTTAAGGCTTATACGTTCGAACGTGTATTGTTTTACATTCGAACAATATTTTTGTAAAAGTTAAGTCCAAACGTTTAATTATAATGTCTGAACGTACTACTTTTCTACTTTATTTATGCTTCAACGTTCGGACTTTCATATTTACGTTCGCACGTAAAACACATACGTCAAAAAGTACGTCAGCCAATATTTATTTGCTGCTTATGTTCGAACGTGTATGTTATACGTTCAGACGTATGTGTTTTGCTTGCGAACGTAAAAAAACACGTCCGAACGTTTTATCTTAACATTCGAACGTATATTTTACTATGTTCAAACGTTAATGCAGAGCAGCCTTAAAATTAACACAAAAAATGCATCAATGTAAATAATTTCTTTTTTCTTTATTTTCAGGATATGACTCATCCTCTGCATACTAGGAAACTGTTACGGTGAAACCCTAAGGAGCTCAGGAGAAGATAAGTGAGAAGAGAAGTCTGAAGTAAAACTGAAATGTTGTCATGAAGACTAAGTTGACTTGAGTTCGGGAATGGGCTGGATCACGAAGAGGCTGAAGCCTGCGCTGCAATGGGTTTTATTAATAAGTGGGCCGTGGCCCAGTTCAGTATTAAGTCTAGTATATTCAGAATTAATCAAATATTGATTATTGTATTTCCTTGCTTTATTCCGTTAAGTTGTTATGGTACTGTCAGAGAATATTCTCCATGAGTGCGCAGAGTTGTTACGGGCTCTGTCCATATACATGGTTGTTTTCTTCTGTAAGGCAAGTAATGAATGCATAAGTTTTCTAGTATTTCCCCTTCTTGAGAGAATGCTCATTCTCTGAGTGAGCTTATACAACTTTCTACCCCAGGGGGTGTTACAGAATTGGTATCAGAGATACCCCCATCCCCTTCTTACAAAAATATACTAATGGCAGAAGGCACTCGTCTATCACAGCTACAGGAGAGTTTCACCTCTCTGAAGAAAACTTCGGAATCCCAGTTCAAGAGCTTGGAAACAGAAATGCTGGCCTTGAAGAGACAACTTTCCTTGCTCACGGTGGAGTTGCAGAAGAAGAATCAAGAGGAAGCTGAATCTTCCCATGCACCAAAAGGACAGCAAGAACTCCAAATGGTTCAGGTGGGAGAAGTGCAGACCCGTTCGGTAAGACTTGATTTTCCAGTATTTACTGGCGATGATCCAACAGGCTGGTTGTACAAGCTACATCAGTTCTTTAAGTTTCACAATACTCTGCCACAACACAAATTACGGTTAGCATCATTTCATATGGAGGGTAGGGCTTTGGTGTGGTTCCAGGAGATGGATGAGACTGGGCAGCTGGTTGATTGGGAGTGGTTTGTGAGGGCCTTACTTATTAGGTTTGGTCCAAGTTGTTATGATGATCCTATGGAGGCCTTAACCAGGCTTAGGCAATCTGGTTCAATAGAGGACTACAAAACTCAATTTGAGTCTCTCTCTAATAGGCTGAGGGGTCTATCTGATAACTACAAACTAAGTTGTTTTTTGAGTGGGCTTAGGGATGACATTCGTCTTCCAGTACGCATGTTCAATCCTACATCCCTTATTCCAGCATATAGTTTGGCCAAAATCCAAGAGGAAAACTTGTCCCTCACTAGAAAAACCCATAAACCCTTCACTTCCTATTCTACCGAAACCACCCTACCCAGAATTAACCAACCACCATCTGAGAACCAGAAAAACTACCCAAAACTCACCTTACCAGTACAAAAAATTAGCCAAACACAAATGAAGGACCGTAGGGATAAGGGTCTATGATATTACTGTGAGGCAAGATGGTCACCGGGGCATAAGTGTCAAAAGCCTAGACTATACTTGATTGAGGAGATTTGTGAGGTGCCTGATGAGGAAGGGGCTGTGATGGGGGATTTGCTTGAGAAGGGAAAGGAACCGAAACAGAGGCTGGTGGAAGTACTTAAACTAGAAGGGGGCCCAGAAATATCACTCCATGCTATCACTGGTTCAATCAATACTAAGACCATGCGAGTCAAAGGCAAAATTGGGGACTGCTGGATAGTCATTCTCATTGACTCTGGCAGCACCCATAACTTTGTTGACCCTGCAGTAGTTCATAAGACCAGAATGCGAGTCAATAGGGAGGAAACAGTCCATGTTAAAGTGGCAAATGGGGAAGTAGTCTCTAGTGTGGGGAAAGTGAAAGACATACCACTCGTAATTCAGAATGTTCCCTGTATGATTGAAGCCTATGTGTTGTCGTTGGCAGGGTGTGATATGGTCTTAGGAGTGGTCTGGCTCCAAACCTTAGGATCTATCTTGTGGAATTTCAAAGAGTTAAAAATGCAATTTTCAATGAAAGGGCATCAAGTGCTACTTAGAGGCTTGACTAGCTCTAAATTGGTGGAAGAGGGCAGTTTACCTAGCCCTAGCTGCATGGGCAGCAAAGGGGTATTATTGCAGTATTTAGGACCTGAGCCAGCAACACCAAAAACCCCAACCTTCCTTTTAAACATAATAAACCAGTTCCCAGAGATTTTTGCTGAACCTAGAGAACTTCCACCACAAAGATCCCATGACCATTCCATTCCCTTACTTCCTGGAACAAACCCAATTTCAGTAAGACCCTACAGGTATCCCTACTACCAAAAAGACGAGATAGAAAAGATAGTAAAGGAACTGCTGGGTACAGGGGTTATTCAGCCAAGTCAAAGCCCATATTCCTCACCAGTGTTGTTGGTAAGAAAGGCTGATGGGTCTTGGCGCCTTTGTGTGGATTATAGGGCCTTAAACAAGGTCACAATGAAGGATCGATACCCCATACCCGTGGTGGAAGAACTATTGGATGAACTTTGTGGCTCTACTATTTTTTCTAAGTTGGATCCTCGATCGGGTTATCACCAGATCAGAGTCAAGGCTGAAGATATTCCAAAAACAGCCTTTCGTACCCACGAAGGCCACTATGAATTTTTAGTCATGCCCTTTGGCTTGACTAATGCCCCATCAACATTCCAAAGTTTGATGAACCATATTTTTAGACCCTTTCTAAGACATTTCATACTTGTGTTTTTTGATGACATTTTAATCTACAGCAAAAGCGAGGCGGAACATGTACAGCATTTGGAGATTACATTGCAAATACTCCAACAACATCAACTCTTTGCCAAGGGCTCCAAGTGCATGTTTGGTTGCTCACAAGTGGCTTACCTAGGGCATTTAATCTCAGCTTAAGGAGTCAAAGCCGACCCCGAGAAGCTTAAGGCCATGGAGGAATGGCCCATACCAACTACTGTGAGGTCCTTAAGAGGCTTTTTGGGGCTAACTGGATATTACAGAAGGTTCATCCAAGGGTATGGAGGAGTAGCTGCCCCCTTACAAAGTTGCTGAAAAAAGATGGGTTTAAGTGGACAGCTACTGCAGAAACAGCATTCCATGCACTCAAGGAGGCAGTGACTAAACCTCCAGTTCTAGCTCTTCCCAATTTTTCACTTCCATTCGAAATTGAGTGTGATACTTCGGGAAAGGCTGTGGGGGCAGTCTTGATGCAAAAGGGACATCCCATTGCATTTTATAGCCAAGCTCTGAAGGGTAAAGCCTTGAATATGTCAACCTATGAGAAGGAGCTCTTTGCACTGGTTTCTGCAGTGCAAAGATGGGGGCATTACCTCTTAGGCAGGCCCTTCATAGTGAAGACAGACCATCAGAGTTTGAAGTTTTTATTAGACCAGAAGGTTGGCACTACTATGCAATAGAAGTGGATCAGCAAACTTCTAGGGTATGATTTTCTGGAAGAATACAAAAGAGGCTCTAAAAATAAGGCAGCAGATGCCCTACCTAGGAAGGACGAAGGCGAGAGTCCTATAGTACTCTCCATTATTTCAGTTCCCACTTGGGACTTGCTGGCATAAGTGAAACAGGAGAGCGAGAGGGATCCTGAAATGAAACTACTATTCCAGAAGGTGGAGAGTGGAGAAATAAAAGACAAGGTGTCAGTAAGGGAAGGGTGCCTATACTACAAAAACAGACTTTACATACCCAACAACCCATAACTCAAGTCTAAATTACTTCACCTTTTCCATGATAGCCCTACCAGTGGCCATTTAGGGTTAGATAAAACCTTACACAGGGTTAAAAGAGAAGTCTATTGGCCATGGCTAAGAGCTGCAGTATGTGAGTATGTAAGAAACTGTGACATATGCCAGCAAGTAAAACCTGAGAATTCTCTTCCTGGTGGCCTTCTGAATCCCTTGCCCATACCCTCTAAACCATGGACCCATATAACAATGGATTTCATTGATGGCCTTCCCTCTTCCCACTCATACAACTGCTTATGGGTTGTAGTTGATCGCCTAACCAAATACTCACATTTCACTCCACTTTCCCATCCCTACACTGCCTCTACCCTAGCCCAATCCTTCCTCAAAAACATTTTCAGGTTACACGGCATGCCCAACTCAATAGTTTCTAACAGAGATAAGAGCTTCACCAGCAGGTTCTGGGGGGAGATTTTCAAGCAGCAGGGAGTCGAATTGGCCTTCAGCATAGCCTACCATCCTCAGACAGATGGTCAATCCGAGGCAGTCAATAAGACCCTCAAAAATTACTTAAGGTGCTTTGTGGGTGAACATCCCAAGGACTGGGTCTCGTGGATCCCGTTGGCGGAGTGGTGGTACAATACCATTAGGCACTCCTCAACATAGATGACCCCATTCGAGGCCCTCTACGGTTACCCCCCACCCCGTTTACTAAGCTATTTACCAAGCTCTTCACCAGTGGAAGCAGTGGATTCCTCCTTCCGCACTCGAGAGCAGATCAAGCAACTCCTTAAACAGAACCTTCAAAAGGCACAAGATCGGATGAGGAAGTATGCTGATCTGAAAAGAAAAGAGAGGGAATTTAGGGTAGGAGATTTGGTCTACCTCCGACTGCAACCATACCGTCAACTCTCAGTGGCACAACCGGCGGAATGCCAAGCTTTCTCCATGATTTTATGGACCCTTTCTAGTCATAGAGTGCATTGGAGCTGTCGCATACCGTCTGAAACTTTCGACAGTCATTCACCCCGTCTTCCACGTCTCGTTGTTGAAGAAGAAGCTCGGCAGATCTGTGGCCCCGATGATTCAACTACCACCAGTGGACTCTCGAGGAGTACTTAAACCAGAACACAAAGAAATATTGGAAAGGCGTCTCCGTCAGGTCAACCGACAAGCCGTCGTGGAAGTGCTGACGCGCTGGCAGGGTCAATCAGCAGAGGATGCCACTTGGGAACCCTATCATCGTTTGAAAGAGGCCTACCCACACCTTGTGGGCAAGGTGTTCAAAACCGTGGGGCATTGTTACGGTGAAACCCTAGGGAGCTCAGGAGAAGATAAGTGAGAAGAGAGGTCTGAAGTAAAACTGAAGTGTTGTCGTGAAGTCTAAGTTGACTTGAGTTCAGGAATGGGCTGGATCACGAAGAGGCTAAAGCCTGCGCTGCAATGGGTTTTATTAATAAGTGGGCCGTGGCCCAGTTCAGTATTAAGTCTAGTATATTCAGAATTAATCAAATATTGGTTATTGTATTTCCTTGCTTTATTCCGTTAAGTTGTTATGGTACTGTCAGAGAATATTCTCCATGAGTGCGCAGAGTTGTTACGGGCTCTATCCATATACATGGTTGTTTTCTTCTGTAAGGCAAGTAATGAATGCATAAGTTTTCTAGTATTTCCCCTTCTCGAGAGAATGCTCATTCTCTGAGTGAGCTTATACAACCTTCTACCCCAGGGGGTGTTACATAAACGAGGGAGGGAAGGAGCCACTCAGGACACTGCTCGTATCGGGGCTCGTACTGTTATGGTAGAGCGAGAGGTCCTGATTAATGAGTTCGACGAACTCATTTGGGAACCTGAGAGATGTTTTCCTCAGTAGAGGCTAGGGAAATATCTGCACATTGAGGGGGAAGGTATACCCTTCAATGGTTCAGGAGTTCTATATGGGGATGTGTGCCATGCCTCAGGACACATCCTCTCACATCGTGATTGTACGCGGTGTTTCCATTGAGTTTTCACCAGATGTCATCGCCGAGCACCTCGGGATTCATCGAGGAGTTGAGAAATCTGCACACTCTACATCCCGTGAGGATGTAGCCACTTCTGCATCATCTACTGGCCGCCCATTTGAGCCAGCATCAGCTAGAGATGCAGACCGATCAGAGGCTGAGGATACTGGCCTCGAGGCTCGAGATGATGACCGAGATGAGGATTTCTACATCCTCACCTGGAGGGACCGCATTTAGATCGAGAGGAAAAATGCATTCAACCAGAACCATCTGCTGCCTTTCTTTCGCATGTTGCACCTTATTGTTGCAACAAACGTGGATCCTGTGGCACATAAAACCACATTTAGTTAGCTTCGGGCACAGTTTTTTATACGAGTGGCACGTGGAGATCCCATAGATTTGCCACTTCACATCTTTGAGAGGATCCGTTATGAGGCGAGCATCGTCTTCACAGATAATCTCTCATATGGTGTCCTGATCAGCCAGCTTTTACTTGCACGAGGAGTGCCAACTCAGCCAGAGGAGCGGGTGAAAGATCAGATGAGCCCCCTCGACATGACCACGCATCGACGTAGCATTGGACAGGCTAGGGGACGTCAGCCACCCCCTGTAGAGGATCTAGTTCCTCCGACGCAGCCTGAGCCAGGTCATGTGGGGAGTAGTAGTCAGCAGCTGCCGAGTACATCTGCGGGAGATGCACGGCCTACTTGGGTTGATGCGGTGATCTCACAGCTGACTGTGCATATCGATCATAAGATCGATCGATCGCTCGTGGCTATAGAGGCGTCTGTATCTGAGATCGCCCATCGTGTAGGTATCCTCAACGACAAGGTTGATACCTTGACTGAGGAGGTACATAATTCGAATTTCGCGAACAACGTTATCATCTGAGTGTTGTTTAAGAAATTCGATCATATTTTGTATTTTACTTTTATTATTTATAAAGAAAAATGTTATTTAATATTTCTATGGTTTTTCACCATTCAATTCTCAATCTTCTTTAATGTTATATTTTTCAACTTTAATACTAAATCGCTGCACTTCAAATATATATAAACATAAAAATATATTTATATATTACAAATTGTGTATATATAAATATATACAAGTCAATTTTTTAGACTTGTTCACAAATTATGCACTATAAAAACCACATAATTTTTAAATTAGAGTCATTTAATTTAAATTTACAATCAACGTTCGAACGTTATTAATTAACGGTCGAACGTTGGCACAAAATATTTAACGTTCGAACGTTAATTACTAACGTTCGAACATTGGCGCCAAAACATTTCACGTTCTCACGTAAGTTGCCAGAATGTTCGAACGTAAATTTGATGTTCGAACGTAAATTTCCAATACGTTCGAACGTTAAAAAAAACCTCATCTGTCTTTAGTGACGGTTTCCAGAAACCGTTACAGAAAAGACCTTTTAGTGACGGTTTGGGGACTGTCACAATTTCCCAACCGTCACTAAAGACCAATTATGTTGTAGTGATATATATATATTTATATATATATATATATAAATATTGGAACTGATATGGTGCACATACATAATTTCACATAGGCACTGCCTATAATTTGTGAAATATCATGGGATACAAAGAAAACCCATGAATTAAAGAACAAGATGATTTAGGGATCGACATGGGAGAAGGTGGAAGTAGCAAGTTTTTGCAGGTGATAATTCTGGAGGTCGTAGTCATGCATCCAGATGGAAATGGCACTTACATGCAGAGAACTAGGTAGCTAGGGATGGGACCCAAAGAATAAAAGCATGCATTTTCTTCTTGAAGTGGGAGCCGGGAGGTAAAGGAAATATGGGGAAAAACCGATCGATTTATTTTAAGAAAAAAAAAAACCATCTTTTAACTATAAATCCGTTTTAAGAATTGAGTCAACTTATATAACTAGCTAGCATCTAAGCTAAAAAACTATTTTCTCGATCTAGAGAAAGAGAACTGTATATATATATATATATATTTATATATATGCATGCTTGTCTCTCGTACGAATACACGAACTCATTTGACGGCCCCAAATTTTGGTCAATAGGGCACATATAGAAAATTTATTTCAATGAAATAAAAGCATTAATTACCAAAACACATGAGCAATTAACCTTGAGCTGGCTGTGTACTTCATGCATGCCATGAGCACTACTCCACCTTCAAATCATTGAGCTCAACTAAATATATTGTGCATCATAATGGGAATCATGCACAATTAAGCAAGTTCTTACCTTTTCTTCTTCCCAATGACCAATTGAAAAGCTAGGGTTGGCACTCATTTGTAAATGTAATTCATTTAGTGAATTTATTTAAAGAATATATTTTTATAAGAACAAAGGTTATAAGTAGCAATTAAAACCATTGCCCTTGAGGAGTGATTCATTTAGTGATCAATCCATTAGCTTATTGGACAAAAAATAAAAATAAAAAATAAAAAAGGTAATGAATATTTGATTACCGTCGTTAACTGTTTGTGGAATGGCAGTAAATTATTAGTATGCACTTACCAAACACTTAGATTAAATTTCAACTTATTTTCTCCGAAATTAAGTAGTGCTCAAAGTTCTCCCATTTGTCTTTCACTTTAAGTACTAATGAAAATTACAATAATTGGTATACCAAAATAAAAATTATTATTTTGTTACCTTTTATTTTAAAAACTTAAGTTGAATAATATGGACAAGCCAAAAACTTTAAATCATAAACATGTTAAATATTAGATTTCAAAATAAAAACAAATTGAAAGTACTTTTCAGCTTTTAATATTGTTGAGATAAGGTTTTGAAAAAAAATAAATTGTGATTTCCTTATAAATTATTTGCTAGTCTATATTGAGAAAGAATGTGATAATTAATGATATATATTTGTTAAAAAAATATTGAGATCAATTGACATATATAATGTTTTTATTTTTATTTTACATTCAAACTCGAAACTTCTTATAATATACTTATGCATGCTATTGAGTAGTTTTTTAATTTTTATTATATACAAATTTTTATATATCCTACACCCCTTCTCTACATAAATCGTAACTTTGTCACCGTGTACAACCTTGGCTAGAAGAAAAAAAATGTAACTACACAAATGGCTTCCAACTTAAAAAGACACAACACAAAAAAAATATAATGTTTGTTCAATGTAATGTTCGCTCGCTCATGTTGTAATCGAGTGTTTAATTAGGGTGATCAAGTTAGAAGGAAAAAAGGAAGATGTATTGACATGAAATATGGCCAACAGAATACATGAACAACAAACATTTTCAGCTTAGTTGATATATCAGGTGCATTTTTTCAAAGCACAAGTATGCAAGATCATTGTGCATCTAAAATGAAAAGCACGACTCCAATATGGTATGAATCTAAAATGAAGAAAACTATATGCCTTAAAAGACAAGTAGAGTGCATAAACCAATATAGCAGCAACCAAACCTAACAAGCAAGTCATTTAATCAATGAAAATAGGAACAGTTAAAATCAGACTTAAGAAACAGTTTAATGTTGCTCATTTTTTCTCTCTGGCTTTTATGAAAATTAGACTATATACAAGCAAGCAAATTGATCAACAATTCATCATCCAGCATCCATTTAGAATGATAATTTTAAACCATTGCATATAATTAATGAGATGCTAATGCAGTTGTATTAGGTATAAAAGCAAAATCATTAGGTGTAATTTGTCCTGCCCGTAACTCAATACCAAGTTATATTTGGTTGATTTTGAGGCTGTCTTTTTAGAGGAAGAATAATTAAAGAAAGGGAATTTAGTTTTCTCTTTAGAACATTAATGGATCATCCAAGCATTCTGGAGCTTGTGGTTCAATCGATTAAAGCCATGTGAATGGTTTAATATTCCTCAGAAACACATGATGAAACACACTCTCGCTTATGGGATTGTCCAATGTGTGTGCTTCTCAAAACCTAAGCATAAATATTATAGCAAAACATCCATGTTTCTACTTCACCTAAAGCTAGGGTTTCATTAAGAACCATGAAGACATAAAACAGAGTAATTTACCTTGGGAAATTGATTCCAACCGATGCTGCGCTGGAGACGAAGGGATGGAAAATCGACTCCAACCAACTAACTTAGGAAACGGGTCGACGATGATGAAGAACGAAGCCTTAGGGTGTCGAAAAAATGGAACCTTTTTCATTGGTGTGGCCTTGGCAAATGCGAGTGAAGATGTCGATTATTGAGTTTTCGGTGGCGTGGAGCAGAGTAATTTGCTTACGC
Organism: Juglans nigra; assembly: GCA_002916485.2. NCBI lineage: Eukaryota > Viridiplantae > Streptophyta > Magnoliopsida > Fagales > Juglandaceae > Juglans > Juglans nigra. The sequence continues at coordinate 30,441,515 of CM036130.1, read as the reverse complement.
GAGAATCACTGGACTGGAGCCGCGCCGATGTTAGTGGTTTCATTCAGTGGAAGGGACATAGCGAAAATTTTGAGTGGGTTTTTCTATATGTGCAGCTAGAGAGAAATGGAGAAGAAGAAGTTGGGGACAAAGGTGAAATCAGGATTTGGGGGGAAATCTGACGATCTTGTATCGAAATTGTGGTTTTGGTGCCATCTACATTAAAATGACAATTGCAACAAAATTGTGCGTCGGCATAAGTTTTTAACCTTTTACGGCAGTTTAATTCACCTTAACTATCCTTAAAATTGCTGCAAAAGTCGGGGTAATATTTACGGTGCCAATTTAGCGCCACAAGTGTGTTAAAAATCGCTGCAAAAGGTAAAAATAAAATCGCATGGGTTGGAACCCGCGTCGAGCAAGAAATCGCCATTAATAACTAGTTATTGAAGTTGTATTATTTGCGGCAAACCATAAATTGCCGCAATAGACCCATTTTCTTGTAGTGTTGAAGTTTCCATCCCATCTGACAACATATTTCTAGTTTTATCAAAAAAATACAATTACTAAAAAAGCTCACAAAAGCAACAAAGCTTCAAGTTTTGCCCAAAAACCAAATGTCTGATATTTTGAAAAATTTTGGATTTGGGTAGTGTATGATAGATCTGATTGATCAGTCTAGGAAAGATCTAAATTAAAATTTTATGTAATAGTGAAGACGAAGAAGATTTTAGAAGATGAGAAGAAGATGTGAACCAGTAGATGAGAAGTTCATGTCTTCGTGTTTCGTCTGAATCTGTTCCGTGGATATACGAAAGGGAGTGCTGCATCGTTTCAGATGTGAAGAAGATACAAAAAAAAAAAAAAAAAAAAAAAAACAGAAAATGAGAAGAAGAAGATGAGCTTCGTGGTCCTCTGTACAAGTACAAGAGAAGAAGATGAGGAGAAGAAGATGACATCAGTCTCCGTGAGTTTTTGAAGCATGTTGTGCTTCACCTAGCTGAATTCAACAAAATGTTCCGTTTTATATTTATACGTGGATGGACGTGTACGCGAAGATTCCCAACCCCGAATGAAAATACACAAAAATCAAGAATTATATACAATGAGTAAAGAAAAAACAAAGTCAACCATTCAAGTGAAAATACACAAAAAGCAGCCACGTCTCCAGTAAAAATGTAATTTATAGATTTTTTTATTAATCGCATTGTATCAATTAACAATTATTTTTTTATTTCAATTATCCATCTCTTTATTAGTTTCACGCTTTATTATTTTGCATAGAACTCAAGTACAGCAGGAAATTACCAAACATGTTCAGTAATGAATCTAACAAGTTTTTGGAAGGCAGTACCTGTATGATTATAATTTTGTCACATATACACATTACTCCACACAGTAAGATGTTGTTTAAGCTGTGTTCTCCAATTTTGTTGTAGTTCTACAACCCATCTTAATCCACACAGCATGGTGTCTCGTAGTTACCTGAAAAACCCATGTATTTTACACAATTAGCCAATAGAAAACATTAATTTCCTAGCTATTAGGACATTACTATAGCAAATAAAATCAAGTTGGTGACTAATATATATCTCGGAGATTAATCTACTGCCTAGCTAAAACTAACCCCATATCCAACCACTTTGATTTCATACACCTATTCCCAAGTGTATGAAATTTTGTGGTCCCACCAGTTTATGAATCCTCCAAATACACATTTAAATAAGTATAATATCGATCTAGACTCGGCCACCATGGAGTTGCTGATTTAGAAGTCTATTTGGAAGAGGAAAAGATCAAGCAATTTTCAAATGGCTACTCCACTTGCACGGGAAAATATTGGACAAGAAAGCAGCAAAACTTTCTGGTACTATAAATAGGGTGTTTTATTTATTCAGGCTCAAGAAAAGATCAGGCAACAGTTTTAACTTTCACACATACACACGCACACATATATATATATATATATGTATATAATATTAACTGGAACTACTAGAGCCACTGAAATAGATCATTTTCTAGTGACTTTCTCAAACCCAACTTTATAAGTATCTCATAAAGGATACCTTCTCATACCCAACTAATTATTAGAAGTTGCAATCTATACTTGATATATATAACCAAACTGCAAAGCACCTCAACAGGAAAATATGTGCAAACAGAGATGTATAGGCCAAGCAATCACTATGTATTCAACAAATAACCAAAAATAAATAACTGCAATCTCAGCAAGTCCAAGTTTTATACTTACTGTTGTCCAATGTTTGGAATATCTCATGTTTGCCTATTAGCTGAACTCCTCTTCATCACCACCAACTACAATTGACGCACTTCCATGAAATTTGTCTGATTATGAGTTTTCTGAAACCTACGAACCGAATGAAAGTCATTGACATTTGCCTCCCAAGTCCGGTTTAATAAATACACAAGCTACAACCCATTAAGTAAAGGAAAAAGTATAGACAAATTACCCCTTCATAATGAACACAACTCTCTCTGAATAGTTTTATAACCAAATACATCCACTGCCTTGAATCTATACAACCAATCAAAAGTTAGATCTTATCCTTTAATTCCCAAAACAGAGGCAACTTTGTCTTAAAAACCAGCTTCATGTCCCTGCCACTGGTTCTAACACATCCTAGCTAAGATAACCTACACTGCCACTAGCAAAATGATTTGTTGTGTGTTTCAAATTGCCATGGCCATTGGATTGTTACATCCACAAAAAAACCTCTACAAAAATGTATTGCTACTCCCAGCGAGCGAGATGCTTAGGCGGCATCTCGCTCAGTCTCTCTATGAGACTCGCTATTACCCTCCAACTCAGAGATTCAAAAATTCATTGCTTTCTCAAAATCGGAAAAGCCCCTCCTCATAGCTTCAATTTCACCCATCATGCTGTCTAGTTTGCTCTTGTACATTTCCGCATCACTCTTGTTTCGTTCATTTTCCTCCGCTAGCCGCATAAAAGATTTGTTCTTCTTCATTGAAGGAGAGGGGTCGGGAATGACCATGTGCCCCATCCCTGCTGCGTACCCTGATCTGAAGCCTAGCACGTCTTTGAAAATAGCGTAAGCCACTTCATGTACGTCCTCTCCAGGACCTTTCTCATTCAATCTCATTACCATCAGATTCTGAAAATAATTGAATAATATAACCAGCTATGCAAATAACATTATAATGTGGGAAATAGTGTACCAATTATTTTATAGAACACATTACTCACATAATTTTGTTCAGTCGTGACATTGATAAATTTGCCCCTCCGTGCTGAGCAATGTGTTTCTTTATAAAAAGCAACCATATTAGGTGCCGTCTCCCGCTACCACACATCATGTCAGTTAAGGCAATATTAACCCAACACAGTTTTATTACTTATGTTATAATTCAGAATTTGCACAAACCTTCTCTTCCAATATCCGTACAAATAACTTCCTCCCGCCTGTGTGTTTATCCTTTAGCTTTTGCCTATTCGTAATGTTTCTTCGAGACTTCTCCTGCATGTTTTTAAAGATATCAAGTCCCATTTATTCAATGAGATTGGCATTTGTGCAATGGTATGTAAGGAGCCCTTTTATGCTATAAGACAGAAAAAAAAAACTTGGTGTAAATGATATACGTTAGAAAATGAATCATTTATATAAACTTTTTTAATTAAAAGAATAGAGAAGAGAAAATTGGTATCAATGAATGGCCTTTCTTAGTCCTCTACTAGAGAACTAAACAGGCCTTTATGCAATTTATTAAAAATAACTTCTTGCACTACGAGTTAATTAGCCCATTTTTCTGATTTGATACATAGAAAATCAGACAAATAATGTGCCCACTTTTCTCTAGTAATCCATAGCACAAGGCCTAGCTAGCTAGCTGATTCCTACAACCCCCCCATCACATCTGAGCAGTGTTTGAACTATAATTAAAATTACCTTTAATTAATTGCTTTATTTTGGGTCTAAACATCTACTAATTAAATAATAGAGATCGTTATGTAGGCTTTGTTTAAATATATAGGATGGGTATTCTAAGTCCTTTAAATGTGCTGTAATTCATATTAATCGGCAATTCGCACTGATTATATATTAATGGTAAAGATTGCTGCTTCAGGTTAGTAATTAATTATTTGGCCATTCTTTCTATACATTAATATATAATTTTTAATGCTAGCTGCATCCTCCTTTCTATAATTATTTAAAAAGGCAGCAAAATAAAATCATCTCACATATGACTTGAACCATGTCACCTATGCAATATAAATATTAAATATGCAGAAGCTGAAATAAAAATATGAATATACCTTGAATGCCCCGCTTGCCCACATTTCACAAAGCCACTGCCAAGCAGGTTTTTCCACCATCGATGGCCCACCACATAGGGCCTCCTCATGCGATTCATATTTCTTGTGTACTTTGTGAAGTTCATAATGATAGGCATTGTATTTATCACACAAATGTGTTTGAACCATTTCACGAACATTGTCTTTTGTCCAATCTAGTACAAAGTCTGCCTGCAAGTTCAATATATTTAACTTGTCACATATTGTCATCAAATGCACATTAAAAGAAATGACATAAACATCTACATTTTAATAGGTTACTATAATTATTCAGTCCTACCCTAACGCGGTCAACAAGCTCTTGCTTCTCCTCCTCAGGTATAGAACTCCAGCTTGCATGCCTTAGTTCAGCATATACTTTAACAATCCACGTGACTCGCCCAGTGAAGATGGAGGCATTTTCACACGATGGACCTCGATGACCATCTTTTACGACCAAAGAAATCTTATCCACCTTCCGAAGGCGTTCAAATTGTGTGCATCGTGCAAGCCCTCGGCCCCATTTCTTAGGTGGTGGAACTATACCTCGAAAAATTATTCTGTTAAACCAAGATGTAAAATACAGCTCCAAAAACTAGATTAAATGCGTTAAATTTTTCTTCTCTATGAATTGATATGGAAAAGATGCGTAACTGTGTTATAAATGGATGGCATACCTGTATTAATATTCCCCTTTCCACCCTGTGCTACATCCATGGACTCTTGTACAGCAGCACCTCGTACGTCCTGAGTCTCTTCATTTGAGTCTAGCTCGTCTCATAAAATGGGTGTCAGAGGCAATGCTTCTGCCTCTGGGCTGTCTTGAGTGCCGAAGTCGCCCCCTCCTTCCCCTCTTGATAGATCACCACATCTTTATGGTTGCTGGAATTCAATATACTTTTTAACATGCAACCAACAAACAAGTGTTAATACTATAAGAAAACATATTATAACTAAATAGACTATGTTCACTTTGGCATTGCCCACTATCTACCATTAGTCACTATTTATTAAAACTTTTTCTCCTCTTGACCATGGCTATATCACGCTTGTTTGTCATTTTAAAACATACAGCTGATCCCTTTTGTCTGCACTGTTTTATTTGTCTGATTTGCATTTGAATCACTTGGTTAAGGGTATGGTTCTCATTGTCAAATGTTCTTTCTATATATATTGTTTTCCCCTTCATCATTTACTGCTTTTCCACAGATTAAATGATGAGGGGATCTAAAATGTTTTCCAAAACACAATGTTAAGGCTGTGAAGGCACAGTTGTGCTCATGAATTGCATGCAAGTCAAAAAACCTTCATAGTTTTTTTCTTTACAATGCATTGTCTGAGTATATCTAATAGGACCTGCAAACCTAATTTTGTCCACTGCCCTTATGCGTATTATTAGTTTCAGTATCAAACTTTCAACAGGATGGGTATTCAAACTCTGGTTTTGTTTAACAATGATAACGTATCAGATTGCTATGTATTACCCATATTTAAAAACAACCAAGAACCTCTACTGAAAGCCCATCATCTAGGTAAACAGTAGTTGGAAAAGGCCATTAAGCAGCATGCAATATTAAAACCAGATTAAACTCTTCTGAAATAATCTACATTTGTGGTGCTTTTATACTAAGTTTGTGAGGAAAGATGTAGAGTGTTTACAAATGCATGTAGTGCCAGAATCTCATGTAATAGGGGGATAGTTGTTATGCAAACCCATCAACGAAGATGCCAAGTATAAACACCATTTGCAAATTGCTATGAGAATAAATACATCTGAAGGTTCTCAGTAATCCCTACCTCAAATAACAAAAAAAATGTCTGAAAAGAAGATAACGGAAAGACTCGAGTACTTGAATATACCATGTTAGAAGCTGTTCAAAGTGTATTAAAACCATTTGAAGGGGCTGAAATCAATGGGCCCCTTAAAAACATGGGGCGCTGGTCACCCGATACTCACCCAGAACAGAGGTCAAGAAAAGAAGCAGGGAGAAGAGAACTAGGGCGAAGAAGAGATGCACCTTCAGATTAAAAAGCCCAGACTTGCTCAGGGGAGGATTAGCTGGAACTTCCTTACCAATTTGGTGTACAGGTTCGAATTAGGGAAGGAGTATTCCTCTGGTTCACCAAATTGCCCATCCACCTTCTACCTTCTGCTTTCCCTCCAACAAAGTCACTAATCCCTCAACAACATGTTAGTTGTCCTTATGGACCCATCATGTGTAAACATTTCAGGTCTGGAAGTGACCCTTTCTGGTGCCATTTCAGAGCCAATTTGGTGAATAAAATTCTCGCCTACGAATTCAAGATCTGATCTTCACCTGTGCTAATTATAATGAAGGAAAATTAATTAGTACCCACATTTACAGCCACGTAGCAAGGAAAACAGTTATAAAATACCTTTAACATCCATGGAAATTTAAGCTTTTATTGGAATTTAATCAATGAATTATTACGCTTGGCCTTTTATCTTAATTTGTATCACAAATTGGAACTGATTAGTGAAAATACCATAATAATCAATTGTTACTTAGGAGAAAGGAAATTTAATTTATTTCCTTTTACTATACAAGAACCATCTGTGTGACCAATGTATAATTTAGTTCTCACCTAATCATAAAACCTCATTTCATGTGTTTTCTTAACATCTGAGTAACTTAAAATCTAAAACCATCAACCTGCAACTGTATTATTTATTTTGTCCTCATATCTGAATTGGAACGTTGCAAGTCAAAAGCATTTTTTCCCTTGATAACAGTCCCCATTTCCAGCAAGCATAATTTCCCAAATTTCTGGTGTTTTGCATTGCTCTTTCCAATGGAGAATACTCATCCAGAAATCATTGCTAAGAAGGGATGCACATATAAACTATGTGCATTTCCTGGATTGCTCCCCAACAACTATGTCATCCATACCAACTGTGTGCATACATTTCATTCCATATGTGAAATGGGACATGCAAAGCTGACCAAGTGTGTGTTTCTAGTGTGACTATGTTACACATTTGCATGATTTTTCCGTGTGTTTTTCAATTACACATTTACACATCATGGGTCAATTTGTGACATTGACCCCCATTTCATAACATACACAACCCATCACCTTACACCCCCTAGCTGGCAATTCAAATGTGTCCTTCTCACTAGTTGAATCAATCATCAATTTGTGCCTCTCCCTTTGAGAAGGTGTTCCACAACGTAAGCTTTGAGTTCCCAAAAAAATCTGCAGACAATATTAAAACCTTATGAGTAATTAATAACTTTGATTGCCTAGCTAACAATCTCAATTGATTGTCAAGTATATCCAACTCAAAACCAACATTGTAGATGGATCGATTGCTAAACCATCCAATATTACAGCTGCAAGAATATGTCAGTTGCTTCTTAATGGACTTCAAGGTCTCCAAACTTTTTTTCTTCTCTCTCTCTCACATTAGATGACAGATCTTGTTTTGCTACCGATCAACAAAAGTCTCTTAACTTGTCTTAAAGTCGCTTAGCTTTTAGAATGCTAAGTTTGATCATTTACGTTATTGGTCATTGATGGAATTTGATATAACTATGGTAGAAACAATAAGTGCAGGTTGAGAATGTTGAGAATGTTGATTTTGCAGCTTGAGAAGGCTTTGCGTGAAATGCGCTCGAAAAATGCAGCAATCAAGTTTACTGATGATTCTAAGTTACTGCATGAGGCAACTGCTTTAGTCACTAGAATTGAGGAGAAATCTTTGGAGGTAGAGGTGAAATTGCGTGCTGGTGATGCCAAGCTTGCTGAGGTGAGCAGAAAGAGTGCAGAAATTGAGAGAAAATCACAGGACTTGGAGGCTCGAGAAGCTGAACTTCAAAGCGACCTCTTATCCTTCATTTCTGAGTAAGATTAACTCTTCTGACCTTTGCTATATCCATACTCTTGCTCTTGAATCTTTCTGCTACTGAGTGTTGTACAGTTTTTTTTTTTTTTTTTTTTTTTTTGTAAAAGTTTTTTACAATTAATTAGTGAGGGTAATTTTACATAGTTCAATTTTTTCTCTCATTTAATTAAGTTGTTTGTACTTCTTACAGGCGAGAGTCCTATGATTCTACTTTATCCAAGCAAAGAGAGGACATGCGAGAATGGGAAAGAAAATTGCAGGAGGGAGAAGAGATTTTAGCCAAGGGTCCAAGAATTATTAACCAAAGAGAGGAGAGGGCAAATGAGAATGATAGTCCAAACAAGCAGCAAGAAAAGGACCTTGAAGGGTCAATATGCTAGGATTGATGCAACCAACATTAGCTTGAAAAGGAAAGAAGATGACATAAACAGCAGGCTTTCAAATTTAACTTTGAGAGAGCAGGCAAGTATTTCTCTATGTTGTGTGGTTGCTAAATCTGTTGACTTATGTATTAATATATCATTTTAGCAGGAATTTGATGCCATGAAGACAAACTTGGAGATGAAAGAGAAAGAGCTACTCGCATTAGAAGAAAAGCTCAATGCTAGAGAAAGAGTAAGTTCTTACACCATGTTCTTTTAAGTGGAATACTTTTTAAGAAGCATCTGCCATCTTGCTAGCATGTGCTTTATCATTTTATATTTCATCTAGTGTGTGTTGGTAGCAGTAGAATCAGTAATTTTGGAGTGAATGAGATCTATGAATTGTCTGGGAAGGAGAATTGCTTGCCATGTATAATAATATAGAAGGAAGCTGAAGTGGAGAAGAGGGAAGCTGAAGTTAATCACATGGAGCTGAAAGTTGCAAAAAGAGAGCAGGCATTGGAAAAGAGATGGGAGAGGCTTAGGGAGAAAGAGAAAGACCATGAGTCCAAGCTGAAAGATCTGAAGGGAAGGGAGAAGTCCATTAGATCTGAGGAGAAGAGTTTGGAGAATGAGAAGAAACAAGTGCTCGCTGATAAAGAGGTTGTGCTAAGTCTCAAGGCTGAAGTTGAGAAGACAAGGGCTGATGATGATGGAGAGCTATTGAAGATACGAGAAGAGCAGCATCAGCTTCAAGTGAGTGAAGAAGAGAGATCAGAATATGTTCGCTTGCAATCAGAACTAAAACAGGAGATCAATGATTACATTTGCTTCAAAAAGAACTACTTCTGAAGGATGCTGAAGATTTAAAGAGAGAACTTGAGTTACGGAAGAGAGAACTTAAGACTGATATGCAGCACCAGCTAGAGGACAAAGAGAGAGAATTGCAGGAGAGGGAGAAGCTATTTCAAGAAGAAAAACAGAGACAATTAGACATTGTTAATTACTTGAGAGAAGTAGCTAGGAGAGAAATGGAAGGAATTACACTTGAGAGAGTTAAAATAGATAAAGAAAGACAAGAAGCTGATGAAAACAGAAAGCATCTTGAGAGGCGCCAAGTGGAAATGCGAAAGGATATTGATGAGCTTGCTGACCTTAGCAGGAAGTTGAAAGATCAGCGTGAACAATTTGTTAAGGACCTTTGGCCATTAATAGGAATGCTAAAGGACCTTTGGCCATTTTTTTCCCCTGCTCGCAGCTGCTCCATGGTTTGTTTCAAGAACCACTGAGGGTATGCCACTCAATTGTTATTACTACCAATTATCTCTGGATGAATGACAACATGGAAGTTCCTAGCAGGAAAACCCCATCAACAGGGCTGCACTTACAAGAAAAGGGGATCTTCTACTAGACTGCTGGGTAAAGATAGAGAGAACCATACTCTATGTAAAATATTAAGAGAAGACGAAAAAGAAAACTTTCCACCATGGATTATTTGATAATGAGAACAGGTGCTAGATGTGCGAGCAATTTTAAGGTATTGCTTTCATTATCAATTTCAGCATTGCTATTACAGATTCATAAGCATATTGGTTTAAACATTGCTGATGATCTTGGACAATGTGAATAGGCATTATAATTCGAATGAAGACTATGTTTATTTGGGTAATTAGCGATTCCTACCTCAGCTTCGCCGACAATCTCCTCATCTTTTGTGTTTCTTCATTGAAGTGGTGTGCTATTTGCAATTAAGCACGTAGACAAAGTAAGCTACTATACATACATATATATATCAATATATTTTCAATGTGATTTTTAATACTTACACTTATAAAGGGGATTGTGAAATGGGGGGCAGCAAAATAAATTCATGAAACCACAATGGGTGTAAGCCTAGATCTATTATAAAAAATGAAGGCAATGATAGGGATAAACATTCCTATTTGTCTAGCATAGGGCTTAAAACAATACATAGGGTCTTAATTCAAAGAACTGTGTATATATGCCCATTGTCATGAGTACATAATGAATTTCAACTTAAAAATCATAATAATCAATACAAATATGACTTACCATCATCATCATCTGACTCCTCGTGCATATGAGTCTCAGACTCGCTACCGGAGTTATCCTCGTCAAGTGGGTCATTATCAATGACGACATCATTGTCAACTGGTTGGGACGAGTCTTGACGTGATATGCTTAATGGATCAACAGGCACATGCTCTTCATCGACTCAACTCAACGAATCGGCCATGGTTGATTCACTCTCGAGAATAGGGGGAAAGTTGTTCACATTATTGTGACTATCATCTTCTGTTTCACCCCCTGATGATTCGTCATCATCAATCTCCTCCTCAACAATAGTCATCGAAGGAATGTTGTAAGCATTCCTATTTGTAATCTTATGGACGACATGCCAACTGCCACCCAATGTCAGATCCGTGAGATAAAATACCTGAGTTGCTTGACATGCAAGGGCAAAAAGCTCATCTTTATACCATTGCCTAGCAGTATTCACTAACGTTAAGTGGTCTCTAACACGTATCCCCCTTCTCGGGTCGCCAATGTCATACCACGCACATTGAAAGAGATATACCTTACGCCACCCCATGTAGCGTAATTCTATAATATCATGTAACACACCGTAGAAGTCAATAGGGGATCCCTGATGCGACCCATGAACCACCACCTCGTTGTTTTGAGTACGACGATGCCTTTCACGCTCTTTCAAATAAAAGCGAATACCATTCACTATACATCTGGCATATGATGCGACCCAGGGATTTGGACAACATGCTAATGCATATATGTCATCGGTTATCGCGCTTGGACTACTTACACGCAACTCTCGAATCTACAATACAAAATGACAGAAGAAAACACAGTTATGACTTACCGTCATAATTTGTCTAAGGGATACAAATGGAAACACAAAATATTGGTATCTTACATGAGATCTGAACCACGATGGGAATTCGCTCTGGTGCCTACGATCGATGTTATGAGGGTCCTCTTCTTTCATCTTGTTATAGTGTTCCCTGCATATATGGGAAGCTAACGTAACTAGGAGAGTAAAAATTAAAAATTTAATAACTAAAGAAACTTTCCAAGAATGTTGTACTTACTCTATGTATTGCTCAACCTCCGTGCAATTATTAAGTACATACCAACGGGCCTTGGCCATTAGTGTATCTGCTAATTTGTGCGACGTTGTTGTCCCCAATGGTCGTGTCTTTTGTGAGAAAACAGATAAACTTGGCTCACTTCCCAACCCAGTCGAACTGACAACATCACTGTTACGTTCCTCTCAGTTATATCTAGTCTCAATATCATTAAGGTACATAGAGCAAAATGTAAAGCACTCGAGATGAAGATATGCCTTAGCAATTGAGCCTTCTGGATGGGCTCTGTTGCGGACGTACCGCTTGAACTTCTCTAGATACCTTTCAAAAGGGTACATCCATCTGTATTGCGCCGGTCCTGCCAGTATTGCCCCCTCTGGCAGGTGAACAACAAGGTGCACCATGATATCAAAAAATGCGGTAGGAAATATCATTTCTAGTTTGCAGAGAATTATGGAAATATTTTCCTGAAGCCGATGCAACACTGATATGTTCAAAGTTCGTGAACATAATTCTTTGAAGAAATAGCTTAAATCTATTAAGGCTTGACGCACATCGGCCCGTAAGAACCCACCAATCATGACTGGCAACAATGCTTGAATAAAGAAATGACAGTCATGGCTCTTCATTCTACTGATTTTCCCATCACTAACATTGACACACCGGGCTATGTTCGAGGCAAATCCATCAGGGAATTTCACATTTGACAACCAGGCACAAAACGTCCTTCTCTCATTCAAATTTAACATGTAGCAAGCAAGACTCATACTAATACGATCGCCATCACGTTGTAAATGCAATTCTTTCCTTAGTCCAAGATTAGCCAAATCCCTGCGTGCATTAGCGGAGTCATTAGTTTTTCCTTCAATATTCAGCAATGTTCCCAAAATGTTATCGCATATATTTTCTCAATATGCATGACATCCAGGTTATGTCTCAAACCCAAGTCTAACCAGTAAGAAAGCTCAAAAAATATAGATTTTTTTGCTCAATTTAGTTGATTGGGCGTTCATTTCCTCTTCAAAGAAGATTTACCAAACTGGACATGTGACAGGAGAGCCAATTGTTCAATCAAATCCTCTCCCTCGACCCTTAATGGTTGGACTCGGTGCTCCTCGTACCCATTAAAAGCATTTTTTTCCGTCTCCAAGTGTGATCTGGGGCCAACCATCGTCGATGACCCATATAGCAATGTTTGCGCCCATAAACCAACCATTGTGAATCTGTGTCAGATGTACATGAAGGGCATGCCATCTTGCCCTTTGTGCTCCAACCAGAAAGATTAGCATATGCGGAAAAGTCATTGATAGTCCAAAGCAACGTTGCATGCAATCTAAACATTTGCCCATTGTACGCATCATAGGTATGAATACCATCTTCCTATAACTCCCTCAACTCATCGACAATAGGGCACAAGAAAACATCAATATCATTTCCTGGTGCCTTTGGGCCAGGGATTAGCAACGACAACATGGTATGTGGATCTTTCATACATGACCAAGGGGGCAAGTTGTAAGGCACAAGTAGTACCGGCCATATGATGTACGGTTTGCTCATGTTATTGAATGGGTTAAACTAGTGTTTTTGGTATCATACCGTACCGGCTGATATATGCCGTACCAGCTACTCGGCCAGTACCGGTAATATACATATTCCATACCAGCCAAAATATCTGGTGTACCAGCCGGTATTTTATGTTTCGACCGGTACGAGACTCAACAGATTCAGTATGATGGCATTTTCAAAATTTTATTAAAAACTTAGGGGCAATTTTGGAATTTCACTTAACAACATTAGGTTTTGCACAGATTGCTTCTCTCCTCTCGTTTCAATTTCACTCTCATTTTTATTTCACAGTTTCACTTCCAGGCGGTAGCACGCAGCACGTCGCAGCAGTGGCACTCGAGTTCCAGACAGCCAGCCAGTAGTCCGTCAGCTCCACCGTCAGTCGTCTCCTCCGTCTCGTCGCCCGGTCGCCGTTCTCCGTCAACTCCGATTCTCGATCGGTTTTTTTGTTAATTTTATTATTTTTTTTACTTTTTTTTTAAATAAATCAGAATTGTATTTTTATAAATGTTTTAGATTATATTGTTATAGTGTTTGTTTGTATTTTTATAGATGTTTTAGATTATATTGTCATAGTGTTTGTTTGTATTTTTATAGATGTTTTAGATTATATTTTTATAGTGTTTGTTTGTATTTTTAATTTTTTATAGATGTTTTAGATTATATTGTCATAGTGTTTGTTTGTATTTTTATAGATGTTTTAGATTATATTTTTATAGATTTTTTTTATTATATTTTTATAGATGTTTTGATTATATTGTTATAGTGTTTGATTATATTTTTATAAATGTTTTAGATTATAGTGTCATAGTGTTTGTTTGTATTTTTATAGATGTTTTAGATTATATTTTTATAGTGTTTGTTTGTATTTGTAATTTTTTATAGATGTTTTAGATTATATTGTCATAGTGTTTGTTTGTATTTTTATAGATGTTTTAGATTATATTTTTATAGTGTTTGTTTGTATTTTATAGATGTTTTTTATAGATGTTTTAGATTATATTGTTATAGTGTTTGATTATATTTTTATAAATGTTTTAGATTATAGTGTTATTTTTTTAAAGCTAATCATGTTTGGATTTGATGAGTTTCTTCTTAATGGCTTACTTATAAGTGTTAATTTTCTTTACTTTAATAGTTAAAAATGTCTAGTTGTCAATCAACCGGTGATATGACTTCAACTCCAACACTTGCTCCTGTAGGATAAGAAAATCTAGCATGGGCCCATGCATGTGCTGTGCCAGGGGCAAGAAATAATACTGAATGTTTATATTGTAATAAAGTAATTAGAGGTGGCGGGATCACTCGGTTGAAGTATCATCTAGCTGGAATTCCAGGCGATGTAGAAGCATGTAAAAAGGTGTCTGAAGATGTAAAATGGCAAATGAAGGAGTTGCTTGATGAAATGAAAAAAAGCAAAGAGAAGAAAAGAAGAATAGGGTCAGAGATTGGAGGCGATATAGATTTAACATCTGATGATATTGATGATAGTAATAGTATGGAGGGACAGTCTCAGCTTTCAAAAGGTAAGGGGAAGTCGAATGAATCTGGAACTGGAAAGTCAGTGGGGGGATTGAGTAGATTTTTTGCTCCAAGAACAACTCCTGGGGCCCAACCTTCAATTAAGAGTTCTATGTGTTCAAATGAGATGATTGTAAAATCAAAGATGGTTTTAGCATGCTGGTGGTATGATGCTAATCTGCCTTTCAATGTGGCTCAATCCAAGTTTTATCAACCAGCTATCGATGCCATGACTACCATCAGGTCAGGATTCAATGGCCCATCTTTATATGAGTTGAGAGGAAATTTGTTAAAGATGGCTGTGAATGAGATTCAAGATTATTTGCAACAAATTAAGAAGGTTTGGAATGAGACGAGTTGTTCACTAATGGCAGATGGTTGGACAAACCAGAAGCAAGAATCAATAATCAACTTTCTAGTTTATTGTCCAAAAGGTACAATATTCTTGAAGTCTGTTGATACATCTGGCCTTAGAAAAGATGCTGAAACATTATTTAATATCTTTGATGAGATTGTTCAAGAAATTGGAGCTGAGAATCTTGTGCAGTTCATAACGGACAATGATGCAAGTTATAAAGCTGCAGGAAAAAAGTTACAACAGAAGTATGGCTCTTTCTACTGGTCCCCATGTGCAGCTCATTACTTAGATTTAATGTTGAAGAATTTTTTTGATACAAAATATTTTCCCCTTATTGATGATACCATAAAAAAGGCAAAAAAAATAACAAAGTTCATCTATAACCATGGTTGGGTTTTGGCATTGATGAGAAAAGACTTTGCCAAAGGTCATGATTTGTATCGTCCTGCAATTATAAGGTTTGCGACAAATTTTTTAAGTATCCAATGCTTGGTCTTATTTAAGAAAGAACTCAGACAAATGTTTACTTGTGATAAATGGATTGCATCAAGTCATTCTAAGAGCAGCATAGGGAAGGAGATAGCCGAGATCGTTTTAGAAGATAAAGAGTTTTAGGCTCAATGTCAATTTATTTAGGGGTGTGCAAAATTCTGAGAATTCCGACTCCATCCAACCTCCGCTCCGACGCCGACACCGACGGAGTCGGAGTTGTCGAAATTCGGAGTCAGAATTCGGAGTAGCTCCGAATAGTCATTCGGAGTCGGAGTCGGAGTCGGAGCTCCTTGTAGCTCCGACTCCGACTCCGAATTTTTTTTTAAACCCAGCTGTAAAACGACGTCGTTTTACAGCTGGCTTTAAAAAAAATTATTGAACGACACTGTTCCACTTAATATGGAACGGCGTCATTTCATATGTCTTCCTAAGGAAGACTTCCTTCATACGTTCCCCCCCTTCTTCTTCAGTTCTTCTTCTTCCTTCTTCAGTTCTTCTTCTTCCTTCTTCAGTTCTTCTTCTTCCTTCTCCCTTCTCTCTCGCGTCTCCCATCCCAGTGACTGAACCATCCCTTCTCTCTCGCGTCTTCCATCCCAGTGCTAGCGTGCCGCCGTTCGTCGTTGCTCCTCCGTGCCGCCGTTCCTCGTTGCTCCTCTGTTCAGCTTCCACCTACGGTGAGCCCTAAATTTATGAGCCCTAAATTTAATTCAAGCACGTCTCTTATGAATTGGAGCCAGCAGTTGTGATTCTTGTGAATTGGTTGTATTGAATATTCAATATAGTCCCAACACGGCGCTCAAAACCCTGAATTTTACATTGTATTGCAGACTTGCGCTCGAGCGAGGTGTCTAGCGCACGTTGTATTGAACATTGGCTCGAGCGATATGTCGAGCGGAAGTCGAACGAACCTCTCTGGATGGATTCTGCTCGAGCGCCACGTCAAGCGTACGTCGAGCGAACCTCTCTGGATGGATTCTGCTCTAGCGCCACGTCGAGCGCACGTTGAGCGAACCTCTCTGGATGGATTCTGCTCGAGCACCACGTCAAGCGCACATCGAGCGAACATTTCTAGATGGGTTCTGCTCGAGCGTCACGTCGAGCGCACGTCGAGCGAACCTCTCTGTATGGATTCTGCTCGAGCGCAGGTCGAGCGAACCTCTCTGGATGGGTTCTGCTCGAGCGAACGTCGAGCGCATGTCGAGCGAACCTCTCTGGTTGGGTTTCGCTCGAGCGAACGTCGAGCGCACGTCGAGCGAACCTCTCTAGATGGGTTCCGCTGAGTCGAGCGCACGTCAACCGAACCTCGATGTAATAATACATCGATACAATAATATATTATGATACAATAATACATGTCCTATTGTATAATACAATAGCCTAGTTTATTTTTAAACTAATTTTTTGCTTCTAATTTAATTTTTTCAGCTTCATTGATTGTGATATGGATCCTAGATATAGTGGAGATGATCATCCACAAGGGGATGTGGCAGATGCCAATGCTACAACTCCTACACCGGTGGGTACTTCCACCCCTAGAGCCACATCTAGGGCAGCTACATCTAGAACAACTACATCTTGTGCGAGTAGTCGACTCCCACTCCCAGTTGATATAGAGGATGAGGATATGTTCAACGAAGAGGAGGAGATGCCCATTGAGCAAGATCAACCACCACGACCTTCTAAAAAGAGGTCGTGGACATGGGAGCATTTCACCAAAATTCCTGGTGAAATTGCGAACCCAGTAGCAAGATGCCATTACTGTGGATCACTTTGTGGATGCCATTCGAAGAAGCAAGGTACCAGTGTGTTAATAGCACATCTAAATGGTTGTCAACGATATAAGATAGCGAAGGGATTGCAAGCCACTGATCAGACCAACCTCAGTTACCAAACTTCTACAACCACTGATGGTACATAGACTAAGAAATTGGTCATCCCTCAATACAGTGAGAAGATGTTGAGGGACATGCTTGTAGAGATGATAATTACTGATGAGATGCCATTTACCACAGTCGAGAAAAGAGGCTTTCGAAAGTTTCTAAATTTTGTTAAGCCACGATTTCTCATTCCATCACGGTATACAGTGATGCGAGATTGTATGAAGAGGCATGCGAAGGACAAGGAGGAGATGAGGAAGATGTTTATTACCACTGGCCAGAGAGTGTCTTTTACGACTGACACATAGACTTCTATACAGAACGTCTGCTACATGTGTATCACAGCACACTACATTGACAGTGAGTGGATTTTGCATAAAAAAATTATTGGTTTTAAAGAAATTGTGGATCATAAAGGTGCATCCATTGGGGCGAAGATGGATGATTGTTTAAAGGACTGGGGAATTCGAAAAGTGTTGTGTATTACAGTTGACAATGCCAGTGCGAATGAAATAGCAATTGATTGGTTTAAGCGGAACACGACGGTGAGAGATGATGTCATTCGGGCCCACGAGTTTATTCACGTTCGATGCTGTGCTCATATCATTAACCTCATAGTTGTTGAGGGATTAAAAGAGGTTCATGATTCCATAACCCGAGTCCGCAACATTGTACGATATGTGAGGGGTTCCCCTCAAAGGCTTGCCAAGTTTAAGGCAATAGCAGAAGATTTGAAGATTGAATGTTCTAGTATGCTGTGCTTGGACGTTCCGACTCGATGGAATTCTACATACATGATGTTGGATGTGGCACAGAAGTACCAAAAAGCGTTCGAGCGGATGGAGGTCGAGGATGGGGGCCTGAGGTATGCTTTGTTGGAGCCAGCAGGACAGGGGCTCGGTGCACCAGACACACATGATTGGACCAGTGTGAGTTATTTTGTTGAATTTTTAAGAACTTTTTATGAGATAACCATGCGGCTATCTGGATCCAAATATACGACTGCGAACTCATTTTTCAGCGAGCTCTCGGAGCTTCACTTCCAGTTGGAAAATAGTTGTACTGACTCTGCTGGATTGTTATCTGCTATGGCTACGAGGATGAAGATCAAGTATGATAAATATTGGGAGAATATTAAGAAGATAAATAGATTGCTATTTGTGACTGTGATCCTTGACCCTCGAGTTAAGTTGGCCGTTCTAGAATTTTGGATAAATTCCGTCCTCGAGACAGTGAAGGCTGCAGAGTTTATTAAATTGCTAAAAAGTGATGTTGATGACTTATATCATCACTACAGTACTAGTGCTCAGCCTTCATCCGTAGTTGGTAGCTCCTCACATTCGAGGCCGACAGGATTGATAGTTTCCTCAGGTGATACTGACCCATCTGTAGGGGTTAGAGGCAATCGTATTATACAGCAATATCATCAACTCATGTCAACAAGGAATATTATGCATTGTATATCTGAGGTTGAACGATATTTTATGGAAGCTGTCGAGGCACCTAGCGATGTATTTCAGTTATTAACTTGGTGGAAAGTTAATTCCACCAAGTATCCAGTCCTTTCCCGTGTGGCCCGAGATGTGCTAGCCATTCCTGTCACTACGGTTGCCTCAAAGTCGGCATTTTGCACTGGAGGTCGCGTGTTGGATGCTTATCGGAGTTCGTTGTCACCGTCAACCGTGGAGGCCCTCGTTTGCACACAGAATTGGATAAGTGAAACGCCTATTGGACTAGATACCGTTGGCGTTGATGCCGAGAGCTATAGGCTTGAATCAAGTAAGTTTATATGCTTTTAAATGATGATTTAATTATTTTTAATGTTTCTAACTTCTACTTTTTATGATTTTATAAATCTAATTGTGAACCCTAACATAATTACCGATGATTGAGAGTTTGGAACAGACGCTACTTGAGAGTTGGGATGGAGTTGAGAGAACCTCCTTTCTTGGTAAGAATCAAATTATTCTTTTACCGTATTCTATTTTTTATTATCAATTTTTTTTTATCTATTGATTGATACTTTCTATCTTCATTTCAGGCATGACCAATGGAACAAAAAGTATTTGAGTGAAATCCGTGTTTAATTTTTATGTAGTTCTATTTCAAGATTGAGTCATATTGTTATTACGTTATAAATGAGACTGTTATAACTTATGGCTACATCATACATGTTATTTACTTTTTAAACAATTTATATAGTTATATTTATGTAGTTATATCCCGAGCAAAGACGTGAGATAAGTACTCTTTATTCTATAATTTCTATTAATACTTATCCATTCTCTCTCAAACGTTTAGAATTTATTATCCAACTAAAATTAATCGAATTATAGAAATTCGTACCATCATTCTTTTTTATAAAATTTTAAATTTATGTAATTTTCAACTCATGAGTCATGAGCACTTTTAATGCTAAATTTCAGGCGGACATAAAACAAATTAAAGATATAATCAAAATTCAGTAACAAAATCAGAACGAATATTTAAATTATTGAAAACTCTTGAATAAAGCAAATATTTGTAGATCGTTCATTTTAAAAAATATACATATATGTTGCTCACTATCTGAAACGAAATTGAACAATAAAATTTAAATAATAATAAAAAAAAAGAACAAAATTTCCGAAATTGAGTTCGGAAATTTTGTTCGGAGTCGGAGCTCCGACCTCCGTTCGGAACTCCCTCCGAACTTCAGTCGGAGTTCCGATCGGAGGTCGGAGCTCCGACCTCCAATCGGAATCGGACTCTGACTACGTTCGGAGTCGGAGGGGAAATTCGGCTTCGACTTTTGTCGGAGTCGGAGGTCGGAAATGACAACTCCGACTCCGTCGGAGTCGGAGCCCACCCCTAAATTTATTGTTAAAGTTAGTGAGCCTTTGGTTCGTGTTCTACGACTTGTTGATGGGGATGAGAAGCCTGCAATGGAATACTTGTATGATGCAATGGAAAGAGCCAAAGAGAACATAAAAGCAAGATGCAATAACAAAGTTAGTTTATTCAATCCATTCACCAGGATCATTGATTCTAGATGGGATAGGCAGCTTCATAGTCCATTACATGCGGTGGGTTGTTTTCTTAACCCTAGAATTTACTATAGCCCCAATTTTAAAAAGAAAAATGATGTTGTAAGAGGCTTCGACAGCTGTGTTATGAAAATGGAACTTGATCCCGATAATCAAGACAAGATCATTGCAGAACTTGACTTGTATAAGAATGCAATAGGTGAGTTTGGACATTCTTTAGCAATCCACCAGCGTGATAAGATTAATCCAGGTATTATCATTTATCAATATCATTTGTTAAATAGTGTGACCTTGTACTTTAAATTTTATCTTATTTTATTTTTACTTGTATTTAATTAATAATTTATAATTACGTTATTGTTATAGTTGCATGGTGAATCCAATTTGGTTGTGTGGTTCCTACGCTTCAAAGGTTTGTTGTTCGAGTACTAAGTCAATGTTGTAGTGCAACTGGATGTGAGAGAAACTGGAGCACATTTGATTTTATTCATTCGAAGAAGAGAAATAGATTAGTGCATAAACGTTTGAATGACTTAGTATTTGTTCATTATAACTTGAAGCTGAGAGAGAGGTAAATTTTTTTAATACTAATGCTTTCACTGTTAAAAAATATATAACATTTTCACTTATATTTGATTTTATTTTGACAGGAGCATACAAAAGGGAAGAGATGCTTTAGATCCAATCAATGTTGAAAATATTGATTTGATGGAAGAATTGGTGGGTGAAGAATCTGAGCTTCTTGATGGAGAAGATTTGGATTGGGCAAGTATTGAAGAGCCATTAGCCTCACTAAATGAGGAAGACAATGATAATGTTGGTGTTGATGTTGATGACGGTTATGACATTGATGAAAATATTTTAATTAACATATCGAATCCTGATCCTTATTGTCTTTTTGATGAGGATGAGTATCTTTGATGACGTAGTGATGTTAATGATTTTATCATGATAATGTTGGTGTTTATAACTTTATGTTAGTTGTAACTTAAAACTTAAGACTTGTATTGAGAAGTATTGAGTTTATGACTTATTTTGTTGTTATTTTGGAATACAATTAATGCTTGTATATATATAATTTATCCAGGTTTAAATTATTCCAAAACGGTACCGGTACTGAAACGGTATCGTTACCGAAATATTATTCCAGAACATTACACGAAACGATTCCGATACCGAAATATTTCATTCCAGTGCCTTGACCGGTACGAATTCCAATACGATATTCAAAACATTGGGTTAAACCCATAACTTGCCAAACCAAGTCTAACATTGCGAGGATCTTGGGAAAACCAACCATGTTTTTCATTAAAGTCTTTCCATACCTTAGAATCGGCTGGATGACGCATGCATGTCGGATCGTCAACACGTGCTTCTACATGCCATCTCATGGCTTAGGCTGTCTTCTTTGACATAAATAGCCTCTACAAGCGCAGCTTCAGGGGAAATATCAGAGAACTTTTTGTGGTATTCTCTGTTGCTTACTTGTTGTTACAATCCACCTAGATGCTTTACATTTAGGGCATTCATTGTAATCAGCATTTTCCTTCCAAAACAATGCACAATCATTTGGGCACACATGTATCTTTTTGTAACTAAAGCCCAAGTCATGCTCCAAGCGACGAGCGTCATTAAATGAGTCAGGGAATAAAGCATGGGGAAATGCAGCTTGCAGAAGCTTTATAACCATGTCAAAGGACTTCACGGTCCAACCACCAATGCTCTTGATGTGAAGCAACTTCACTATAAATGATAGCTTTGAGAACTTAGCACATGAAGGATAAAGTGGACGTCGTGCGTCGGCTACCAAATCCTCGAAATTAAGGTTTGTTGGAGTATTAGAGGTGGAGGGTTGATCATTTGTGTTTGCATTTCCTTCATTTCTAGTTGAATTATCCATAAACGACCCATGACGAATGTCATCTAACATATAGTTGAAATCATCAACGTAGTCATTGATGGCTGATGCATTGTCACCTTCATCATCAGAAAATGTAGCATCTAGGAACGGACCATCTTCTCCATGGAATATCCATTCCGTATAAGTTGGATCAATCCCTATGATGAACAGATGATCTTCGACCGTCAGAGAAGAGTGGAAAGCTCTATTTCGGCATCTCCTACAGGGACACCTAATGTGATCGGATCCAAGTGTGTGGGCTTGAGCCATAGCCAGGAATTGTCTAACACCTTCACCATATTCCTTGGAATGCAATCTATCTTCGATAAGCATCCAAGCCTTATCCATCAGAGCAGCTGACCAACTATGGGAAAAGAGATTGGAAAAGATAGAGTTAGGGGATAATCAATGAGAATGAATGTAAAAGATCATTTCTTGGAGAGGAGGTATTTACCGGGATATCTGAAAAAAGTAGCAAAGAATGGAAAATGAGAAAAGTCATCAAGCTGAAATCTGTTTGCATTGTGGTTTGTGGGTAGGTAGAGGTGAACATGTATGTTTAATTGGTGGGTTTTAAAGTCGATCAGACAAAATGTGTTGTAAACTGGTGGCGTAACCTTGCCTATTAGGTGTACAGGTTCTCATAAATGCCTACTTAAAATTGTATTGGATGAATTTAGCATTATGTATATTTTCAGGTTGAATGAAGGAAGAGGCCAGAGAATTAGGCACTATTATTGAATTAAGGAGCCCATACTCGGAAATTAAGGAGCTGCAGTGCATGTTTTTTTTGTATTCTATTACATGTCAATGCAGCAATTATAAAATAAAGTAGAATTTAAGTTTGACTAGTACATGAGATAAATGAATTAATCAAATTATACGCGGAGTTATTAAATTAACTGAGAGAGTTAATATTATATATAGCTTTTGAAATTATAAGCATTGTGATATTGGTAAATATCATAACCCATCATGAATGTTTAACTTGGAGGAATACTTCCTTTGTATGAGATGGAACATCTATTTCTGATCGATCAACAATATGCAGGCTAAATCGATCTCATGAACCAATATATTCCAACACAATATTAATTGTGTCAATACTATAACAAAGGAATTCTCCATGAAGTAGACATATAAGGTCATATGTCTACTTCATTCAGCCACATGGATTTTGTTTTTCTCTTACGATAAAAGGGAAATTACACTAGGATCAAATAGAGTGGTGGCATATATATATATATAGCCAATATATATGGCTAGTCCCTACTACAACTCAAGGGCATATAAAATCTGTGGTGATTGAAGGTGAAGGGTACTTTGAAATGGCATGTCCGGAGGTATATCTTGGTCGAATTATTTCGTGACCAAAGTAGGAATCATTTATAGGTCTGGTGGTGTTTTCTTTTGAAATGCATTGTCTCTGATTCTAATCTTTTTTATTCAGTATGTTCTTAGGGAGGATGAACCTTGTTTCTCAATTAGAGAGGGGGCTATCCTCTTCCCTCGTTAACTTCCCTACAAGGTAGGTGGAAAAGGCAATAAATCGGAATGTTCAAAATCGGAAAAGGCAAACTAATATGCAAGGTAGGCTTTTTCATTGTCTGATTATGAGTTTGTGTCCAAAGTGTCTTCCTATGGCCTTACATGGTATTGCACTTATGAAAATTTGGACAATTATGAAGTACATGTCACATATAACATTAGTTTACGTATAAAAGCCACGTAATTGAAATATCCGAAAACTCTATTATTTCAAATGCACCAAACTATTATAGTTTAAGTTTGAGTAGGTGTTGACAAATATGCATAAAAATCTTGTTATTTTCCTTTATAGAAGCAGAAATTATTTCGGATACATCAATTATTATATCAACAAAGATTCAAGCAACATCTATAGTAAATATAAGAACATGGTATAAATGTTAGCTTTTCTTGAAATGCATAACCAAGATTATCATGGGGCAGCAAAGGAAAAAATAATATGAAAAGCATGAAAATGAATCAATGCGCGGAACTAACTAAAAAGATAATGAAACCAAAAGAGACAACAAATTCACGGTCCATAGTAAACATATAAATGTAACATATAAATTATATATCTATATGTATATCTATATATATATATATGCAGATTCAGAAGGGCAGCAGATGCACAAGTAGAGAGTATACCTTAGTAAGATTTGGATGATCTAGTTTATGCCACACAACAACGTTCTTGCTTAAAAGCTGCCAACAAATGACGCAATACGTTAGAACTTCTATCCTATGACCCTCCTCACCCCAATCGAGCAATTTAACTTGGTATCATGAAAGAATACAGACCACAGAAGAAACTGTTAACAGCGTATGGGAATGACTTGCTGTTAATGAAATATAACAAATGTAACTCACTTAGCATTAAAAATTAAAAAGAGGCTAACATAAGCAAGCAAAGAAATTCAGGTGATCAGCTGAATTGTGATGACGAGGAGAGGATTCAACTAATCGTAATATTTAGATACACAATTCAGCCTAGCTACTGCATGCACTCCAACTTACTGTCACACAGAAATGCACTGTCACCATAGGAGTGTGAGATGCCACACTCCTTGCCCATTACACGGGTCCCACATCCCATGCTGAAAGAATTCATCAATAACATTCCCTTTGAGTTTTTTTTTTTTTTTTTTTTTTTTTTTTGGTTGGGAGGAGCATACTATTGAACAGTGCAGAAGTGACAAATAAAATCAATCCTTTAATTCTTACCAAAGTTTATCATACATAACATTAAAAAAAAATGAGCTTTCCAAGAGAAGATGTTTTGGTTTTTTGGTACTATTGTCACTGTATTTAGAACACACCAAGTTTTAGTCTTTTGTCCAAAAGAATGTTATTGACAGTATTCCCTGGCCACCCGAAAGGCAGTAAGAAAAAAAAGGTATAGTCGTCGAAATATGCACAAATGCTGGGAAAGTACTTTAGTTGTGCGTAATTTAATGCCTCAGTTGGAGTATATGAAACTTCTATTTATAACTGAATCAAGAACTTCTTTTATTAACACTTAACATTCTAAAAGTAAATCACAAACATATTCCATGTTTTAGAAAATGATACGTCTTTGTCTCATAGGGTGCATATGGTTTGAAAGAAATGGGAGATGCTTCGAAGATAAAGAACGCTCATTGGGAGTTCTTAGAGATTTTTTCTTGAGTACTTTGAGTTTTTGTGTTAAAGTATTTGTGTAAAACAGATAATTTTCTGCACCAGTTTTAGTTTTCTTGCGTTTAGTTTCTTTTCGTTTGTGGAAGTTGTAGGTGTTTCCTTTGTATACATCATGTGTACTTGGGCTTATGCCTATATCTTGAATGAATTATTACTTATCAAAACAATTGCAATGGTCATACCGATTGAAATAATATCAACGAGGAAGCGAATATAAATAGCAAAAAAAAAAAAAAAAAATACATGACCAGAGTCCACAAACATTTTCACTGTATGCACCAAAAAGTAGAAGCTGCCAAGCAGTGATATGTGCATTAGGAAAACAATCACGTTACCTTATTACTAGCTCCTTGTAAGGCTCATTCGGCAATGAAATGCTCTCACTTATATGTCCAGCATTGACATATTCACTTTTCCTAGCACGTGTAGTTATAGAAAACATTTACTGACATTGACCCTAATTTGATTTGAGTCAAAAGTGAGGAATTAGAGTTTGAACCAAAGTTGGGGGATGAAATTGATTAATTTATAGATATGTTTCCCAATACAAGAATTTTATTAAAATCAGCTCATGCCTTTCTTTAATGTTAACATTTTCAGTTCATAGATTAAGGAAATTAAATAGTTTACATCCAGATGGTGTCCAAAAGGCCCTTTACAGATGAGGTCATGAAACTTATAGTCATAGTCTCACCTATCCTATTCGTTGACCAGCCAAATCATAACCAAATATTTTGTCTCGTCGCAAATAAGGTCTGCAAAAGATTGTGATATTGTTATCATAAAAGCACAAAGCTAATCCAAAAAATAATAATTGGAGCAGTTTAAGCACCAGGTAGTAAGCAATAAGATTTGCAATGAACCTAATGTTGCGAAATGCACCCAAATTAGCCTCAGTCGGAGAGGAAATGGAAAGAAATAAACACAATTGTCTAGTGACATGCGAAAGCCAAATTAGAGCCGTTGTTGCAGAAGCATGTGTGCATTAAGATAAGATAAAGAAAACGAATTGAATAATATGGAAAAACAGCAGGTAGTGATATGGAAAAAAACAAGTAGGGAGAAACAAGGCACCAACAACATCACCAAAGTAATTCATGATGCAAAGTCCATGAGAAATAAAGATGAATTTTAACCAAAGCATCACCAAAGTAAATTCAGAGAATAATGATTTTTTGGTCTAAAAACTTTAGGATATAACTGGAAGTATGGCTAGAAACCTATAGAAATAAAAACACACACATTATTTAGCTTCACCTCATTAAGGCAAGTAAACAAGATTGGTAACTCCAACTGTGGTGCCTTAAACTGTGATGATAGTTTGCTGGAGAAACCATAAAATGCTAGTAACAAAGATTGGTGAAAGAAGAATAGAATCATTATACTTGGTAAAACAGTTGTTATTTTATGATTATAAAATAAACTATTTATGTAGAAAGGGCTGGGTTGGGTTTGAAAACTTCTCTACAGAGGGATAAGAAAGTGTAAAGAGGGATTTATGAGGCAGGTAGCAATTTTTGGTTTATTCAGTTTAACTTCATATATAATTGACAATGAAAGTAGTGAGGTGAGAAAAAACAAAACTGGATTTAGCACAACAAAGCGGTGGGAAAAGGTTGCAGAATATGAATTTGTGGAGAAAAATCCTCCGGTCAATACCTCTGACTCAACCTTTCTATCTATAAAGCATCACCACAACAAGGATCTCTCTATAATCAAGTGACATGGATATTGGGTAACTGAACCAAACACTCCATTAAATTAGACCACTAAATTAGCGAAGATTATCAAACATACCCAATGATGTTTTTCCCCAATAAAACTCTCTAAAAAAGAGAAATTTGATGAAAATGGATTTGTGGCAATTCTCTAGTAAAGGAAAAAAATCATGCAGTGATATGGAAAAGAATAAGTAAGGAGAAGAAAATATTCAGCGGGTGTTAAGAAATAAAGGAAGACAAATTCATCTCTCCTGCTTGAATTGATACTTTAGATTCTATAGACAATTCAGACCATAAACAACAAATGTAGAGTAAATTTTGTATGGTCATACAAAACACAAAGACATATACTCAACATAAGTATCAATAAGCAAAATCAATACAAGTAAATGTTGTGATAATGTAGCCTAAAAATTCCTGAATAAATAATTCATAATTGGAGCCATGGGAATGAGGTGGTAATATAAGGAAATAGTGGTGACCATATCCACCTTTGGAAAAAAATCGCAGTAGTATGTTTGGTGTACCTATTTTATCTTTAAACTCTATTTGGAGGAAAATTGAAACGTGACAATATTTGAGAATTGTGAGGAAACGATGCTAGAGCTATGTATATATACTTCTCTAATACCATGTTTCTTTAGGCAGCCTAGTGCAGAGTTTTATTGGACTGTGGAAAAAAGACTAAGATGTCACAAATTAATTCTATGGTTTGTATTGACCATAGAAAACAGTATATCGATCAAGTTATAACAGTGGCAAACATATTTGTAAATACAAGATAATTTACAATAGAGATGGGAAATAATATTAAGTTCATAACCAAGAAACATAATGTTGGCCACTATTTGAGATATCAAGTTAAATAAAATAAAATAAAAACACCACAACAAAACAGAGATCTTCCAAATCATTTTCAACATCTACATTCCCTGTCTAATAGGTTGCAATTTGTAAAAATATAATGCAAAATTAGTATAGAGAGATATTTGTTAATAATCTTTGATTATTTTGATAAACATGACTCATAACTTTGAGTACTCTTAACGAATAAAAATGGAACAGGAAAATAGGAACAATTAGACGAGCAATTTTGCTTTCCCAAGTTCATGTTGAAAACCAAAACATGAATTAAAGACTAGGGTTTCTATTCCTGACAGGTGCGAGCTGAGAGACTTACCACTGCGAGAGTGGTGACGACATCTACCAGTCCGTGGACAACTCCGACTTCAAACCGCGCGAACCCCTCTGTGCATACCCACGACGTGCTCTCAGCCAGTGATGCCACATGACCATGTGTTGTCTTTGGTGGAGCACAGGGTCCAACCAGCCACCAGACAAATCCACGAGGTCAGCGACATTGGAAGCTCCACCGAGTCTTCTGGGATGAACGTGGTAGATGCAAGCCGTGGGAGTCGTTACCAACTCATGTACGCCGATCCCTCTCCTCTCTGCTA
Source organism: Juglans nigra (assembly GCA_002916485.2). Lineage (NCBI taxonomy): Eukaryota > Viridiplantae > Streptophyta > Magnoliopsida > Fagales > Juglandaceae > Juglans > Juglans nigra. The sequence goes on along the minus strand of CM036130.1, from coordinate 30,412,741 downwards.
GATTTTCTCCCTAATTGATGGATTCCAATGGAAATGGTCGATCACGGGAGGATTTCATGAAATGGGAGAAAATAAGAGAGGCAGAGGGAAATTTTGGTAGATTTGGTCTAAGGTGATGAAAAGAAATTTTCCCGCTGAAATCGGACGAAAGGGAGAGTCAGTGCGCTAGTCACAAAATTCCCGCCGTGCTATTCATCGAAATGGGTTTCCACATGTTAAGCCGTGTAAAATGAGGGTTTTTTTTCTTTTGTAGCGAAATATGTTGGTGGGAAAATTACTTTTTTACAACAATTTTAAGTGATTCGTCGGCATGTCGCTGCAACAGAGCGATGCTTTTCCCACGAACCCAATTTGTGACATAAATCAAGTATTTCCCACCATGGTTTGTCATGGAAAAGATTTTTGTGGCAAAAACGCTATATTGTTGTAGTGACGTGTAGGATCAAATACTTTATTAATAAGCTGACCTATCACGTTGAATATTTAATTAAATTGAATAGAGTGTAACATCAAAATCCAAACTCATGACTCCTTATATAATACTTATAAAATCATCACAGATTACACAACAAATCTAAATTGATTAAAAATAATAAATTTAATTAGTTATATTTATTTTAATAGATGTTTAACGTTCTAGAAAATATAGTCAAGAAAATAAACATGTTCTGGGGTTACACAAACTTCACAATTAATCCGTTTTGTTGACTGCATGCACCCAATTAATCTCGTGGATATCATTCTTTACAAAAGCTTCACTTTTCCTCCCTTTTCGTTTTCATTGATTTGATTTATAGATTTTTTTTATTAATCAAATCGTATCAATTAATCAATTGCAAGAATATTTATTTTTTACGCCGACTTACAAATATAAAAATACATATACATTAATATATAGAGCAATCGCATCCCTGATCTATTCTCTCTCTAAATTTTAGTTAAAATAATCACTTTTTTTATTACAATTATCCATCTCTTTATTAGTTTCACATTATTTTGCATTCATAATTTCAGTTTAAATATATTTTTTTCAATAATAATTTTTGAAAATTTATGTTTTCAAAACCGACTGTTATCTGTGCGTGATTGCAAAATCTTTGGGCTCAAAAGCCATGACCATCGTGTTTTCTTACAACGACTGCTTCCTATTGCTGTTGGGGGGCTTTTAAGGAGTGATATTGCATTGGCTTTGACTGAACTTAGCAGTTTCTTCAATGAGTTGTGCGCCCAAACACTGGATGTGAATCGCTTATCCCAACTTCAACTTGATATCGTCACCATTCTATGCAAATTGGAGATGATATTCCATCCTTCTTTTTTTGATATTATGGTCCACCTAACTGTCCATTTACCGGGTGAGGCCATACTCTGAGGTCCAATTCAATATCGGTGGATGTACCCGTTCGAAAGGTATCTTGGCAAATTCAAGCGGTATGTTAAGAATAAAGCCCACCTAGAAGGTTCAATAACGGAAGCCTACATTCACATCGAGTGTTTGACATTTTGCTCGATGTATCTCCAAGATGTTGAGATGAAATTTAATCGAGCGGACCGCAACATTGATGGTGGACAAGAGGATACTATAGATGGATTCAAAATTTTCAACCAGAAACTTCTTCCCTTAGGTACAACTCGTAATGTGCAATTAGAAGATAGACTCCGTACCTCAGCCATATGGTACGTGCTTAACAACTGTACAGAGATTGGAACCTATCTCGAGTAAGCAATCATGACTTCCTTCATGCTTTATTCGAAACGACCTACTACTATCCATAAGACTTTACGTAACTAACTATATATTTCCTGGCCGATTATGTTCTCTAAATGTAGGGAGCACTACGACAAATGTAAGGAGTCAAACCCAAATTCTGTCGATCACACGCATCAAACTGAGTTTCCAACTTGGTTCAAAGAACGTGTAACTTAGCATTTAGGTGCATTTTATCTACTTACAATTAACCCGACCTTGCTTTTGACTATGTGTATGAAAGTATAAGTTCACAATTTAGCCTGATATTCCTATAGGTTCAAGACCAGCATACGGGAAACCCACCATGTGTGTCCACAGATTTGTATGCGTTAGCTTGTGGTCCTGACCCTTGGGTTGCATCATATGCTGGCTGCATTATAAATGGTAAACGGTTTCATACGAAGCAGCTTGAACTTCGCCGACAATCACAAAATTCAGGGGTGTTGGTAACTAGTGACAAAGATACTAATAATTTAGACTTATATGGTGTTCTTAATGATGTTGTGGAGTTACACTACATGGGAGGTCGTAGAATATACTTGTTCAGTTGTGATTGGTTTGATGTTGGTGATAAGAAACGTGTGGTACGAGTAGACGATCATATGGTTAGTGTCAACATGGACAGAACTTGGTATAAGAACGAACCATTTGTGTTGGCATGCCAGGCTTCCCAGTGTTTTTACATTAGAGATATAAGGTTGAAGGGGAATTGGTATGTTGTGCAGAAGTATAATAATAGGAATGTGTAGGACATTCCACCAGTGCCAAGGGTTCTGGACGATATTGATGGCGAATCAAGTGAGGATGATGTCTATCAAGAAAATGAGCCATCATTTGATTATCCACTTTTACATTGTGATGCATGTCCAATATTAACTCCACTTAGTAGGACTGATATAGAACCTATCCATATTGATGCACGAGGCCATATGGCGGTTGGTGGTGACTGCAGCAATTCGACAGACTTTATTGATGATGGAATAGTTCCATCTGGTTCCGAAGATGGTTATGGTGATTGGGAATATTCAAATGAAGAGGACCTATCCACCGAAGAAGAATCAGAGTCAGAATAGGCAACCTACCAACCATTTGGAAACCAGGTGAACACCGCATCAGTTGAAAGAGGCAGTCTTCATTGATTGGTTTGCATGCTGGGTTGCCTATCTTAAGTTTATTATAAACTGGATCTAATTTTTTCTTTGATTTATATATGCCAAACCCTGGAATTTACAAGATTAATGAGCGTACACGCACTAATATATATAGTTTCACAATATTTATTTTAATGCATTATCTTATTGCATGGTTGTCGTGATTATATTTCCTCTAAATAGCTTCATGTAATTCACATTTGCTATTGTTGAATCTTAGGTGGACGGAAATTTAGGAGACATTTGGTCAGAGTGTTGAAGGCAAAATCCATTACAATCTCATCTCAACTGAAGGAGTTAATGAGGAGCATGAACGGCCCAGGTAGATCACTTCCCAGTGTACGAGGAACCTCTCCCAGGAAGTTTGTGCCGTACAGATGTAGTGCACGCAGGCCACGCGAAGTGCTCATTAGTGATGCCAATTCAGATGATTCAATGCAGCCTCCAAGCCAGCCATTGGAGCCTTCTTGTGCGAATCCAATACTGGAGACCTAGGCAAATAGAGAACCCTCCCCGAGGGAACAACCGGAGCCTGTTCAAAGTAATCAAGAAGGTATAGTTGACTTTGATGTGGGGTGATTTTATCAATTTTATCATTGGTGTGTAAGATTGATTTAAACAAATGAGAACCCTAACGTAACCTTATTGTTATTATGTCATACATGTGAGGATATCACGTCTGTTCTTGTAGCCAACCAGGCACAGACGAGACGTGGTCGGGGGCCTGCGAAGTGTACTGAATTTGAAAAATTACATAAGCATGGGAAAGTGTTGTTGAAGATAAATAGTGGAGAAACAACACCATGTTGCAAGAATGCAAACATGTTTACAACACGTTTAAGCTGGATCATTAAACATCATTGCAACATGAGCTACCCTAGATGGATTGATGTACCCCAAGAGCATAAGGATGAATTAATTGATCGTGTTCGGGTAAGACTTTTATATTTTGATGTTTATCATTAAAAATTTAGACTATATATAATTCACTAGTGATCACCCTAAATTTTAATGGGCTATGCAGGCTGACTTTGAATTAGATTGGGACTTAGAGAACCATCGATTGACTATGACTAAACAGCTTCGTAAGCGCTTTAATGCCTTCCACCACCAATTGTATAAGATATATATGTCATATGCTAGCCATGACAAGGCATTGGCGACTGAGACTAGTTTGGTTAGCCCCCTAGTCTGGTTTAAGCTATGTGAACGATGGGGTAGCGAGGCCTTCCAGGTATGCATTATGGGTGTTCAATCCAAACCCAGACACGTTGGGTAATAACTCCCCTAACTTGGATGGGATATTTATTACCCTGTGTACTTTTGCTTACATTGATGGTTTTTAATGACAGAAAATATCAAGTAAAAATCGGGAGAATAGAAATATGCTGAAAATTAACTACACAACAGGTCGCAAATCCTTTGTGAGGATGCTAGAACAGAAGGTATAAGGTTTGAAGTAAATTATTCCCACACAACACATTTCCCATTTATAAGCTCATATCATGTCAACCACACACTCACATAATGTTAAATTTAGGAGGTAGAGTTTTGCAAAGGGGTATGCTATATCCATGGTTTTGTTCATATATGATCAATAACTCTTGTATAGCATTTTTCTTGGTTAGTCATTTATTAGTGAGTAAGCTATCTATGCCATATGTAACATATTATTTGATTGAATATGTTACATGCACACATGTAGTGTGCTGAAAATGCAAATTTGGTGGACTTCTACAAGGAAACCCATTGGTCCAAGAAGAAAGATAAATTTGTGACACCTGCAACCGAAGACATTTATGTGAGTATTTTGTAGCATAAATCATACTTGTTAAATGCAATGATGGTTCTATTTATCATATTGAATCTTAAAAATGCATTATTAGGACATAAAATTCCATAATCGGTTCATTATGTCCTATTGCAGAAGGATATGGTAGGAAAGCTGGATACTCTAGAACCAGATAAACGAACTGACGAAGCAGTAGCGGGTGTCTTCAGAGATGTACTCAGTATTTTCTCTAAATACTCATAATATTTTTCTTGAATATAATCTCTTTCTAATCATAGCCACAAACGCAACAAATGAAGGTACGCAACTACAACGTGATCACCAAGCTAACTACCTAGTCAGTCCTCTATATATTTATTACTTGTAACACAATCATGGAGGAGGTTTGAACATTACTTTGAAAACAAAAGGGATCAATCCACCCACTAAAACTGCATTGCTATTTACTGATCCAATGGCTAGCCCCTGTCTTTGATCTCCCTCTATATGAAAAAAGTATTATACTTTATATATAGTTAAGTTATATATTTTTTTTCTTTTTTTTTTAAGATTAAGTTTTATACCATACTTATAATTTGAATAGTAATCATATTCTAACTAAATTAGTATGAATATATTGTATATACTTATTAAATATTAAATATTAATTCTCATATTAAATGTATATTAAATGTTTTTAATCTTTACTTAAATTAAGATCTTAAACTTATAATTTTCTTGTTAAACATATTCAATAAAAATTCACAAACAATAATCACAATATTTCAAATCCATATCACAACAACAACAATATTCCCACAACAATATTTCTACCCATATTAATTCATCAATGAACACCATAAACTCACAAACTATTCACAAAATTCACAAATAATAATCACAATTATTTCAAGAGTAAGCATAAAATCACAACATATATAAACATATTACTAAACTTTAGAAATATAACTGGCACTCACAAATTCAAAAAAACCAATTAATCTAATTGACATTCATTAGGGAGAGTAATTTGATTCCAATTAATCTATTTAGGAATTTAAACACTAGAATTTTGGGTACTAAATTGTAATAATAAAGTATATCCTTTTGGGCTAGTAATTAGAGCTTGTGGTTCTAATATTGTTTTCATTAGTTTACAATGGATCTTATATATATATATATAATATATTACATATTATATTATAATATATAATATAATATTAGATATATACTGTACTATATATATAGTATATAGTACAGTATATATATAATATAATATAATACATTATATATGTAGTATACAGTATATATATATTATAATATACTATATATATTATAATATAATATTACATATAGTATGCTATATGTTATAGTATACAATATAATATATAACATATATTAGTAATATAATAGATTATAGTCAATATTTTGGAAAATCAATCCAAAAACGTTCAAACGTACTAAGAATTATGTTCAAACGTTTCATGTATATAAGCCCAAAACAGAACGGCAAAACGTCATTTTCACTATTTTCTACTCATTCCGGTTTGGACGAGGCCACTCCTCCGTCGCCGCCACCGTCAAACTCCGCCACAACCGTCACTAAAAGGTAGGCATCCATCTTTTAACCTCAAACATGTATTTTATTTGAGATTTGGGTCCGGTTTTGTTTAAAACGGGCCAAGTGGTGACCAGATTTTTAACTCCATTTTTCCGGCCACTGCGACTTGTCATTGGCCAAATAGTCACCATATAAAAGTTTCTTGAAGTGTATACTTCATTTCTACGGTGGCATTTCGGCATTTAGAACCTTGTAGATTGATTTTCGAGATTTCAATAATGGTTGAGTCGACTCAGTCATTCTGTATCATAACGTTCGAACCTTTCACCAAGACGTTCGAACATACGACGTTTCAATTACATAGCCATTAAGGCTTCTACGTTCGAACGTGTATTGTTTTACATTCGAACGTTATTTTTTGTAACATTTATGTCCAAACGTTTAATTATAACGTTCGAACGTATAACATAAATGTCTGAACGTACGTCATTTAAATTTATTTACTGCTTACGTTCGAACGTGTATGTTATACGTTCGCAAGTTTTTGTTTTACGTGCGAACGTAAAACATACACGTCCGAACGTTTTATATGAACGTTCGAACGTTTCTTTTACTATGTTCAAATGTTAATGCAGAACAGCTTAAAATTAACACAAAAAATGCATCGATGTAAATATTTTTTTTTCCTTTGCTATTTTCAGGATATGGCTCATCTTCTGCATACTAGGAAACAAGAGAAGGAATGAGCCACTCAAGACACTGCACGTATCAGGTCTCATATTGTTATGGTAGAGCAAGCAGTCCTAATCAATGAGTTTGATGAACTCATATGGGAGCAGACAAACCTCAGAAATGTTTTCGTCAGTAGAGGTTGGGGAAATATCTGCACATTGAGGGGGAAGGTATACGCCTCAATGGTTCAGGAGTTCTATATGGGGATGTGTGACATGCCTCAGGACGCATCCTCTCACACCGTAACTGTACGCAGTGTTTCCATTGAGATTTCAGCAGATGTCATCGCCGAGCACCTCGGGATTCCTCGAGTAGTTGAGACATCTACACACGCTACACCCCGTGAGGATGTAGGCACTTCTGCATCATCTACTGGCCGCCCATTTGAGCTAGCATCAGCAAGAGATGCAAACCGGTCAGAGGCCGAGGAAACTGGCCTCGAGGCTCGGGATGATGACCGAGACGAGGATTTCTACATCCTCACCGGGAGGGACCGCATGCAGATCGAGAGGAAGAACACCTTCAAGCAGAACCATCTACTACCTTTCTTCTGCATGTTGCACCTTATTGTTGCAACAAACGTAGATCTTGTGGCACATAAAACCACACTTAGTCGGCTTTGGACACATTTTTTATACGAGTGACACGTGGAGATCCCATACATTTGCCACTGTACATCTTTGAGAGGATCCGTTACGAGGTGAGCATCTTCTCCACGGATAATCTCCCATACGGTGTCCTGATCAGCCAGCTATTACTTGCATGGAGAGTGCCAACCCAGCCAGAGGAGCGGGTCAATAATCAGATGAGCCTCCTCGACATGACCACGCATCGACGTAACATTGGACAGGCAAGGGGACGTTAGCCACTCCCTGTAGAGGATCTAGTTCCTCCGACGCAACCTGAGCCAGGTCATGTGGGGAGTAGTAGTCAGCAGCCGCCGAGTACATCTGCTGGAGATGGGTGGCCTGCTTGGGTTGATGTGGTGATCTCACAGCTGACTGCGCATATTGATCATAAGATCGATCGATCGCTCGCGGCTGTAGAGGTGTCTGTTGCCGAGATCGCCCATCATGTAGGTATCCTCAATGACAAGGTTGATACCTTGACTGAGAAGGTACGCAGTTTGAATTTCGCAAACAATGTTATCATCTGAGTGTTGTTTACGAAATTCTATCATATTTTGTATTTTTCTTTTAATATTTGTAAAGAAAAATATTATTTAATATTTCTATGGAAATATATATTTCAATTCTCAATCTTCTTTAATGTTATATTTTTCAACTTTAATACTAAATGACTGCACTTCAAATATATATCAACATAAATATATATTTATATATTACAAATTGTGTATATATAAATATATACAAGTCAATTTTTTAGACTTGTTCACAAATTATGCACTATAAAAATCACATAATTTTTAAAATAGAGTCATATTTAATTTAAATTTACAATTAACGTCTGAACGTTAGTAATTAACGTTCAAACGTTGGCGCAAAACATTTCACGTTCAAACGTTGATTACTAGCGTTCAAACGTTCACGCCAAAATATTCCACGTTCGCACGTAAGTAGCCACAATGTTCGAACATATATATGACGTTCGAACGTAAATTTCTCATACGTTGGAACGTAAAAAAAATCTCATCTGTCTTTAGTGACAATTTCCAGAAACCGTCACAGAAAAGACTTTTTAGTGACGGTTTGGGGACTGTCACAATTTCCCAACCGTCACTATAAAGCAATTGTGTTTTTGTGAGTAGTACTTGGAAGTGATTATGAAACATGATGAATTTAGGGTGGTTGATTATCTGATGATCATGATCTTCTTGATTTAATAAAAATAACATTAATTAGTTTGATATTATACAGGTTAATATATATATATATATATAACTTGTTGATAAATGGGCAATTATGTGTTATTAATACTCTTAAATATCTTGGGTTAAAAGAGCTTTATGTGTTAAAATAAAAGTAATAATTAGATAATGTCTTTTAACTTTGTTTGGCATGTGAATTGATTTTCTTGTGTAGGAGAGAAGATTCTGAGTATAAAAGGAACAGGAATTTCTGGGTAAAGGGGGTTAGCTAGTTTTTTTCACTTTCCTTTATTTTCTTGCTTTGGTTCAAAGGCGATTTTGAGAGTTTAGGGTTTATTTTCTTATGATCATTCTATTGTCTTATGAGGATGATCGGCTAAGTTTTACAACTTAGGTTGTGATAAAACCTTTCTTTTATCTTCATTTTTGCTAAATTTCTATAGATTTCAAATTCCATACCTTGCTATGTTTGAGACCAAATTTTGGGAAAAAGAAAGTTGGATAGATTCTCTTGCTCTTTTTTTGATCTGTGTTGACATGAGACACAATAGACCCTTGAATTAATCAAGGTTTCTATTAGCCAAATGTTATAGTGAGATTGGTTGATACTTTAGTGAGGATATTTCATGTTAAGAACTGGCACACATACTTTGGGTGTATATTGTTTTTAATCTGTGTTCTATTATACCTTGATTGAGTTAATAGAAGATAAGTAGTGCCCAGAATTCTTGTGGAGTATAGAAATAAAGGAAGCCTAAAACCATGACCCACGCGTTTCTTTAATAATTTCTTTGGAACTGTTATTTTCAGCTTTATATTAAAATTCTGTTTGTTACTTGTAGGAATTAGAATTACATTTTTTCATCCTTTAGAATATTAAATTTTCAGAAATTATTTCTTTTATGATTCAATCCATCTTTCTAAGATTTACAAAACCGAGATCCTCAAAGCACAACCATATATCCCCTTCTAAGTAGCTTTCTTCGTCGTGGGTCTGACTCTCTCAGTCATTGATTTCTTCCTGAGAAATGGCGGTCTGCCTTTGCTTCTCACTACAAGGGGACTCAATACTTTTTTTGAACTCCCCTCAGTAGTGATATTGACAATTGTAACTTCAACGTTGGAACAAATTTAATGCGGCGACTTGTTCGTGAGGTAGCCAATGTTCATTGCATGTAACTTATGTATCATATACTCGGCATTCTCATCAGATGACGCTGCATTTGTGGCAACGTCATAGCATACCTTGATGATACGTGAATATCTACTCACTTTGGCCTCGCATCAACTGAGTCATAAGAACTTCGTATAAGAGTGTATGTCCTTTTTATGTCCTTCCTCCATCGATCTAATATGTATTTCTTTTGGCACCTTTTTCACTTTGTTAACTCTCATAATAGCCAATACATGTCTAAACAATATCCCTCTCATTTCGGACAGTGCACATGAACACTTCACATCACATTCAGCCTCATTGAAGTACACCTTTTGGGTCACCTCCTTGATGAAATCATCAACAGAGACTTCATCTTTTACATGGTACGTTGCAATTACACCATCTTTTTGGTGTAGAGTTGGAAGACCACCAAGCATTCTCATTACCTCTTTTTGAACTTCTTTAAATTTAGCATTAGTCTATATGTTCTGAAATATCTTTTCAAGTGGAGAGACAGAGACGACGGGAATTGTGACGTTGAATGAGTGGAAGTCCGCCCCATTTTCATTATCAATTTTATTTTGCAATGCATTATCAAATTGATCAACAAACTCTTTTAAGTTTGTCCTAGAATGTTCGTAGCCATCAAATAAAGCATTCATGTCCCCGCTTCGTTGGATTGTACTCATCCCAGTCCAGAAAATTTCTTTCAGGAATTAATACCGGTACCCAATACAAACGCTCAGCGTATAAACTCTGCAACCAAGCATTCTCCTGCAAGTTGTACGCCGTAATTAAAACTTTCCAACATTTTTCAAACTCCTCTATTGTTTGAGAGTCATACACACACTTCAGCAAATTACTTTTCAACCCAATTATGTATGCATGATGTGGACCAAGTTTCTCAGTCACTTTTTCAGTATGTCCCATAAGCAAAATCTGTGTCGTATATTGGAAAATAATAGCACAATCGCATTCTTCATAGCTCTATCTTGATCTGTGATTATTACGACAGTCTTTTTCATTGAATGGCAAGTTCTCAAATCCACCCACTTCTTGCACAAGTGCTACGAAACTCTTGTTCATTCTGATGCCAACATGATCATTTGTATCTAACACTCTCTTAACAGACTCGCTGACTCTATTGCAGCGAAATAATCTCGACTTTTGCGGACTTAAGTCATGATTGTGGGAATTGTGAACATTAAACAACTTCAACAATCCATCCATGAACGTAGCATTTATCTTTGCCTTACAGTTAGTCTTTGATGTCAGACATGGCTTCGCGGCATTTTTCGTCCGGTTTCATGCCGTCCCACCACGAGAACAACCCAGCGTGATATATCTAAGGCTCCCATCCTCAAACCTATGACTCATTCGTGTCAGTATCTCCAAACCACATTGTTTTCCATATCTTTTCTAATAAGAAACTAACTCGTCTTGAGATTTAAACATCATCCCCACCTTCGGCTCCTCAATGATATAGGCCACCTCGGTATGCACAGCATTTTTTTTTTCTCGACCTCATTGTCATCTTCGAATTCAAAGGACATAGACAAAGTTTCAACCGCCCTCGAGTTAGGTGTGGCTCTTGAATTTCTTCAACATGGCTGGAGCTTGCAGAGTTTAAACCAATCAAAAATGGGGTTGATGACTGAAATCCCGGCATAAGATTTTCCTGCGGTTTACAACAATAAAAACTAATATTTAAATCAATAGAAACATTTTAAAAAATACACACCCTACTTAAATAACGAACTCATCAGCTGACAAGTCCAGGAAGATGGCGTCCCATCAGGACGAGGTAAGAAAGGTGGTAACCAAGCATGTGGCATTGGTGCATGGCTCCCATGCATATAGCTTGAGAGATCGGGAATTTGCAGTAGATGGAAAAGATGGAGATTTTGTGAACTAGCGTGCAGATAGAGAGTTTCTCAAGAACGAGAAGATGAACCGGTCTCTTCTCTCTTCTCTTCATGTTTTCTTCTTTCTTTCCTCTCTCTCTCTCTTTTTATTAAATTAACATCTGACAATAGCATCCACGTCAAAATCGGTGCACATATCGGTCCGCAAATTCGTTGTATGTAGCAGAGCCGTTCAAATTAAGGCCTAAGGCCAAAATTTTACAAGCTTTATTTTTATTTATTTTGATAAAATCTTGTAATAAACTATTACTTTGAATATAAATACAACAAATTTTTCTTAATAATGTAATTATACAATAACCCTTGTAAGTGCTTTTATTGATCTTCATTTAGTTTTTCCTTAATTACACTCTAATTAACAATTCTTTTCATTTATATAAACTTATAAGTTGTTAATTACTTTTGATATTAATTAATTAAAAATAATATTTCAAGATGTTTTTATTTCTTTAGAGTATTTTTATATTTTTTAGAAAAAATCTTTCTTGGAGGCCTCTTAATATTATTTTTTAAATAGTAATAATATCAATATTATTTCTTAGAGGATTTAAGAATTTTTATTTATTAATAAAGGTCATTAATAATTTTACCTTTGGGAGGGGGGGCCTTTGATACTGATTGATACAATAGCGAAGTATGACTTTGAATGGAAAAATGTCATGTTGTGGTGGAGATGATTGACCTTGACAATTATAAGCCCCAGGCAGTGATACTGCCCATCTACTACTCAAGTGTATTTCAAGTTTTTTTTTTAAATATTTTTTTAACATCCTTAATCACTAAGAAAAAATTAAAACAATATAAAACTTTACTAATACTCACTTCCTTAATCATTAAGTAAAATTAAAAATTAAAAAAAAAATCAAATAGAAAAAAGTAGTAGATAGGTAGTAGTAGGATAGTAACACTATCATTATTTATAAGCCCTAGTGAAAGTGGTTGGTGCCCGGGAACTTATTGAAATAGTAGTTGCTCATGATGGAATTGGACGCCTGACGCAATGCGCTCTGCAACCTGACCTTGCCTAGGTAACTTGGACGCTCCATTTAGATTGAGAGATGAGATAAAATGAAATTGTTTTAAATGAGTTGAATAAAATATTGCCTAGATTTTAGATGAGTTTTAAGTTTATTAACTCCCTATTTGGATTGAGAGATGAGATGAGAATAGATTATTTTAGATGAATTGAATAAAATATTATAAAAATATTATTTTTTAATATTATTATTAACTTGAGATTTGAAAAAGTTCAATTTTTTTATATTTTGTGTGAAAATTTAAAAAAATTATAATAATAAGATGAGATGAGTTAAGATCACTTCTCAATCCAAACGGGCCTTAATGAACTTCAATTACATCTCTCACACAAATTTAAAGTTTATTGAAGTCAGTGACTCATGTGCCAAACCCCCTCATTTTTTTTTTCCTTTTTTAGGTTCTAACTAATTGCACCTCCTAATCCATAAATCACTTTTGATCAATCATTGAACTATTTGCCGTCGTGACCAACTAATTTTAGTTGGCACCACTCATATTTCAAATTATTAAATTTCATATTGATTGTTTATTTCTTAATTACGGATAATGTTTATGCTACTTTTATATTCCCGATATCGGGACAGTTTTAGAAAAATTTTACTCATCATATATATAAACATGTATATATACCCACACACATATATATACACATGGCTTCTTTGTGAATTCAAATTTTACTTCTTGTCTTGACACTCTCATTGAAATTCCATTGTTGTATGTTGTAAATGGATAATTAAGTAAACACACACACACACACACACATATATATATAGAAAAGCTTTTATTCATCAAAAGTGATACATTCACCGTTGCTAAAGACGTTGATCATTATTTCACATCAATAGAATAGATCGTCGACGTATGGTTAATTATGGCCAACACTCTAAATAGATAGACTCATATCTGCACTGGATCAACAAGCAATGAAGTGATACCGTCTATCAACAATTGTGTAACCTTTGTGTATGCATCGCCATCCTTGTAAACAACATCCATTACACGTGCGAGATTGAGAACGCGCTCTAGGAAATGCTTTGGCACTTGAGTAGGTTTAAGGAAGTCGCTGTTAATATCTTTCCATGCATTCACGATCTGCTTCTTAAATTCTTCTTCTACCTCATGCTTTGAGACACCATGCTGCTTCATATAGCAGTCGATGGCAGAGGCAACGTGTTCTCTCTTTTGCTCAAACTACAGGAAAAAATAGAAACATTTAGTGATTTTATTTCCAACATCAATGGCACAAGATTAATTTGTGGGACTGCCAAATTGATGTTGGCACATTGCCTACTGAATGTAGAGCTAGGGAAAGGAATTATTAATTAAGGATATATATATTATATAATAAAATCTCCTAATATATTTTATATCTTTAATGCTCCCTCTTGCCTGTGGACCAGACTCCCTTAATAAGTGGACCTCGCCAACAAGTGGATTATTATTTAACTGATATTGTAAAGTATGGAGTCAAAGATCAAATTCAGAACCTTTGCTCTGATACCATAAATGTGAACTTACTACTTATTCCAAAAGCTGAACTTAATGTAGATAATGTGAAATATCTACATGCATGCAATGTTGGTAGTTAGCATGAAGAATATTCTAACTGAGATTACTTTCTTTATTTTTTGCAATGAGAGAGTGTCCAATTTTATCACTATAAACTGAATATATATATATATATATATAGATATGATTGAAGTAATCGGTAGTTTGCTTTTTCTTTTCCTTTTTTTTAATAGGTTGTATCGAAATTGGACGTCCCAATTAGTTGTATACCTCAGTAGAAACAAGGTCATCCATGAGTCTGCATATCGTTTCTGCTGCTTTAACAATCTTAGGGTTACCGCAAGCCCAATCGAAGACCTCCTTTGTTGCATCTCCCATGCCAAGAAAAGATAAGGTTACAAGTGTAGCGTAACCACCGGTTACTAGGGCATTCCTTATGTACTCCTCCACCGTGGGTATATATTTTTCCTTCATCCATTTGGCTTCAAGAAGGTAGGCTTGAGCTAGGCATTTGATCTGGTTGCATTAAAAACCTTGAAATTAAACATACATTCAGAGTATAAAAACTCAAAATTTAGTGAAAAAAGAGGCCCGTAAAAGTAGTGATTAATTGTTGGTCATGTCGTACTTTTTCCTTTGTATAGTAAAGGCCGTATATCCTTCCTTCCTTGGACACATCTTCCTCAATTACCTCAGTAACATGCAAGAGTGCTTTGTAGATAGATTTCATGTACTCTGGGAGCTGCTCTATGCAGCGGATATCCCACCTGAAAGTTATTAATTTATTAAATAAAAAATACAGATCATCGATTATAAATTCTGGATCCGATAGAAGAGCCATTAAGTTAACCTTATAACGGCATCTGTAAAGAGTTGAAGCTCTTCAAATGTACCGTAGGCATCATATGTATCATCCATTATTGAGATCACGCAGGTCACTTTGCCAAGCATCATCCGCCCATGAGAATATTGGGGTTCAAAGTACGGTCCCAAAATCCATATGAAGTACAACTCCACCACTCTATCTCGGACATACGATATCTTCTCCGGGACCCCTAAATATTCTCTCCACCACCTAAGCAAGAATTGCAACGGAAATTGACATCAAATCTTCCCATATATATTATATATATGCATATACAAAATTAACACCAACAGGTATATATTATATAATGAAGTGCGATACCATGCATGTGATCTATATATATGGCCTTAATTACCTCGAGAGCTCGGAAACTTCCTTCTGGTGTTGCCGTTGTAGCATGTTAAAATCCAACTTAGCGAAGTTGAGAACAACTTCATTAAATGAAGCAGTTTCTGGGTAGGTAGAAAAATAATGCCTCGCCTCTAATCTAGGCAACCATTTTCGAAGAGGCCGCTCCAAGGCACGGCGCACTTGTGCAGCAACAGCAGGGTTTAAATTACTCACCATCGACTCGAGTTGCGTTGTAGTAAATTGAAGTGCTTCATCGAGTATATCTTCTCCATGGACCCTCATATGCGAAGCTTCATAAAGGCTTAAAATACCTCGCACGTCGTGAATAATTGATTCCTTGAAGTTGATCCCTTCACTATCCTTAAACTTGCTGAAAACATCTGCATGATCACCACCCCAACACATGAGCACAAGTATATGATCTGTGCAGCTAAAGTTTCCGTAAACAAAACAATACCAATATATATTTTCTATGAGAAACAATAGAGTGTCGAATAAGCATTTTGATGAAGCACCCATCAAGTTGCATGCTCTAGTTCCATTTTTTAATGAATTATTGTAGCATTCTTCAATCATTTCTTCACTAAATTTATTAAGCTTTGGCCTTTTAATTTATTCTTTTATTTTAACTGTCTAATGAGTACTAATTAGTAATTACCACTCGGAGTGTTATAACCCTGCTGCCTCAGTAAGCGAAAACGGAGAGAAACAGTGTACAGGTCGTCAAAGTCTCCAGTGTCGATCGTCATCATTGTTGTGAATTTGTTGGAGTATGTTATCAATCTCACTTTCAAATTGGTAAGACACGCCTAAGCGTTGGATCGCATCAATCAGCTCCAACTTTTGTGATATATCACCGACGGGACCCATCAGCAAGCTCTGCACTTTTTCCTTCAGCCTTTGAACTCTCTCCAAGCTCTCAGAGGTAATCTCCTACAGCACAAAGATGATAGATCATAATACACATTTTCATGACCGTAAGCATTTGAATATATATATATATATAAATGATAAAGTTACAACCTCTTTACAATTTTTCTACAATCTTCAAATAAAATAATATTTTCTAAAATATTCATTTTAATTTTAATTTTGACTTGATGCGTTTGAATTTAAAAAAATACTATCTTATTGATAAGTTGTAAATAATATAAATAAAAACACCATTTTATTTGAAAATTGCAGAAAATTTGTAAAAACATTGTAACTCTTATCATTTATATATATATATATATGTATAGAGAGAGAGAGAGAGGCTTCACAAATATTCAATTACGTACCATGGACTTGCTATTATAAGAGATGAATTTATCTCCCCAAATGCTTGGGTGAAAAGTTGCCAACGGACGTTTTACAACAGACATACTTGGCTTCTGGGTTTGAGAAGGAATAATCGATGAAGGAAGAGACATTTTGTAGAACAACTTGGTGTATAAATGGAGACGGAGTTGGCTTAGTGCTAGTTGTTCTTCAAGTGTTGTGAATGAACAACTTATGCAAGGCCACTTATATATAGATACCTACGTTGCATACGGACAACGCCGCATGCATGCATGTGCATGTGTTAGAATATTATCGCCAAGAGAAATTCTATTTGCAATTTAGAGTGGGAATTACATATAAAATTCTATTAATAAATGAGCGTAAAAGGAAAAAAATATAATTTAAAAATAATATTATTATAATTTTAATTCGTTTTTAATTATAACTTTATGGACTTGTATGAACAATTCCTATTTGGGGTCTGTATGTGGACTAACTCTATTATAAAATATATTCATAGTATCTTTGGTAATATGACCTAGTCTTAGTTTGGGGAATGAGATGAATTGAAAAATCTGTGAATAGTGTAATGAAATGGGTTGAGTTAAGATGCATGTTTTATTGGGTTTTGAAAAATGAGAGAAAAAAATTAAATAAAATATAAATTTAAAAATATTGTTAGAATAATATTATTTTTGTTTTCAAATTTGTAAAAGTTGAATTATTTTATGTGTTTTCTTTGAAAGTTCGAGAAATTTGTAATGATTAGATAATAATTAGATGAAAAAGTTAAAAACTTAAAATTAAAAAGTGTTTGTGTTTAAGAGATATTTGATAAGGAAATTATAAGAAAGTTTGAGATCGGATAAGATGGGATGTGTTCCCAAACGAAGCATTCTCTACCATATGTAGTTTATAGTGTAAATTAATCAGTATCAATTTGTATCATTGATTTATTGTATTTTCATTCTTTCTCTATCTTCATTCACTTATAAATAAGGACATTTGTTATTTATTTAAGCACAATTGATAATAATAAAGATGTAACCCACAAAGTCTCTTATTCTCCCAACTTCTCCATCTATTGTTTTATTTTATTTCTATTTTCTATATAGTATCAGAGTTCTTGGCTAACTCTAGACTCGATTCTGGAGTATATTTCTTTTAAAGCTTTTCTGATAGCTTTACCTCTTTTAAATTTTTTCAATTACAGTCAATTTTCAATTTGATTTTTCTCATATTAGACCATTAATCGACTGTACGAGATGTTATTGGCATTTGGGCATAAGAGCCATTGATTTCCTAGTATCTCTCACAGTGCTTTTCCTTACGTGATAAATCTCATATTAAACTTGTTATTCGGTATTCTTTTCTATTAATAATGCATTAAGAATTTTGGTACTTATCATCTCCATACATCACACACCATATTTACTTTTATTAATTTTTAGTTTTTTTAATTTTGTTTAAAAAAAATTGGTTTATTTTTTTAAAACTAATTGAGTTATTATACTCATCCTCCATATACTACATATTTTGTAAAATAAAAAATAAAAAAATTATATATAATGTATAGTATAAGAATGATTAGAAAAATTTTTAATTTTGAAGTTTTATTAACCACACATTCTCCATGAAGGGATCGCTGTCGCACTTCCCTATTGTATCAAAATTGTATTTCCCTGTGAACTATTGTATCAATCAGTATCAAAGTTGTATCCATCCAAAAAAAAAAAAAATCAGTGTCAAAGTCGGGCACGTTTATCAAAAAGAAGTTGTTCATGTTTAGATCTCTACTTCCCTAGCTATCGACCGATGTTCTATTTATCCAACTGACAATGAAGCCGCCCCTAAATAAAAATTCTTAAATCCTTTAAAAAATAATACTGATATTATTATTATTTAAAATATAATATTAACAGGCCTACAAGAGAGAAATTTTCTAAAACAGATAAAAATACTCTAAAGAAATAAAAACATCCTGAAATATTATTTTTGATTAATTAATATAAAAAAGTAATTAACAGCTTATATATAAGTTTATATAAACGAAAAGAATTGTTAGAGTGTAATTAAGGAAAAACTAATGAAGATCAATA
Organism: Juglans nigra; assembly: GCA_002916485.2. Classification (NCBI taxonomy): domain Eukaryota; kingdom Viridiplantae; phylum Streptophyta; class Magnoliopsida; order Fagales; family Juglandaceae; genus Juglans; species Juglans nigra. Next base: position 30,393,742 of record CM036130.1, on the reverse strand, counting down.
AAAGCACTTACAATGGTTAGTGTATATAAATTACATTAATTATTAAGAAAAAAAAGCAAAAATTTGTAGTATTTATATTCAACGTAATAGTTTATTACAAGATTTTATCAAAATAAATAAAAATAAAGCTTGTAAAATTTTAGCTGTAGCCCTCAATTTTAATTCAGGAGTACTCCAACAAGTACTAGAGAATAGGTTACAAAGAAATTAATTTTCTTTACTGTCAATTGCCAGGTCATCATCACTAAGTAATGACACAAAAAAAATATTATTTGTATGAGTTTTATTTTAGAAAATTGTTTTAATCAGTTAGTATTATGTACTCACAGCCTACGTTTTATGAAAAATATTTTCACATTTTATAAAAAATACTCTTATATATTATAAAAAAATTGTAAATATAAGGTGTGCAAGTGAATAATAGCTAATGAGTAAAATTGCTCTTTCTTTTATAAATAATGTTATGTAAAAATTTGCAATTTCCTAAAATGGTGAATTTCTTTTAGCGGCAATGAAACTGAGATACAATAGATCCGAAGGTGAGAGGAGTCCAGGTGTCCCGCTGTATTTTGTTAATTGGAGAAATTTCATCTAAACTGAGTTGGATTATAAACTTCACGATATAAACCATTTATAAAAAAGATAAGAAAATATTACACTTCGTTTTGTTCCTAACTTCATCTCAATTTATTTTAATTTATCATTATAATTTTTTCAAAATTCAATACAAAATATAATAAACAATTCAACTTTTTCAAATTTTAAAATAATAATAATATTAAAAAATAATATTCTAATAATATTTTATCAACTCAACTCAACTCAATTCAATATCTAAATGCAGCATAAACATGTAACTGCATAGTTTTGTGGAAACTTCTACTCATCAACTTCACATTATACAAATTTTTTTTGTATATAATTAAGAGTAATTTTATATATAATCGTGAAGTATGTAAACGTTATATAATCACTTTTAAAAATAATAAAATTGATTTTTTAAAAAATTATTTTTTATATAATTTTTATATTTTATTTATTTTTTTAAAATAATTACGTGATTATTGCATAATTTTTAATTATAAATATCTTTTCTGGTAATTAATAAGTAGACGAATTCTATTAATTTAAAAATAATAAAATAAAATTAAGCGCGCCCGGGGGCGGCGGCGGCTTTAGTAGGAAGTACGATTTTGAATGGAAAAATGTCATGTTGACATGTTGAAAGTTAAACAGTGACCTTGACAATTATGAGCCCCTGGTGAAGCGGGTTGGTGGGGAACTTATTGAAACAGTAGCTGCTCATGATGTAATTGGACGCCTGATGCAATGCGCTCTGCAACCTCACCTTGCTTAGGCTACTTAGCTTCCGTTTGAATTGACGGATGTGATTGTATTATATGAATTGAATAAACTGTTATTTAAATTTTAGATAAATTTAAAATTGTATGAATTGAGAAATTAAATTAAATGAGATTATTTTAAATAAGTTAAATAAAATATTATTTTTTAATATTATAACTGTTTAAAAATTTAAAAAAGTTAAATTCTTTATTATTTTTTATGTAAAATTTTAAAAAAATTATAATAATAAGATTAGTTAAGTTAAAATTATTTCTCAATCTAACGGAATCTCAATAATCTTCAATTACATCTTTCACACAAATTTAAAGTTTATTGAAGTCGGTGACTCATGTGCCAAACCACCTCATTTTTTTTATATTTTTTGGGTTGTTATTGCACCTCCTAATCCTCAAATGTACTTTTGATCAATCATTGAACTATTTGCCGTCGTGACAAACTAATTTTAGTTAGTACCACTCATATTTTAAATTATTAAATTTAATATTGATTATTTATTTCTTAATTAGGGATAATGTTTATGCTGCTTTTATATTCCACCTATCGTAATAGATTTTGAAAAATTTTACTTATTATTCTCATATTACATATCATATATAAGTTTTTAATTTTTTAATTTTATTTTTCTCATCAAATATGTGGTATAGAAATTATTAGTAGAAGAACTCAATTAATTTAAAAAGAATAAAATTAATATGTGGTGTGTGAGATGATAAGTAACAAATCTCATTTTTTTCGGTCTTAGTTAAAAGCTAGCTAACAATATATTCTTTAATTAAAAAAATATTTGCTTTCTATTTGATAGCACCTCACAGTTTATTAAAAGTCTGGTGTAAGAGGAAAATGAGAAATGGTATAATAATAACTATATAATAATTTATTTACAATTAAGGAGTAAATAATTATTTTTTTCATGCACTTTGAAATTTTGCTAGGACAATCATTTTAAATTAAAGTAAAAAAAAATAATTTTTTAGCATGAAATTGTAAATAAATTATAGATTTGTTGGTGTTGTATCATTGTCCGAGAAAAATTCTTATAGCTCGTGCTTTAATGGCTAGTTTGAGTAGGAGAATATTTTCTAAATATTTAATTATTAATTATTATTTAATTATTAATTTTTATATATTATATATTATTATTTATTATTATTTAATATTTTATTATTATTATTCATAAAATATTTCTGATCATCTTACTATCTAAACACAACTTAAAAGATCAAGAGCTGTGCTAGTGTGCTGCCCAGTTTTAACCGTTCGGCATTCCCACTGATACAAAGTAGTGTTTTTAATTTTTTCTTTTCATATTTTTAAAAAATAAAAAAATATTCTAATATATTAAAAGTCATTTTTTAATTATTAAATAAATAAATAAATACATGAAGAATTCACAACAAAGTCTAATTCCAACACTTCAACAATACAGATTCAGATTCAACAATAAATATCAATTTTCATTTTCTTAATCATTAAGTAAAAAAAAAAAAATTAAATACACGACGAATTAAAATGAATGAATAAACTCAAGCGACATACGATTCTTTCTCAAAAGATCAAATGTCTAGTTAGAAGGTTAATTGGCCCGGCTAATCAACCGTCAAAGTCTAATTCTAAGGTTGCGTTTGGATGTTGAGATGAGTTGAGTTTTTTATGAATAGTAGTGAGTTGAGATTGTTAAATGAGTTTTTGGTGGGGTCCACTTAAAATGAGTTTAAAATATATTTAGATGTTAAGATGAGTTTAAATATATTTATGAGTAGTTGTAAAAGAAATGGGTCCCACCATTATTTTATACTGTTCACGTTACAATAAAAACGGAAATAATTTCCTCATCTGGCGCCAAATGCAGCAAAGGACAAAAAAAAAAAAAAGATTTGGCACTAGAGCTAGGTACGCCAAGGAGAACCTACAAAATGGAAATAAGTTATCAGTTGTGGAGCCCAATGGAAATGAATTTACGAATGAAACTCGGCCAAATGGAAATAAGTTGTCAATTGTGGAGCCTAATGGAAATGAATTTACGAATGAAACTCGGCTCATGGGTTTAGGTGAAAGTGATTTGTCAGTTGTGGGGCCCAATCAATGGGTTCAAAGTTTGAACTGCTCTCACTTGACGACCAACATGTCTTTGGATGAGGAAAGCAGCCTTAAAAGTGAAGTGAACTCAACTGCTCTGTGCATCCAAACGAAGCCTAAATTTCCAAGTAGCAGGTGATAGATCACAGTGGCAATAGATGCATTCCCCCAAGAAGCAGCAGCTTGCAATTCCCATATTAGACTTGTTTGCATAGCGCCTAAGTCTCTGTCAGGTTTTTGTGCCAAACTTGCAAGAATTTTTCAACAAAGAATGATAGACTATTATTTCTTATCATTTATTTATTATTTTTTTAAATATTTTTTTATTTAATGATTAAAAATTTATGCAAGAAAAATACTATATGCAATCGGCTTGGGGAATCGCGGGGAACCCTTAATCCCATGGAAAATGAAACAGGGCATTTTGGCCCTGTTTTTCTGTTTCTTCCCACCATATTTTTTCTTCCTTCCGTTTTCGTGTGTCCCTCCATTCGTCTTCAACAAGTTTCGTTTGCACTCCAGCTCTATTCCTCTTCAACCCCTTCAGCATAGCGACTCCCTCCCAACACTTGAGCCCCATACGAATTTCCTTCAGTGTCCGAAAACTATTCCCCACATTGGACCCTCCCTAACACCCATCTTTCGAACTTGATCCAAAACTACCACAGCCGGACCCAGGGCTCGCACCACCGCTACCACGAACTGCATGCAAGCTCGAATTTCCAGTTCATATCACCATCCCATCCCCAGACCACACCTCCCGTGTGTCCCCATTCGAGCTCAATACGGTACAACACTTAGTGCTCAATTTCTCCCTTGAATTCTTATTAAAATTACAACTCTGAATTATTTTCCGACTGTCGTCGGATACTTGGATACACTTTTCGATGAACTCGCAACATAAATTAGACACGACTTCAAAGGAAGTGAATGGCAGGGGGTGTTCATATAGAGGTCATCCCACTTGGTACGATGAGTGCAATGAGAGCTAGCAACGCGATCGGCGTGCATGTAGTTAAATATGAAGCATTGGAACAGAGCGACGAGAATGAAGCCGTTTCCTTGGAAGGTCTGGATCTAAGCATAGCAGCCATGGCGCCGCGATAATTTCCTATCCTTCAAAAAACGAAGAAAAGTGAGGAAAAACTTTAAGCTAATAGAATCAGAAATCTGGGGCTCATAAAGATGTAAAAACGAGCTTTTCTGAAAGAGATTTAAGAGAACCGAAGTGGAATCGTGTGTTTTAGAATATGGGTTTATTACCATGTATGGTTGGAGAATTTTGAAGATGCAAATGGATTAAAGAGAATAAAAATATCTCGGCTAACGTGGCACAGCCGATTCCCCAGGGGTTCCCCACCCCGGTTGCCTGTAGCAGTTTTGTTATATAGCACCTAACTGCCTCTCAAGTTTTTGTGCCAAACTTACAATAATTTTTTAACAGAGAATGATTAACTATTATTTCATATAATTTATTTATTATTATTTTTTAAATATTTTGTATTTAATGATTAAAAAAATAACTACTAATAAAGATATATATTTTTTTAATTTTTTTAATAATTAAGAATGTTAAAAAGATACTTAAAAAAATAAAAATTCAAATACATTACAAAGTAGTAAATGAATAGTAGAAAGTAGTAAGCCTATCATTATGCTCTTCTAACATCAATATTTGTAAAAAATAGAAAGGGAGAAAATACTTCTATATATTACTTACTGAAAGTATTACATGTGTGCCTTTATATACAACTTGACAAAAAGGCGGGAAAATAATAAGATTAAATTTATCTAACTCTAATAATCTTTGAAAATTCTTGAGGGACTCTACCATGAATAAATAGTTATTGAGATTCTTTCCGTGATAACTTCAGGAGATACATTTCCTCTAAGTAGTCGTTGAGATTCTTTCCGTGATAACAACTTTCAAATTTATTTATTAGATAATTCTACATACAATCGTAAAGTGCATAAACGACGTATAATCGTTTTGAAAAAAAGTGAGATCTACTATTAAAAACTTAATTTTTTTCATGTAGGCTTCATGTTTTATTATTTTTTTCAAAACAATTATGCGACAGTTGTAAAATTCGCAATTGTAAATATATTTTCTCTTATTTTTTTTTTATACCTACCATATGTATTCAAGGGGATACATTTCCTCTAAATAATATATTATTTGGATATTTGGATATAAAAATAAAAATATTTAAAATTCTAATAGTAACAAAATAATTTTTTAAATTAATAATATGGAGTTTACATATTACTCTATTTTTTTTTATCAATATATATATTATTAATTAACTAAGTTATGTTTTAACGATGCTTGTAAATCACATGCATGGAACCGGGAAATAATATTATTAAATTTTAAAATAGTTACAAACATTAATGATGTATTAAAATTATAATATTTACTTTTCAGATTATTTTGGCAGAAAAGAAACTAAAGACTCCATATATATTACTTAAGCAAATAATTGCTCTCTTTTGTAGGGGAGAATGATATACAAAAATTTGTATATAACAAAAATTAAATGATTATTTAAAAGCGTGCATAAATATTTGTACTGAGTTGGAGAAACATCGTAATATTAACCACTTATAAAAAAGATAAGAATTTATTAACCATTTATCTTAATTTATTTTATTATTATTCATTAATTTTAACTCATAAATTTTATTATTATTTATAATTTATCTTATTATTATTTATAATTTATCTCAACTCATTTTTAAATTTAATCGAGGTCTAAATACGTGACATGCATACTCATCATCTTGGCATTACAAATTTTTTTTTCTAATATGTAATTAATAAATAGAAGAATTCTATTAATTTTAAAAAAATAAAATAAAATTAAGCACGCGCCCCTGGGGCGGCGGCGGCTTTGATAGAAAGTACGACTTTGAATGAAAAAATGCCATGTTGACATGTTGTGGTGGAGATGAGTGACCCTGACAATTATGAGCCCCTGGTGAAGCTGGTTGGTGGAGAACTTATCGAAACAAGAAAAATGGTAAGCGTCTGGGAGCTACCGCTTATATTAATATGTATTTTATTTAGTGATTAACGAAATATTTTTTAATAATTTTTTTTTTACTTGATGCAATGCGCCCTGCAACCTGACCTTGCCTAGTTTGCGCAGGATTCGTTTAAATGTTTGAATTGAATTCAATTGAATTGAGGGTAAAAATTAAAAATTAAATAAAATATTATTTTTTAATATTATTAATATTTTAAAATTTAAAAAAATTTAATTTTTTATTATATTCGGTTTGAATCGAGGGATGGGATTATTTTTTATGATTTGAATAAAATATTACTTAAATTTTAGATAAATTTGAAGTTTATTAAGATATGTTTAGATTGATAAATGAAATAAGTTGAGTTTATTTTAGATGAGTTAAATAAAATATTATTAGAATATTATTTTTTAATATTATAATTATTTTAAAATTTAAAAAATTAAATTATTTATTATGTTTTATATAAAAATTTAAAAAAATTATAATAATAAATTAAGATAAATTATAATTATTTTTCGATCCAAACCAACCTCAATAAACTTCAATTACATCTCTCACACAAATTTAAAGTTTATTGAAGTCAGTGACTCACGTGCCCAACCCCCTCATTTTTTTTTTTATTTGTTTTGGGTTGTAATTGCAGCTCCTATTTGGCTCCTAATCCTCAAATGTCATCAATCATTGAACTATTTGCCGTCGTGACAAACTAATTTTAGTTAGTACCACTCATATTTCAAATTATTAAATTTAATATTCATTGTTTATTTCTTAATTAGGGATAATGTTTATGCTACTTTTATATTCTAGATATCATAACAAATTTTGAAATATTCTACTTATCATTCTCATATTACATTTTACATATGATTTTTTAATTTTTAATTTTTTTCTCTTATCAAATATGTGCCTATGTGGTACAGAAATGATGAGTAGAAGAACTCAATTAGTTTAAAAATTATAAAATAAAAAAAATAAAATTAATATGTAGTGTATGAGATGATAAGTACCAAACCTCATTTCTTTTTAAGCCTACATTAAAAGCTAGCTAGCAATATATTCTTTAATTAAAAAAATATTTGCTTTCTATTTGATAGCACCTCACAGTTTTTTAAGAGTGGTGTAAGAGAAAAATGAGATAATAATTTATTTACAATTAAGGATTAAATAATTATTATTTTCATGCACTTTAAATTGTTGCTAGGACAATCATTTTAAATTAAAGTAAAAAGAAATAATCTTTTAGCATGAAATTATAAATAAATTATAGATTTGTTGGTGTTGTATCATTGCCGGAGGAAATTTCTTATAGCTCGTGCTTTTTAATGGCAAGTTTGAGTAGTAGAATATTTTCTAAATATTTAATTATTAATTTATTATTAATTTGTATATATTATTTAATATTTTATCATTATTTTTTTATTACTCAACAGAAAATATATGAGATCATCTTACTATCTAAATACAACTTAAAAGATCAAGAGCGTGTTGCTTAGTTTTGACAGCTGGACGTGTCTACTGGCACAAAGTAGTGTTTTTAATTTTTCTTTTTTTTTTTATATTTTTTAACATATTTAAATCTTCTTAAAAATAAAAAAATATTTTAATATATTAAAAGTCATTTTTTCAATTAAAATGAATGAATAAACTCAAGCTCTTTCTCAAGGGAAATGATAGTCTGCCACCCCACTCACTCCTTTCTCAAAAGATCAAACTTTTTTTTTTATTTTTGACAATTCAAAAGATCAAACTTGTATAGAAGGTTAATTGGCCAGGCCAATCAGCCGTCAAAGTCTAATTCCAAATTTCCAAGTAGCAGGTGATAGATCCCGATGGCAACAGATGCACTCCCCCAAGAAGCACGAGCTAGCAATTCCCGTACTAGACTTGCTTGTATAGCGCCTAACTGCCTCTCAGGTTTTCGTGCCAAACTTGCAAGAATTTTTTAACGGATAATGATAGAATATTATTTCTTATCATTTATTTATTATTTTTTTAAATATTTTTTACTTAATAATTAAAAAAATAACTATTAATAAAGTTATATATTTTTTAAAATTTTTTAATCATTAAGAATGTTAAAAAAATACTTAAAAAATAATAAAAAAAATAAAAATTCAAATACACTATAGAATAGTAAATGAATAGTAAAAAATATTAAGGATGTGTTTGGATGTTGAAGTGAGTTGAGTTGAGATAATAAAATATTGTTAAAATATTATTTTTTAATATTATTATTATTTTAGGATTTGAAAAAGTTGAATTGTTTATTATATTTTGTGTTGGAATTTAAAAAAATTGTAATGATGAGTTAAGATGAATTGGGAGGAGTTGAAGATCCAAACTATGCCTTATCTATCATTATACTCTTCTAACATCAATCTTTGTAAAGAATAGAAAGGGAGAAAATACTTCTTTATATTACTTGCTGAGAGTATTACATGTGTGCTTTAATATATAACTTGACAGAAGAGCGGGAAAATAATAAGATTAGATTTATCTAACTCTAATAATCTTTAAAAATTCTTGAGGGACTCTACCATGAATAAATAGTCATTGAGATTCTTTCCGTGATAACTTAAGGAGATACATTTCTTCTAAATAGTCGTTGAGATTCTTTCCGTGATAGCAACTTTCAAATTTATTTATCGAGTAATTTTATATACAATCGTGAAGTGCATAAATGTCACGTAATCATTTTGAAAAAGAGGGACCTATTATTAAAAAATTAATTTTTTTTTCATGTGAGCCCCATATTTTATTTACTTTTTTCAAAGCGATTATGCGGCGGTTGCAAAATTTACGGTTGTAAATATCTTTTCTCTTATTTTTCTTATAACTGCCTTATGTATTCAAGGAGATGCATTTCCTCTAAATAATATATTATTTGGATATTTACATATAAAAATAACAATATTTAAATTTCTAATAGTAACAAAATAATGTATTAAATTAATAATATGGAGTTTACATATTGCTCTATTTTTTTTATCATTATATATATATATTGTTAATTAACTAAGTTATGTTTTAACAATGCTTGTAAATCACATGCATGGGAACCGGGAAATAATATTATTAAATTTTAAAATAGTTACAAACATTAATGATGTATTAAAATTATAATATTTACTTTTCAGATTGTTTTGGCAAAAAAGAAACTGAAGACTACTCCATATATATTACTTAAGCAAATAATTGCTCTCTTTTGTAGGGGAGAATGATATATAAAAAATTTTATATAACAAAAATTAAATGATTATTTAAAAGCGTGCATAAATATTTGGACTGAGTTGGAGAAACTTCATGACATAAACCATTTATAAAAAAGATAAGAATCTATTAAATATGTGACATGCATACTCATCATCTTCACATAATTTCTCATGATCACAATGATGAGTACTGGCCGGAGATGATCTGCTTCGTGGGAAACCGGCCATATCGAAATCATTGTGCTTGATTTGATTTGGTAATTGCTTTATCACTGTTTGATTTTTCTCTGTCACACTTGATCATGCCAAAAAGAAGAAAAAACAATGACAGTGACAGTACTTTCGTTTCCATTTTCTTCGCCCAACATTTCTTTCTTTTCTAAAACAAACTTTAGAATTCATTGAAGGTGGATGCCGTAGATGTCGGGGCCGGTTTTGACTTGTTAGCTAGAGTTCTGCAGGCAAAACGAGAAATTAAGGCCAATGCGTGGAGAGAAAGGCTTGGCTCCCGGGCCAGTACGTGACGAAAGTGGTGCAATCAATTTAAAGCCTTTTGGTTGATATTTAGAGTGAAAGGCTACTGAGAATAACTTGGAAACAATAACATGAAACTAAAAATAAATTGGCTAACGGGGAGACAAAGGTAACATGAAGATGATCTCGAGATTGACATTTGGATCCCATGAAAAGGATTTTTCAGGTTAATTAATTTCGTCTAAATTAAAGCTGATTGCTACGAAATCAGGACCCGTATAAGCTTAAATATTCTTGCTCTCTACATCAGTAGAATATTCAGAAGACGTACTCGAAGTTTGAAGGAACAACACTAGTACTGGGAGTCTTGTGCAAGTGGGCATTAATGTATGGCTCAAGATTCAAGTTACTGTGGTCCCCCTGAAGAGATTATATATATGACTACATGCATTGAACAAAATTATAAGATTCCATCTGCGATTTGAGAGATTTTTGTCGATACTAGCAGGGATCATGACTGGCATTGACCTATATATATATATATATATATATATATATGATTTATGGGTGTTCTAATGGCAAGGGCAACAGTGACAGTACTTGAACCGCAACGCATGCACGTAGAGTCGTTATTAGAAAATATAGTCATTGACTCATTACCAATGAGTTTTGACATTTACTCGATTTCATGATTTTTTTGGTTTATTGATCAGTTTCTTATTTACTAATAATAATTAATGACCGACTACACATTTCATAATATAATCTTATTGACAAAGTAGTAGTCGGAGTACTACTTGGAAGTGATAATGAACATGATGAATCTAGGGTGGTTGATTATCTGATGATTTTGAGGTAAGAAATTTATCGAACATATTTTTAATTTTTTTAAAAAAAGAAATTTCCTATTACGTATGACATGCATTCACCTTTGCATATAGCTAGCTAGGATACTGTTCATGAGTCTATATACGACATATTTTGATTGTTATATATGCTATAAACTCGTGAAAATAATTTTTTTTAAGTGAATGCTACGTGGGAATGAGTGTATATATATACGTGTCATGTGTGTCTTCAAAGTTGTTTCGGTACTGAAGATTCATCATCATATATAATATTGGCTACTATTATTTTCAAAGAACTTTAGTTTAAGCTACATGATCATGATGTTAAGAACAAAAAATGATCATGTTATTTTTCATGCTATTTCTGAAAATTGACTAGATCATACAAGTTGGCATGATATGCTCATGATCAATGCGTTATGTATATTAATATAAACTATATATGGACAACACTTAAATATATACACGTTATGGCACTACAAGAAATTTAACTTTTAGGACAAAATTTGTTAATTTTCATCCCTAAAAGTCATTTTTTCATCTCTAAAAATGCCTGAACTGCTAAATTCGTTCGAACGGAAAACTATCCATTTGAACAAGATATTTTGTGACAAACAAAATCGTCTCAAAAAAATAAAACCGTTCGAACGGAACAAAATAAATTCAAACATGGAATTAATGTTCGATCGAACAGTATATAATTTGTTCGAATAATAATATTGGTGGGAAATTAATTTATTTTTCTCGGAAAAAGTTAATAACCGTTTAACTTAAATTTATTTGTTTGAATGAACATTTTTTCAATTAATTTTTTTTATTAGTATGGATTTGTGAATATATTTTTTCCATTAAAGTAATAAATATTTTTTCCATTAATTTGTTATCATTTTCAAAATATAAAAATGTGTATATATTATATATTATGATTTGCAATGAGTTAAAATATTTATAAATTCATAAATTAATTTTATGTGATTAACTTCAAAACTTTATAGTGATTTCTTTTATGTTAAATTTATATAAATATAACTTTAAAGATAGTATAATTTTTTATATTATCATGAAAGGCAAGTAAAATCAAAAAAATAAACAAAGTAGTAAACACGAAAAATAAAAATCATACATTAATTACATCTCAAATATATAATGTTTAATACAACATACAAAAGTAAAATAATAACTAAAACGATCATTGGGTCCTGAGTAAATCAACATCCTCTTGCAATATTTTAATAGATCTTTCCAGATCCCTAAGCTTCTCCATGATGGGCTCAACGAACTCTACAAACAGAGCTCATACCTGATCCAAATTAGTCCCAGGAGGTTGTCTTTCAACAGCAGCAACACTACTAGAAATTGGATCTGTGGGATGATCACTAGGCTGTTCTAGTGCAGTCTTCCGCAAGTGCCCCTTGCTCTTGTTGAATTTGATTCTTGTTAAGGGGCCCATCTGTGGCGACCTCCGCTCAGTGGTCGACACTGTAACCCCCGATCGGAGTAGGAGATTAGATATCAGCAGTGCAAATGGTAGACTACCTCAACTGGAAAATCATGATTCCGATCGAATGCGGATGAATAAATACAATGCCAGATCAATGGGATCCCCTCGTGCTATCCACAGCAAAAATCTGGCTTGATTGATCCCAAAATCAGTCTTGTGTTTTTTCGGATCGATGTTATAGCCAACAATCAAATTAAGCATTTTAAAAAATGCTATACAATCGGCCTGTCGGATCATCTTACTCCCATCGTATAGAGGAGTCGATGGTCTCACACTAGATGACGCACTTGATCGTCTGTGAGACCATCATCAGGTAGATTCTCATCCTCACTACCAACCAAATCTACATTCGAGGCTAGCATGGAGGATGCAGCCGGTGTGTCGGAATCAGTTGGTGCAGCCGCTGGTCCTCGTGTAGCTGTTGGTCCCCGTGTAGCCGTTGTAGGATATGTGTTGGCCACGCGTGGGATGTCATGGAACTAAACAATGAGGGGAGAGAAATTAATACTCACTCCCCGAACCGAACCGATAGGGTGTAGAACAAAGCATCAACACTAAGTTATCTCATGGCACGGTAGAACTCACCGACTATTTTTAGATATGCAATCTTCCACTGCTCACAGATCAGTATCCATCTCCTCTCGGTGAAGATGGACTATATGCTCCGTCCCTCCCATAAAAGATTGGAGAAGTCAGAAAAAATGACTAGATGCTCGACAAATATAAGTCTCGTCTCCTGAGCATGAGCTACTCCATTATTTTGGTTGAGCTGATCTCTCGCACGTTTTCTTCCGCTGGATGCCATTGATATACTGTTTAATCATAAAGAAAGTAAAAATATAAATTAACCATAATTTTTAAATTATATTATTGAAGAATTATAGTAATTGAACTGAATTGAAATAATTCGTTCAAAATGGAACATATTCTGTTCGAATTAGTCAAATCTATTCGAATGGACTATTCTGTTCATTCGAACTGGAAATCTTTGTTCATTCGAATGAATTTATTTTGTTCGAACAGAAATAATGTTGTTTGGCAACTAAGCGTTCAAACGAACTAGAGTTAGTTTGAACGGGAAGAAGCCAAACAGCCATGGCTGAGTCGACTTAGTCCCGAACTGAAAAACTTCCTATCTAGATCTTATCATTTGTTTTGATGGGTAGAAATGATTAAGGAGTGAAGTCCAATAATTTCTACCGATTATTTTGATGTTATTTCTACAGAATACACCAAAATGGGTGGATTTCGAATTTGAAATCCATACCTCTCAAACACAATCCATTGGTATAAAAAACTAAACAATAGTGGCTGAGAGTTGACCCATACCTCTTAGAAGTTCAAATGTGGGTTTACTACGGCAATTGAGTGACGGTTTTCGTGGCGGAGATAAGGGATGAACTCGAAGGCTCTCGGCAGTTGCTGGTTCGAATGAGAGAGTTTTGTGGAATTGTATTGGAACTACGTCTGTAATGATCGTGTCGTCTCGTTCAAATTGA
>CM036130.1:30345275-30374734 GCA_002916485.2 Juglans nigra | reverse complement strand
GCTGCCTACAATTGCTTGCTAGAAGTAGTACTGAGGCTGAATACAAGGTGCTAGCAAACACAGTAGGTGAGCTCACTTGGATAAAATCTCTTCTACTTTAGCTTGGTCTTCCTTAAAAACAACAACCGGTTCTTTGGTGTGATAATATTGGCGCCACTTACCTCATATCAAATCCGGCATTTCATGCACAAACTAAGCACATAGAAAGTGATTTCCACTTCGTAAGAGACCAAGTTCTAAATAAACACTTGGTGGTTCAATTTATCTCAAGCCGAGATCAGTTAGCAGATGCACTTACCAAGCCGTTACCTCCATTAAAGTTCAAACATGTCCAACACGATCTGCATGTTTGTGAACTACCCTTCAGATTGAGGGGGCGTGTAGAGAATCAAGTTAGTATAACTGAATTCAAGGCTGAAGATATTGAAGATCAGAATGTCGAGATATGTAGCAACAATAATGACCTAAATTATAGCAGCAGATTTGGTGAAATCTCAACAACAAATCAGTAGCCCAACAAATGTGGAAGACTCGATCCTACGATTTAGTTATGATAATAGTGTGTAGCTGTAATCCTTTTAGTTCAATTGTAAACTCAAGTCTTTATTTCGTCAAAATAGATCAACTGCAGCAATTTTATTGGATTTTTGCATCAATTTTTCGCGCTGAAAAAAACCATTTTTTCTTGTAGTACATTTACTAATCGAGTGGGTATCTACTTTTATGGATGAGTTTTTTTTTTTTTTTTTTTTATCGAATCAAATTAGATTTTTTAACGAATTGAATTAGATTGGAGTTTAACCGACTACCGACCGGATGACGAGTACAGCGCTACCCCCACTCCGCAATTGATAACTTGATGGGAGTAACGCGTGTCAGGGTTTAGCTAGATATTAAAGTTTGAAATAGACATCAATCTGAATGTGTCCCCTGATATTTATTTCAAAGAAAATAATTGAGCTTATGATCTGCTTATGTGACACTGAGATTGACTCGGCCAAACCGATTAAATTCGAGTGAATTATGAATTTATGAGAGACCCATCGGCCTTCCCCATCCATTGACGACTCATATATGCATTCACATGCACCAATGTGAATACATGAATGGAAATTTGGAATAAAAATATAAATACAAAAATTATTTCTGTAATTAATTAATAATGTTCAATTCGTTCTCTAGTACTCTAGCTAAATTATCAATCATTTTGTAATAATAAGAGTTATTTACTCTCGATAAAATATTTAATATGCATATCCATATATACATGATCATGTGCATCAAAGCTTTCACATGACCTGGAATTAGCACATGAAGCACAATTGAAGGACTAATGTTGTGAACTACGACAAAATAACAAAAACAGAATCATCCAAACTAGAAAAAAAATTATATAAAAAAAAAAAAAAAAAAAAAAAAACTTACTATGTAAAAGATCCTGAAACCTATTTAAGAGAGAGAGAGAGAGAGAGAGAGAGAGCTGAATATAAGAATATTCCTGAAGGGTCAAACGCCATATTATAATGTTAGAAGGACACTCACCGAAGCATTAATTCTCGGTTCAAAATAATTTTCTATTCGGGCTCCACACGTACGCGCGTTTTCATATTTTCGTTGTCATGGGAAAATTCAGACACAGATCAAAACCAGTCTATATATAATGTATGTGTGTGTGTGAAAGAATACCATTAAGATTAATATTTCAGTGTTTCGACTTGTATCTCTTGTGATTGCTTCAAAGAGAGTGCAAAATAATGAGCGGTAGTCACCTCCAGTTTTTGCTTCTACTCGGACTCTTATCTTATGGGTTTAGCTTGAACTTGCTTGATTATGATGTCCGATGCAAAGAGGAAGAAAGCCAAGCACTCCTCCAATTCAAACAACACCTTGTCGATGATTCCCATATGTTGTCTTCTTGGGATAGTCACGAAGATTATTGCAAGTGGAACGGAATTAGCTGCAGTAACAAAACAGGTCGTGTCGTCAAGGTTGATCTCCGGGCAGATTTGTCAGCTCATGAACCACTACCTAAATATGTAGCAGGTGAGATAAGCTCTTCATTACTTGGATTGCAATATTTGACTTACCTGGACTTAAGTTTCAACGATTTTTCTGGGGAACCCTTTCCAAATTTCGTTGGTTTGCTCACTAAATTACGATATCTCAATCTTTCAAGAACTTATATTGCTGGAACGATTCCACAACAACTAGGAAATCTCTCAGGCTTGATTTCTCTTGATCTAAGCGGGAATATGGGTTTGACTGAGTTACATAATCTCGATTGGCTAATTCATCTTTCATCTTTAACACACTTGGACATGAGCTTTGTAAACCTCAGCCAGGTACTCAATTGGCAAAATAAGGTTAGCATGCTCCCTACTTTGACAGACTTAAGTCTAAGTTCTTGCAGTCTCTCCACAACGATTCCTCCTTTTCTGTCCAATGCTAATTCGTCGTCGCAACTTCTATTCCTTGATCTCTCGTTCAATGATTATCTCAACTGCTCCATATTTCCTTGGTTGTTCAACTCCACTACAAGCCTTGTTGGTCTTGACCTCTCTTATTCTGGGTTACGATGCTCCATTCCAGACACCTTTGGCAGCATGGATTCTCTTCGCAGTCTAGATCTTGATAGCAATAGCTTTGATGGCGGCATTCCAAAATCGATTTGGAATTTATGCAACTTAAACTCATTGTCTCTCACTAATAATAATCTCAGTGGACACCTTTATAATGGATTTATGAGTAATGTGTCTGGTTGTTTGGGAAGCTCTTTGAAGGTTTTGCTATTAGACGAGAATAGATTCACAGGGCCATTGCCTGAGAGCATTGGAAACTTTTCCAATCTTGAGATTTTAAATTTACAACAGAACAAATTCACGGGGCCATTGCCTAAGAGTATTGGAAACTTGTACAATCTCAAGGCTTTAAGATTACAGCAGAATAATTTCACAGGGCCTTTGCCTG
Source organism: Juglans nigra (assembly GCA_002916485.2). Lineage (NCBI taxonomy): Eukaryota > Viridiplantae > Streptophyta > Magnoliopsida > Fagales > Juglandaceae > Juglans > Juglans nigra. Next base: position 30,371,767 of record CM036130.1, on the reverse strand, counting down.
AGAGTATTAGTAACTTATCTAATCTAGAGGTCTTGAACGCTGCTGACAATTCTCTTGAAGGGGTGATCTCTGAGGTCTCTTCAAATTACGAAAATTATATTTAGGATCAAATTCTCTGAATTTAAGCCTCAACAACGATTGGGTTCCCCCTTTCCAACTGGATATTATGCTTTTGAGTTCTTGCACAATGGGACCAACTTTCCCAAAATGGCTTCGAAGTCAAAAGAATTTATCTAGGCTTGATATATCCCATGCCCAGATTTCTGATAGTGTCCCAGCTTGGTTTTGGGACTTCACACCGGGGCTAGAGTCTTTATGTTTGTCTCACAACAAGCTACATGGGGAATTGCCAGATTTATCATCATCCAGACGAGGTATTTTTGGCATTACTAGACCTATCGAACAATAGGTTTTCTGGGCCAATTTCCTTCTTATGTGATTCGGGAGTGATTTCATTGACCAGCTTAATCCTCTCAAACAATACCCTGTCTGGAGAGCTTCCGGATTGCTGGATGTATTTTCAAGAGTTGGCTATTCTTGACTTGGCCAACAACAACTTCTATAGGAAAATACCTAGCTCGATGGGCTCCTTAGTCTCAGTTCAATTTTTACATTTAAGCAACAATAGATTTGTTGGAAACTTTCCACTGTCCCTTCAGAATTGCAGCCAGTTGAAAACCATTCACGTGGGAGAAAATAATTTGTCAGGAAAGATACCTTCGTGGCTAGGTGATAGCCTACCCGATTTGGTAATTCTTATCCTACGATCAAATCAATTTTATGGAAGTTTGCCTTTAACCTTATGTCATCTATCAAATATCCGACTCTTGGATCTTTCTTTGAACAAGATTGAGGGAACTATTCCTGAGTGTATCAACAATTTGACTGCAATGTCTCAGAAAGAGAGTTCAGGCCTCATTGATTACTACGGGTTTCTTACATATTTCAAGGATCATGCATCATTTGTATGGAAAGGAAAGGAGTCTGTGTTCCAAACTTCATTGCTACTTGCAAAGATTATTGATCTTTCAAGCAATATATTACACGGAAAAGTCCCGGAAGGAATTACTAGTCTTATGGAGTTGGTTGCCTTGAATTTATCGAGGAACCATTTAACTGGGTTAATAACTCCGAAGATCGGTCTACTGCAACATTTGGAATCTCTTGATTTATCTAGAAACCAGCTTCATGGTGAAATCCCAGCGAGTCTTTCCGACATTAGTTTTCTTAGTCATTTGGACTTGTCGAATAACAACTTATCGGGCAGGATTCCAACAGGAACTCAACTCCAGCTACTCAATGCTTCTGCCTTTATAGGCAATCCTGAACTATGTGGCCCTCCACTTCCAAACAAGTGTGATCCAGGAGATTTTCATCCAGATTACACAAACAGTACCAGAGCGCACAAGACTGACGACATTCAGACAAATGATGAAGATGGTTTTATAACTCAAGGATTTTTTGTTGCTACAACCCTTGGATTCATTGTAGGGTTCTGGGGAGTGTGTTGTACTTTATTGCTAAACCTAAAGTACATAAAGATGCGTCTCGCTTCCAATGCTCGAGCGATGTTGAGATATATAAGCTCTGCATGACAGTAACTTTATGCATGCGCACGTTACAAAGTTGGATCAAGAAACTTCATGGTAAGAGTCCTCTCCCTATATATGATATTAATATAATCATGTTCAAACATTAGGTTATCTCAAGTATTTTAGTACCACACACAATATGAATATATATATATATGTATAGAAATGTAATAGTACGCGAATTTACCATATATAGTCATCTTAAATTCGCATCCATGCATTTAAATATATGTTAAAAATGTCATCTATTAATTAAGCATTAGCATTGGTTTCATCAAAGCAATCTTCAAAATTTGATGAAAAAGTACATGCATATTTTCCATAAATCCAAAATCTCTCTAGCCATAATATTACATTCGATTAGTCAAAATAATATATAATATTTTTTTTAATAATAATATTTTTTTTTTCATATTTTGCAATTACACTAACTATATGTTAATTAATAATAATATTTCTTCCTTCACATATTTCACAACTAAACACAAAAATGAAAGTGAAAGGACGTTTTGTAGAAGTGAAAACCATGAAAAATGAAAGCTGAAAAGCAAAACAGTTGAGATAATTTTTACAATAAAATATTACTTTTGAAGTTGAATAATATATATTCAAATTTAAAGATATACTTAAAGTTATTGGGGTTCATAGTTCAAGATTTTACTTTTTGAAGAAGCCAATGTAAATCATTTTATCTACATTTCTTCAAATTTTGAAGATGCATGAAGAAGCCAATGCTAGTGCTCTCAGTGTCTTCGTAATTTGGTTGGTCATGTCTCCCTCCATAACCCTCCCGGCCAAGACACCTAGCTCTCACACATCTGTAAAAAGATGTTTCCATTTTCCAATATTACCACGATCTCCCAACAAAAACTATAATACTGACATTAGCATTCACAATATTCCGAGTTTAGTTTTTGCCTATTATTTTGTTGAGTTTTGCATTCACAATTTCATGACTTGTCTCTAAAATTAGAGTATAATTGTTTTAGTCCTCTCTTTCCATTTGTCCGGCCCTCGGTTTAATTTCTAATTACAAGTATTAATTAGTGATGTTTCTATCAAACTAATGCTAATTGATGTTTCTTAATTACCAGGGATCCAGCAGGAGATCATCATGTTTCATCATTTCAATAAATTACTAGTAATTCTCTAAAAGATCGTTAATCTTTTATTCCCAAAAACAAAAACAAAAAAAAAAATATTGTTAGTTATTAATGAAATTATTTGTAATAAGGAGTTGTATTATATTATTTGGGGTGAAGTCGATGATTGGCCTAATTCTGTACTTTCTCTTGTGAAAAATAAAGAGTTGAGAGTTTAAATTTATACGGTAATGGGTGAAAAATAATATAATGAGAAATGATAAAACAACAATCCCTTTATAATTTTTCTACAACCTTCAAATGAAATAATATTTTTTAAAATATTTGTTTATTTTAAAAACAATGGAATCGTGTCTTTCAATCTGATGCTGAAACCCGACGTACGGCCCCCACCTTCATTCCACGATGGAATTCTTTTACCCCATAGAAAAACAATGCAAATTCAGTGAACGAAATACTTATCATTGATTTTTTAAACGAGATATTTAGTATTCATGTTTGTTGTCTGTAACCAAGTTCGGTATAAGCTTGGAAAAGAGTGCCTATATATCCATATTTTTGCTGTAAATTGCAATATTGTTTATATACTACCAATATGGTCATCAGTGATAGGTCTAGTGCAAACGTAAGTGAAAACACTCAAGAAAATATCCTCTTCGGGTGAGAATGTACCACAATTTTACTGGAATAATTTTTTTGCCTTTTCATTGATAATCCATGGCTGCTTAAATAGCAGACCATATTCATAAAACTGAAAAACAGAGTATGCTGAAAATAGAGGAACAACCTAAGGCCACTACTAGTTATAACCGACGTCTAACAACTGAAAAAATAGAAATAGACTCCACGTACTAACTGAAAGGAAATGCAACAGAAAGATAACATCAAGCATAAATTCTCCAGTTGCTATGACCCAGTCCATGCACACATGCACATCACTCCCATGCACTATGTCTTTACGTTCCGTTTGCATCTCCCGTCTAACCTCCTCCCGGATTTGGTTTGAACCCTCTAGCTGAACGTTGTGGCTTATCAATCGGTCTCAAATGTTATGGGATCAATAAACTCCTACATTAATATGTGGACGATTGACGTGAAAAGTAGCCTTTAAAAAAAAAAAAAAACCAACGCATTATTATACGCTTACAACTTTTTATAAGTTTGAGATCATGGTCATAAAATAAGTGATTTGTATAGTTTCTCATAATCTCTTGTATCTTTCAATACAATGGAGGTTGATGACCCTTTTGCCTAGAGAATATAATGCCTTTGGAGTCCCCAGTGAAGGTAGAAAAAACATTCTGAGAGCCCCCCTGATATCTATATGGAGGTGTCCTTTTATTAAGGCCTTTGGAGTGGTTGATCTACCATCAACTTTATGCCACTTTTACCTTTACGTGTCTGACTTAACTCCATGTACTTTAGCTCTTGTCTTGTCTTGTATTTTCCTTCTTTTTCTCCTACTTTTGAAGAGAGTCACCCAATGGGTTGGGCTTCGCACATTTTATCCCTAAGAGTGTGGCTGCAATTGCTAAGGCTGACTTGTTTAACAATAAAGCGAGGGAATCTTCCAATTAATTAAAATAGAGATAGTTCGTGAAAATTGCTCGAAGATAAATACTGGAAACTTGTCGCAAGTTTTTTCTTGCTTTGCAATTCAACGAGGATCACAAAAGAGGGACCTCGCGAAGATATGTAAATTGCAGCAAAAGTTTTAGGGCATGTGTGATGTCTCCAACTTTCCGCTTGGGATTGGACAGACATCTGAAACGTCGGGACATGCAACACAAGATTATCTACACCCGTTCATGACAATTAAAAATGTAATATTCCTAACATGCATCTAGTATTATGCAATATTCACAGTGAATAAATTCTTTTTCTTTAGCAATACTATGCACAACACTGAAAATATCCAAAATATTTAAAACATACTTCATATAAAAGGACATACTAAACAATTGAGATCATAATGCTAGTCCAAAATGACTATGATCAAAAGAGTACTGGAATTACAACTCCATGGTATAAGTAGTAATTTAAGTTAACTACTATATTAACATTGACGCACACCGTCATCCAATCAACCATGTCCAGTTGGTTGAATCCTAATTCTCCTTCAGGTCCTGTAATAAAATCTACCATTCAAGAGGAATGGTAGTTGAGACTATCACAGTGAGATTTGATTACAAATCGCAGCAAGTTAATAGAAAATCTCAATACAAGTTAATGATGCATGCATGGCAGTAGAAGCATGAATGCATAATCAAAGTTATAAGTAATCAAAGCATAACTTGATATACAACATAACATAACAGACATAACTTAAACTGAAGCTTGAATTGAACTTGACTTGCTTAAATTGAACTAGACTTAAACTGAGACTTGACTTGACATGAACTTGATCTGAGACTTAACTTAACATGAACTTAATCTGAAACTTGACTTGACATGAACTTGGAATCTTGTTCTTTAACTTACTAGACTTAACTTGATGATTATACTACTGTTGATTTTACTCCTTCACAATAGTACTCGGTAACTCATGGCCTTGACCATAGTACCAGGCAGTGCCTATCATCCTTGATCGTAGTATAATTTAACTGATATACCCTTTAGTAGTATGGCAGATTTTACTCCTTCACTGTGGTACTCGGCAGCGCATAAGCCTTGACCAGAATACCAAGCAGCACATACCATCCTTGACCGTAGTACAACTTAACTGATAACATGAACTTAACTAGACATGATTGTTCTCGAAATACATAAATTGTATTCGAGACAAAACGTGACTCGAATACGAAAGGATAGAAGCCTTGACGTAAGACAACATGACTTGAACGTAACTCCAAAGATACAACTTACCTGAGAAAGAAGCATTTCGAAACATGACAAAACATATAACAAACAATATTTCGTAACATAACATAACACATAACAAACTACATATTTATCATGATATGATTGCTATAGTGAATATTGCATGACGTGACATACATGTAACAGATGGAATACTTAACAAGACGTACTTGCAATGTATAGTAATACGTGACAGAATATCTTGTATAACAAATGAACAAACAGTGACAGAATAAATTCTATGTGACAGATGAATATGTAATGATTTGGCATGGCACATAAGATATACATACATACACTGTAATTCCCTTACTTATCACCATACACATTAAACTGATAGTAAGTTAAAAGCTAACTTACCTCAACCTCCGTGTTTCTTTTGAAGACTCAAGTGCTATCACGAGTAACTGAAAGTAGTCATTTTTAAAAGTTAGAACTTAATCACTAACCATTAGAAATATAGAAAAAAACTAGCTTAGAGCAAAATTACCATTTTACCCTCTACATGTGGTAAAATAAAATTTTTACCCCTAACTTAAGAAATTTGCATCCTAACTTCAAAAATCACCAAAATTTATATACGTCATGTAAATTTTATCCTAAACTTAAATATCAAATCAGAAAAATTTAATACTAAACACAACCATAAAAACTCTATAGGGGCTAAAACATGCATAGGCTTTTTTTCCTTATTTTTGTTGCAATTCTCTTCATTTCAAAACTCAAGATCAAACCAACTTTTTGCAACAAAGATCTTCCTATCTTAAGTTTAAAAACTTACTTAAACATCCATTAAAATAAATTTTAATCATCACCACCAAACTTTTTAGTAAAAAGATCCAAATTGTTTAACCAAAAACAAACCCTTAAATCACAAGTTTTGACCTTATTCAAAACATCTCCAAGAATTCTAAAAATTTCAAATATAACATATTCACAACATCATCCTAAGATCAACCATGATTTAAATCATCAAACAAAAGTTATCAAAAATCACAAAAAAATACTTGGAGTTTTCAATTCTACACTTAGTCCAAAAACAAAAACTTTTCCTTAACTAGCTTTGATCAATCTCTTGATCCATGGCTTAAAAAAATGAGATGTTCAAACTAAAACATCACATGGTTTAAAAATGTGTGATAAAGAAGATCCAACCATCAAACTTAAAATCACATGGCTAAAAATCAATAAAACATGGATCAAACCCAAAAACATCAAATCTTAGACCTAACTGAAATCCTCTTGCACAGAAAAATCATATCTTTGGAACAAATACTAAATATCTTCAAAACAACATCCTAAAATGCATATAATGGACTTAGGATCATCAAATAAAAATATCAAAGCCTTTGGAGTAAGATTAAACCATGAAATATTCAAATTTTGTCAAAACAGAAACTATTTTTTCACTTCTAGTTTCTAAGTTTCTATATCTAAGAAAAGCTTTCATCAAAATCTCTATTCATGCAACAAATCCTCAATGAAAATTCATAAACTCATGTTAACAACACTCTATAAAATTTTTGGACCAAGATATGCCCATTAGTTTGGTCAAAAATTTCAAAATATAATGCATTCCCAATTTAACGCCCAAAATGACTTTTCCATGGCTAAAGAAGAACAACTTTCATGAATGAGTCATTGTGATAAAATACATACAAAGGGTCACAAATGACCATGCCAAATAACTCAGAAAACTTCCCGAGAGAGCTACTAAGTGTTTCTCTCTAAGAATGAGGATGAGAAGTGATGAAATGAAATAAAAGGTGCCTTGCATGCCTCTAGACTTCTGGAGGGTGAGGTATAGGCTTGAATGACCTTTGAAGGATGGTGCTTAGGTCACAAAAAGGCAAGAATAGTGGAGGGGGAGTGGGTTGTTGTTGTTGTTGCTGCCTTCTAGAAGGGGTGTGATGAGGTGACTTTTTCCCTTCACATCATGCACGAAATTGGGATGTCATGAGCAATGGATGGTCAGCCATGGATGAGTACTTTCTCAAGAAATTTTGCCAAGGTGGCCAAAATTAGTTGGCTTTTGTGGGCCCCAACCAAGTGGACTTCAATTGGGGTTTAAAGAGGGCTGGTTTGGTTAGGGATTGAGATGTTATCAAGCTCAAATTTAATTTTTCTTGACCCAATCAAAATTTCAAGGTTTAAAGGGTTGGATAATGATGTCATAACATGAATTTGAAGAATTTATAGCATGTGGAAGTGATTTAATCAAATAATTAAACACAATGCTAGAAATTGGATCAAATAAGGTTTGGAGACCAACTTTAGGGTTTGGAGAAACCGTTTAGGGTTTCGGTTTGAACCAAATTTTTGGGGTTTCAATTGGATTCTAACCATTTAGGATTTTACTAGGATTGAAACCTTCTTTGGTCTAGCACAAAATAGTTGATCATATGAAAAAAGAATAGGGTTTCGCTTAGGTGGCATGATCTCACACCTTGATTCCTTCATAAATCCAACTCATGATTCCTCTTTGTACCAAGTGTCCAATACTATTCACCATGTGTCTAAATAAAACTTCTCTAACCTAATTTGGACATTCCACACTGTGATTTTGAAAATACTATACTAGATGCTATTATAGATGTTATTATTCACTATGGAAAGTAAAACATAAACTTTACATTGTAAAATTCTCAACATTCATACAAACCTAACTATGCAATTCGTTTATTTAAATTAAATCCCGAAGTACCTTGAATAAGCAAAATGCATTTTTGAACTAGAGTTTCATCCGAAAATTGAAAATGACATTATTGCACTATAAAATCTTAAATAATCAACTGAGTCTAATGTCGTAGACTATAACTCAATTTGACACTTTAGCTATATCAAATAAATAAAATCACACTTATCACGCCACAGTGAGTGATAACTCTCGTTACGCTAACAGACTAAAACCTATGCGATTGGTTGAATTGTGAAAACTTACGGCGTTTTCACGAGGTTCCTAAAGTCTAGAAATTTCACCATTGAATTTCTAGCGGGCTATTACAGGATAAATCTTTAGGAGGCTTCTTCGTACGGATGTACACATGATGATCGAGTACACTGATGGTTACGTGTGATCGTTTAGTAATTCTAGTATTTTCATCCCCATTCTTTCCGTCATTAATGGATTTTCTTCCTGTTGAGGGGATTTATTGCTTGAAAGTTAGAGTGTGTTTGTTGTAACCCTTAACAGGTCAGTGAGGTTGTCGACTTTCTAGGTCCATCTGAGGTAGTTGTTAAGCCCAACAACTTGTTCGATAAGGTAACACACGCGAGGCAGTTGTGGCGCTTGTAGGCCCATTCTCGGAGGTAACCTGCTGGCTAGGATTATGGCACGAGTGTTAGCCTCAATCGCCAGGATGGGTGTGAGTATTGGCCTGATCACAAGTGCATTTCCAACAGCCAACATTGCTAAAGGAGATGCTTGAATGCTCATTACGGTAGCCTAACCCTAATCGCATGCGCATTGTTAGCCATCGTCACCCTGAAGGATACGAGTGTTGGCCCCAATCACATGCCACTGCCAATACTCGACTTTGCTGAAGGACAAGCAGCTCAACTACTCATCAAGTGAGGCTAAACCCCACCACATTTTCATTTTTAGCCAATGTCCCCTTAAGGGTTGCGAGTGTTGGCATGCTACTTGGCGAGAGATGTACTCTATCGCACTATGTCGGTAAATGTACTCGATTGTGCTACTCTGGCAGGATATGTACTCGACCATGCTGCTCCTATGAGGCATGTACTCTATTGCATTGCAGCCAGGGGAGCAATGCTACATTGTGTTGCCATAGTGGGAGGCAGTACTCAAATGCCTTACTCTTTCTGAAGACGTACTTGACCGCACTGCTGCGGTAGGAGAACTACTTGATTACACTACTATGGGAAGAGTGATGCTCCACCACACCAATGCAGCAATAGATTACTTGGTCGAGCTACTCTAGAGGGAGATGTACCTGATCGCCCAGTTTTGGCATAGCTGCACTAGATTGCGCAGCTCATGTAGGAGATGTAGTCAACCACGCTACTCCCACATGAAACATACTCGATAATGCTACTATGAGGGGAGCAATGCTCCACTATACGGTTGTGCCAGGATATGTACTCAACCATGCTACTGCAGAGGGAGCGATGCTCCACTACACTGTTGCACTAGGAGATGTACTCGACTGTGTTACTCTAGCGAGACATGTACTCAACCGCGCCACTATGGCGGGAGATGTACTCTACCACACTGCTCCTACGAGAGACATACTAGACTGCATTGCTTCAATGGGAGATATACTCAACCGTATTGTTACGAAGGGAAAGATGCTCCACAACACCGCTATGGTGAGAAATGTACTCGATGGCGTCGCTGTAGGGGGAGCAATACTCCACCACTATTGCGGGAGATGTACTCAACTAGGCTACTCTGGAGGGATATGTACTCGACCGCACTTCTCTAGCAGGAATGCACTCGTCTGCCCTACTACATCGAGAGTTATACTCGACTGTACTACTTTGGCAGGACATGTACTCGACCGCACTACTACGAAGGGAGATGTACTCGATCGCGCTACTACTGCGAGAGACATACTCGACCACTACACTGCTGTTGTGGGAGATGTAGTTAACTGGGCTACTTTGGCGGGAGATGTACTTGACAGCGCTTCACTAACAAGAGATGTATTTGACCACGCTCCTCTTGCGAGAGATATACTCCACCGCACTGCTTCAACAAGGGTTGTACTTGATCGCGCTTCTACGAGAGAAGTGATGCTCCACTTCACCGCTAAGGTAGCACATGTACTCGACCACGCTACTTTGACAGGAGATGTACTAGTCCGCACTGCTGTGAAGGGGACTGATGGTTCAACGCACCCCTACATTGGGAGATGTACTAGACCATGCTACTCAGGCATGAGATGTATTTGACTAGGTTGCTACTAGAAACATACAAGAGCGCGTTGCTCCAACACAAGATGTATGCAACCGCTCTGCTACAAGGGGAGTGATGCTTGACTACATCGCTACAATAATAAATACGTGATTGTGCTACTGCGGTGAGACATGTACTCGACCACGTTACTGCGGAGGGAGAAGTACTCTACCACGCTGCTTGTGCGAGAGACGTACTCAACCACGTTGCTTCGACGAGAGATGTACTCGACCGCCCTGCTACATGTGGAACGATGCTATCTCGCACCATTGCAGGGGTAACGATGCTCCTCTACACTACTATACTAGGAGATGTACTATAATTGGTTACTTCGACGAGAGATGTACTCAACCACGCTTCTTTGGTAGGAGATGTACTTGAGTGTGCTGTTTCTGCGAGAGGCGTACTCGATCACAATTCTCTTATAGGAGATGTACACGATAGCACTGCTATAGGGGAGCGATGCTCCATTGCACTGCTTTGGTGGGACATGTACTCGATTGCGCTACTGTGGGAAATGTACTGAACTTGACTATTCCGGCGGGAGATGTACTTGAGTGTGCTTCTTTGAGGAGAGATGTACTTGACCGCACTGCTCTTGTGAGAGACGTACTCAGCTAGGGATGTACTCGATCGCACTTCTACGAGGGGAGTGATACTCCTCTGTACTGCTGTAGTTGATGATGTACTCAACTATGCTACTCTGGCCGAACATGTACTCGAGTGAGGTACTACAGGGGAGCTATCCTCTACCATGCTACTCCTTTGACAAAAGTAGTAGACCTTGTTGCTTCCACGGGAGGTGTACGCGATCGCTTTCCTGCGGGAGAGTGATGCTCTATTGCACCATTATGGTAAGAGATGTACTTGACAGTGCTTCTCTAGCGAGAGATGTACTTGACCCCTTTAATCAATAGAGACGTACTCGATAATGCTACTATGAGGGGAGCGATGCTCAACCATGCTGGTGTAGAGGGAACGATGCTCCAGCACACTACTGCACTAGGACATGTACTCGACTGTGCTACTCTGGCGGGACATGTACTCAACCGCGCCACTACAGTAGGAGATGTACTTTACCATGCTGCTTCTGCGAGAGACGTACTCCACCACATTGTTCCGATGGGAGATATACTCAACTGTATTGTTGCGAGGAGAAATATGATGCTCCACAGCAACGCTATGGTGAGAAATGTACTTGATGGCGCCACTTTAGGGGGAGCAATACTCCACCACTACAGTGAGAGATGTACTCAACTAGGCTCTACTTTGATGTGAGATATACTCAACCGCGCTTCTCTAGCAGGAATGCACTCGTCTACCCTACTGCAGCGGGAGTTATACTTGATTGTGCTACTCTGGCGGGACATGTACTCGATCACACTGCTCCTGCGAGAGACGTACTCGACCACGTTGCTCCACCAGGAGATGTACTCGACCGCGCTACTGCAGCAGTAGCAATGCTCCACTGCATCGCTGTTGCGGGAGATGTAATTAATTGGGCTACTTGGTGGGAGATGTACTCGACAACGCTTTGCTAACAAGGGATGTACTTGACCACACTCCTCCTATGAGAGATATACTCCACCGCACTATTTCAACAAGGGTTGTACTTGATCGCGCTTTTACGGGAGGAGTGATGTTCCATTTCACTACTAAGGTAGCAGATGTACTCGACCACGCTACTTTGGTAGGAGATGTACTAGTCTGTACTACTGTGAGGGGGGACTGATGCTTGACTGCACCGCTACAGTGGGAGATGTACTCGACCACGCTACTCAAGCATGAGATGTATTCGATCACGTTGCTCAAGTGAGAGATCTACTCGACTGCATTGCTACAAGAGACATACAAGACTGCGCTGCTCCAACGAGAGATGTATGCGAACCCTTTGTTGTAGGGGGAGCGATGTTCCAATACACCGCTACAGCAAGAAATACTTGATTGTGCTACTCCAGTGGGACATGTACTCAATCGCATTACTACGAAGGGAGAAGTACTCTACCACGCTGCTTCTGCGAGAGACATACTCAACCACGTTGCTCCGACAAGAGATGTACTCGACCATGCTGCTACATGTGGAACGATGCTCTACCGTACCGCTGCAGGGGTAGCGATGCTCCTCTACACTGCTACACTGGGAGATGTACTAGAGTTGGTTACTCCGATGGGAGATGTACTCGACCACACTTCTTTGGTAGGAGATGTACTTGACCGTGTTGTTGCTATGAAAGACGTACTCGACCGCGATGCTCTAATAGGAGATGTACACGATAGCACTACTACAAGGGGAGCGATGCTTCACTGCACCACTTTGGTGGGACATGTACTCGATTGCGCTACTGTGGGAAATGTACTGAACTTGACAATTCCAGTAGGAGATGCACTCTACCACGCATTTTTTAGGAAAGATTTACTTGACCGCACTGCTCCTGCGAGAGACGTACTTGGCTGGGGAGGTACTTGATAGCACTTCTACGGGGGGAGTGATACTCCACCGCACTGCTGTAGTTGAAGATGTACTCGACTATGCTCCTCTGGCGGGACATGTACTCAAGCATGCTACAATAGGGGAGCTATCCTTGACCGCGCTACTCCTATGACAGATGTAGTAGGCCTTGTTGCTTTTACGAGAGATGTACACGATTGCTTTGCTGCAGGAGAGTGAAGCTCCATTGCACCATTGTGGTAAAAGATCTATTCGACCGCACTTTGGTGGGACATGTACTCGAGCACACTAGACTTGCTGGAGATGTACTTGTCCGCATTGCTTCGAAGGATAGCAATGCTTCACCACACCGCTGAGCAGGAGATGTACTCTACCACGCTAATCTGTTGGGAGATGTACACGACTACTCTGCTGCGGGGGGAGAGATGATTGACCACATCACTACAATGGGAGATGTACTCGGTTGTGTTACATCAGAGCGACATGTACTCGACCGATCTACTAGGAAGGGAAAAGGACTCTACCATGCTACTACTGCGAGAGATGTACTCGATCGTGCTGCTCCATGTACTTGACCGCGCTGCTACAGGAGGAGTAATGCTCCTCTGCACCACTGCATTGGAGATGTATTTGATTGCGCTACTCCTACAGGAGATGTACTCCATCGCATTGCTACAGGGAGAGTGATGCTCCACCTCACCGCTACGATGGGACATGTACTCGACTAGGCTACTCAAATGGGAGATGTACTCGTCTGCACTGTTGCATAGGGAGCAATGTTACACTGTAGTTCTGTAGTGGGACATGTACTCGATTGTGCTACTTCGACGAGACATGTACTCGACCTCGCTACTACGGTGGGAGATGTACTCTACCGTATTTCTCTGATGGGAGATGTAATTGACCACGCTAATGCAAAGGGAGAGATGCTTCACTACACTACTACGGTGAGATATGTAGTCAACCACGCTGCTACAGGGAAAGCGATACTCTGCAACACCACTGCAGCTGGAGATGTACTTATCTATGTTACTTCGACGGGAGATATACTCGACTGGGTTTCTCTAACAGAAGTGTACTTGACTATACCACTACAGTGGGAGATGTACTCTACTGTGCTACTCCAGTGGGAGATGTATTTGACCACCTTGCTCCTACGACAGATGTAGTAGATTTCATTGAAGGGAGGAGGAATGCTCAGTCACACCGATGTAATAGGAGGAGTAATGCTCAATCGCACCGCTACTATATGAGATGTACACGACCGCTGCTACAGGGAAGAGCAATGCCCAGTTGCACCGCTGCAGTGGGAGATGTACTCGATTTTGCTACACCAGCGAGAGATGTATTCGATTGTGTTTCTGTAGCGGGAGATGTACTTGACCCCTTTACTCCTGTGAGATACGTACTCAACCGCACTGCTTTGATAGGAGACGTACTCGATCTTACTACTACAGGGAGATCTACTTGACCACGTTGCTCTGGTGGTAGATGTACTCTACCACACTACTGCGAGGGGATCAATGCTCCACTGCATCGTTGCAGCAGTAGATGTATTCGAACACACTACTTTGACTGGAGATGTACTTGACCGAGCTGCTCCGACGACATATATATTCGAATGCACTGCTACGAGGGGAGATTTACTCGGTTGCACTATTACGATGGGAGCGATGCTCCACCAGATAGCTACAAGAAGAGATGTACTCGACCGTGCAATAGTAGGAGATGTTCTCAATCGTCATGTTCATGCGGGTGATGTACTTGAGCACGCTACTCCGGTGAGAGACTTATTCAACTGATGCTCCACTTCACCATTGTTGTAGGACGTGTACTCGACCATGCTCCTCCAACAAGAGATGTACTCAGTTGCACTGCTACGGTGGTGCTCAACCATGCTCCTTGAATTAGAGATTCACCACCGCACCACTGCGGCAAGAGATGTGCTCAATTGCATTGCTCCAGTAAGAGATGTACTCGACTGCACTGAGTGGTTTTCACCAAAAACAAAATTAGTTAGTGTAGAAAATCCAAATTACGCGCATTAGACTTGCGAACCTGAACCGTTTCACTAAAGTGTGGTGACGGCTTGAGGCGCTCAGGTGAGGCTCAAAGGTGGCTCGATTTGGTGTTAATGAAGATCCGGTGTGCCCACACAGTCTATTCTAGTGAAGATAAGAGCTATGGTGCCTGAGTAGTGCTCGGGGGCCACCTCATAGCCGGTGTTCCAAATGAAGCCAACGATTTCCAAGCTTCTTGCCTGGTGTCATCGTATTGACATTGCGTATCCTTTTTTTTTTTCCTTTTCCCTGTTGTGGCATTTCTAGGGGCTATCGCCGAAAACAAAACGAACCGCTGGCGCCATCTGGCCACAATGGGGACCTCACCGCACTACCACGTTCATGAGAATGCATATGGCCGATATCTTCTCTGCCCAATAGCGCCATGGCATGATAGGGGTGCCAGCAGCCACCGTGTGGACCATCGGCATGTTCTATCCCGGCCTGAACGCCACCTTTGCTCCCTGACACATAGTGGGCAACGGTGGCTTAAAGCCATGCACCCACTGCACGAAATGTGCACTAGACTCCTCGGCCAGCTCACAACCATGCACCACGACTAGAGGTTACCACTCCTCGTCCATGTACAACGGCCAGTAGTCTCCTCACCCACGACCATGCACCATGGGCAAGACTCCTTGTCCAGAACACTCCATGGCCACGAACTCGCCGGCCACACCTCCACGACCAAACTTACGACCCTCAAGCTCTTCAATGGGGAGCCCTCGCGGTCACGGGCCTTCCTTGCCTTTTGGCCTCTTGGACTGACTGGTTGGACGAACTCCTCTCCTTTGGTATCTCCTCCTCGCCCAAGCTGTGTATGAACTTGTTAGACAGCACGTACACCCCCCCAGCCATTGGCTAGTCGTCCACCACGCTCGTCAGACAGCATGTACAAGCTTCTTAGTTGCTGGCGTGCAACCACGAATAGTGAGCACCTCAGCCATTGGCGGGCAACCAACTCCTTTGTAGTCTTCAACCACGTACTCCTTGGACATACATTCTCCCTGGACATGCATGCTCCTAAGTCAAGATGCTCATCAACCACTTGCTCCTCACCCACGAACAAAACTTCTCTTCATGAGACTCATCTGCACGGGTTGTTAAAAAAAAAAGAAATGAAAATAAAAATGAGGAGTAAGGAAGAGAAGAAATGACAAACAATAGTAGGCAAAAATCAGTCATTACAACTAAATACTCTGTTTGTATCCTTCAAAACTTATGTGGATTTTGTTTTCACTAACATGGCTGATCTATGTAGCATGAAATCACCATCAACTATTTACCTCCCCACGAGGCACCAAAGCGATGAGTGTAATGCCTAAGGTTACTGTATCCCTCTCGCGGAGGAGTCTGGGTTAGCCTTCGGTTACCTGAAAATGGAATCTTCACCAACGGAATCTCCATCAATTATTTACCTCCCCGCGAGGCACAAAAGGGATGAGTGAAATGCCTAAGGCTACCATATCCCTCCCATGTAGGAGTGCGGGTCAGCATTCGGCTACTCGAAAACAGAATCTCCACCAACAAAATCTCCATCAATGAAATATCCATCAACTATTTACCTCCCTGTGATGCACTAAAGGGATGAGTGTAATACTTAAGGCTGCTCTGTCCCTTTTGCAGAGGAGTGCAGGTCAGCCTTCGGCTACTCGAAGACAGAATCTCCATTAACAAAATCTCCATCAACTACTTACCTCTCCGCGAGGCACAAGGGATAACTGCAATGCCTAAGGCTGCTCTATCCCTCTCGCAGAAGAGTGTGGGTTAGTTTTTGGCTACCCAAAGACGAAATCTCCACCAACGAAATCTCTATTAACTACTTACCTCCCCATGAGGCACCAAAGGGATGAGTGTAATGCTAAGGTTGCATTATCCCTCTCACGGAGGAGTGCGGGTCAGCCTTCGGCTACCCGAACTACTACTGGGACGTCATCTCCTGCAACAGAATGCCATCTCCAGCAACAAAACGTCATCTCTAGCAAGTCAGCTTAGATTTGTAAATTTCGCACTTGTGATTGGAAGATATTTGCACCAAAAGATTTCACTTTTGTTGCATCTTCTGCTTACCTTCCTATAAGGGTCAACAGGTGGGTCCAGCCGTAAGGCAGCCCAGCTTGCCTCACGGGGAAGTGTGGGTTCAGTCTTTCAACCGTCCGACATTACTTTTGTGATAACATCTCCTTTAGTAAGCGCCGAGCCTCTGATCTTCGCTGCACTCCAAGACGATAGTTTAGCACAGTCAGACATCTTCTACGTACCTTCCCCGTTGAGGGTCAACAGGCGGGCCAACCTTAAGGCAGCCTGGCCTGCCACAAGACAAAGTGCGGGTTCAGTCCTTCTACTACCCAACATTACTCCTAAGATAGCATCTCCACCAGCGAATGCCAAGTGTTCGCACTCGTACCATAACCGTTGCTAGCGAGTTACCTTCGGGAACGAGCCTTCAGAGTTAATGTGGCTCTGATCTCCACAAATGCCTGAAGTGGACCCAAAGGGTTATCGGGCTCCCTGACCACTTTGTGTGGGTTAAACCAAACATACTCTAACATTAACCGCAAATCACATCAGAAAAGGAAAGTTCTCCAACATCATTTAAAGCAACGACGCCGGAAGAACATACGCCTTTCAACAACACTTAGGATGAGTCTTATCTTACAAACTGCTTGACACCTTTACCATTTTTATAAAACGGCAACAAGCAGGAAAGGTCAAGGACAGCCCGACCTCCCAGGTGCGCAAACAAGCGGGAAAGGTTAGGGACCACCCAACCTCCTAGGTGTCCGGTAGGCGGGCAAGTCACTTGATTGCTCGACCAAATTTCGTACGCATCCTATGCAGTCAAGTACATCTCCCGCCATAGCCGAGCTTCACGTTTGAATCCCACGCAATCGAGTAGATCTCCCTCCATAGCCGAGCTACATGCTCGCATCCCACGTGGTCGTGCCCATCTCCCACCATAGCCGAGCTACACACTCGCATCCTATGCGATCGAGCCCAACTCCTGCCATAGTCATGCTATATACTAGTGCCCTACGCATCTTACTCTGTCGAGCCCATCTCCCGCCAAGGTCGAGCTACGTGCTGGAGCCCTACGCATCTTACGCGATTGAGTACATCTCCTGCCATAGTCATGCTACGTATTTGTGCCCTACACGCTCCATGAGGTAGAGCCTACCTCCCTGCTCTCCATACCAGGACAGGCTTCATGCTTGCGCTCCATTCGGTCGAGCCTACCTCTCACTTACCTTGCCAAGACAGGCTTCACACTCGTGCTCTATGCGATCGAGCCCATATCTTTACTGCTTAGCAAGAGAGGAACAAACAAATTACCTGGGCCAGCTCTTGGAATTTATTTCTCTACAAACCAGGGCGGATCAGTTTGATTGCATATTTTACCTTTGGAGATTCTCAACGTCTTTTTTGGAACAAATTGCCCTTAAAAATCACGGGCAACTGTGAGGGAGTAAAATACACTGGGCCCAAAATGGTTCTCAAGGCCTAGCCCATCAAGAGGCCATCACTAGCAAACAGAATTAGAGAGGGAGATCGGACAAGAAGGGACAAGGGGGTGAAGGTGCCAGAAGGCAGGAGTGTCAGGAGAAAGTAGGAAATGGATAGACGGTCAAAGACGCAAAGAAGACACACGTGGGAAGAGGGTTAGATAAAAGCAAGCGGCTAGGCGACTCAATGGGAGACTTCTTCAACCTCTGGATAGAGAACTACAGAGTGAACATCTTCTCCAACAAGTAGATCTCTAGCTCCCATTATACAGTGAGAAATGAAGGCTATGAGAGACTGTATCCAAGCACATTATAGTGGAATCTCCCCTCCCCGAACCCCCGTGGATGTTGGCCTAGTGTCGAACCACGTAAATCAGTGTGTCCATCTCTCATTATTTTTGTTGTATTTAAATACTGTTAACCACCATAGACATACACATGGACACTATACAGCCGCACCGGATCATCGTCTAGGGCTCTGCACTCTCACCGATCGAGGCCCAGCCCGCTTCAGCACTTCCGGGAATGGATCTTTCTCCCCTTCCGGGCTACTCCATTTTTGGGCGTTCACACCTGTTTTACCTATCAAATATTAAACTCTTGGATCTTTCTTTAAACAAGATCGGGGAACCATTCCTAAGTGCATCAACAATTTGACATCAATGTCTATGAAATGGAGCACAAGCGACACTGCAATTTATTCTGTTCAAAGTGCTTATGCAGACCATGCAATTTATTCTGTTCAAAGGATGTCTATGTTCGAGAATTCGTTGGGACTTCAATAGATTATCGATCTTTCAAGTAATAAATTACATGGAGAAGTTCCTGAAAAATTTACGAGTTTTACAGAGTTGGTTTCCTTGAATTTATCAAAAAACAATTTAACTGGGTCAATAATATTGAAGATCGGTCCACTTCAAAATTTACACTCTCTTGATTTATCTAGAAACCAGCTTCGTGGTGAAATCCCAATGAGCATTTCAGATATAAGTTTTGTTAGTTATTTGGACTTGTTCAATAAAAAATTATTTGACAAAATCCCAACAGGCCAGAACTCAACTTCAGAGCCTTAATGCTTCTGCTTTTATATATGGGGAATCCTGAATTATGTGGTTCTCCACTTCCAAACAAGTGTCCGGGAGATCTTTATCCAGTTGATCTCAATGACACTAGAACCCGCAGGAATGTCGACAATCAGACGAATGATATATATATGATGATGGGATTGTAACTGATCAAGGATCTTTATCAAATAATTATTTGTAAGGTGACATTTTGGTTCGTTAAACACTTAACGGGAGATGGGTGTATGGAAGAACTAATTAAGTTTCGAGTCTTTCAAGGATGAAATATGCGTATGGTAATTTTTGTTGAGATTTTTACAAAAAGTTAAAAGTTTATCTGAGATTAATCCAACATATATTTTACATCAAACAAATACTTAAATTATCTGTTAAAATTTTGTGTGTGTGTCATCATGATGTGTCTATATCTTCTACTTGAATCCCTTCAATTTTACTACCATGTTTGAACAACTACCATCTTCTTAACATTCTCAAACAAAACTTTTGGAGTTTATATAGGAAATATATATCTTTACGTCCAAGAGACAACACTCTTTGTTTAAACAGAGACACAGACTCACATTTCATAGAAAGAGATCAGGACTCAACCTCTACAGACAAACGTCTGAGAGACAAACTTTTTTTTTTTTTTTTAACTAACAATAAAGAAATAAAAGAGGAAAGCAGTAAGATAGGTGCGAAAAAAAATAAATTACAATTTGGACAAACTCCGATAGACTTCGTAATCTGTGATAGCTCGTGAAGGCAACACATTCGTCTCTATTTCAGCCACAAAGGTCATATCTGAATAGTCTAGTGGTGAAGAGTCTGGTGTTATAGTGTGTGTGTCGAGAAGAGCTATCGGAAGGGGTGGATAAATTTTAGCAAGGAGAGATGAGATAAGTTCGAGAGATTTCTCTCTCTCTCTCTTCATTTTCTTTCTTTTTAATGTAAAGTTATTTATGTTTAAACTATTTTCAATATCTTAAAAATTTTATGGGTTTTATTTTATTTTATTTTAACAATTACTACACTTTCGTTTTCAACTTTTGTTTTAACGATACATGTTTTGTGTTTTAATTAAGTAAAACGTAGACTTTTCATGAACCTCTAGTTGGCTGAGTGTGTATTACTTATTAGCAACATAGCATTTTGTCTTGTATTAACAGTTTAAACTATTTTCATACCGTTTGGATACAGAAACAGTTTCATCTCATCTCATCTCATCATTATAATTTTTTTAAATTTTCACACAAAATATAATTATATATAAAGAATTAAGCTTTTTCAAATCCCAAAACAATAATAATATTAAAAAAAATTCTAACAATATTTTATTCAACTTTCATCTAAAACTATCTCATCTTATCTCACTATCCAAATAGACCTTTAGAAGATCTCACTATATATGTAGGCATTAGAAATAGAAAAGAAATTCAATGACTTATACCTAATAATACAAATTTATAAGCTCTCACCAGTCACCACAAAAAATAACATACTAAAATTTCATCAAGATTTGATCCTAAAGATCATGATCACCACGATCAAAGCTTGCAGTCAAACTTTGAATACAAATGTAGTTGGATGAAACATCAAGCACTTAATTGAGAGAGGAAAATTGAAAAAATTTTGTCCATTTGAGTAAAAAAACTCAAAAGCAATCCTTTCAATAATTTTGTTACATTCATTATCACTCATTATTATCAGTTTTGTCAAACCTTGTTTTCCTCCATTTAATTTTCTAGATTGGATTATTTTATTTTTCTTCTTCCGAACTCGATTTGGGCAATTGTCTGCAAGGATCCCATCACTTTATCTTTTAGCTTACATGTCTAATAATATTAGTACCCTCATTACAAAAAAGGAACAGGAAAAAAAAAAAAAAAAAACAAGTTCGGCCATTTGTGATAGGATATAAGAGAAAGACACACAAAACTAGCTACAACATTATAACGCCACACGGTTTCAAACTACTTTTATGTTCATGCCCCCACACGGTTTCACGCCACAGTTTCATCGTTATCATGACGGGAAAAATCTAGTTGTACATACATAAAAGTAGTAAAAAAATGAATGGAGTAGTTCACTTTGGGATATCAGTATTCCAAATATCTCTTATCAGTGTTCCAAATAGAGAGTAAAGCAATGAGAGCTTGTTATCTCCAACTTCTGCTTCTACTTGGACTCTTATCATGTAATGCAACAAAACTTGGATTTAGTTTCGATTTGCGTGATTCTAAAGTCAGATGCATAGAGGAAGAACGGTAAGGACTCCTCCAATTCAAACAACACCTTGTTGATCGTTTCCATTTGTTGTCTTCTTGGGACCATGATGAAGATTGTTGCAAGTGGGAAGGAATTAAGTGTAGCAACTGAACTGGTCATGTTGTTACGCTTGATCTCCAGGCAGATTGGTCAGCTGAACCACTACGTAAAGTTCTACAAGGTGAGATAAGCTCATCATTACCTGCATTGCGACATTTGACTTATCTGGACTTAAGTCTCAATAGTTTTCTTTGGAAACCCTTCCCAAAATTTGTTGGCTCACTCACTAAATTACAATATCTGCATCTTTCAAATACCAATATAGTCGAAATCATTCCATGACAATTAGGAAATTTAGATCAGGACTGATTTCTCTGGATCTCAGTAGGAATGATCTAACTGAGGCACATAATCTTGATTGGCTAACTCATCTTTCATCTATAGCAAACTTGGACATGAGTAGTGTCAACCTCAGCCAGGTATTCAATTGGCCCGATCAGGTTAACATGCTCTCTTCTTTGATAGACTTGAGTCTAAGTGATTGCAGTCTCTCCACAACGGCACCTCAATTGCTTGCCAATACTAATTCCTCATCACAACTTCTATTTCTAGATCTCTCTATCAATTATCTCAACTGCTTCGTATTTCATTGGCTGTTCAACTCAGCTACAAGCCTTGTTGATCTTGATCTCAGTTATAACGGGCTACGATGCTCCATTCCGGATGCTTTTGGTAGCATAAATTCTCTTCGAAGACTAGATCTTGGTGGAAATCAGCTTGTTGGTAGCATTCCAAAATCTTTTTGAAATTTAGGCACCCTCATTGTCCCTTTTCAATAACAATCTCAATGGAAACATTTACAAATTTATGAGTAACGTGTCAGGTTGCTTGGTGGGTTCCTTGCGGAATTTTCAAATAAAACGCAATAGATTCACGGCGCCATTGCCTAAGAGCATTGGTAACTTTTCCAATCTCAAGGCATTAGGATTACATTTTAATAATTTCATAGGGCCATTGTCGGAGAGTATTTGTAACACCCCGTATTTTACTCTATTTTTATTGAATGATTATTTTTAATAATTCAAAAATTTATTCTCTTGTTTTAAAATTGTCGAATTTTTAGTGGTTTATTTTTATGAATTTTTTAATTTGTGAAAATTAAATTAGATATGTTTCCTTAATATTAATTATTGTTATGCATTTAAATTTCTCCTTATTTTAAATTAATTTATTGTCAGATTTAATTATTTTATTTAATTGGTTGTTTTGAAATCTTTTCCGTTCGATCATTTTTGTAACCCAAGATTTAAGGATTGGACCTCATTTCTTTCCCTCACTTTTCTTTTTCATCTTTTTCTTTCCTTCTTCTTTTCTTTTCTCTTTTTCTACTTTCTTTTTCTTTCATTTCCTCCCCTGCTTTCCCTCCCGCACGCGACGCCTTTCCTCTCCCTTCTCCCGTCCGTGCATCTCTTTCCCCAGCCCAGCGTTGTGCGCCACCGTCCAGCATCACCGCCCACCACCACAACTGCCCCTCCCGCCTACCATCATCCCCCACCAAGCTCGGCCCCTAACTCGCCGTTGTTAGCCCCCACACGTAACACCAAGCCGTGGCCTTCTCTTGGCTCCAGCGCCGCCGTCGTGCCACCTCCGCCATCATCTCTTCACCACTTCATCCGCGACCTCCTAGCAATCCAATACACCCATCCTCAACCCCGATCTACCATCGGTGAAACCCATCTATCTCCATCTCCGATTTGGGCATTTTGGCCTTAACCAGCCCTCTACGCCGCCACCCACGGCCAACCACCACCATCATTAGCTTCACCGGCATCCCTAAGCCCTACCCTATCAATTTCGGGTGTTGGTTTGTCCCCATTCAAAAGTGAGTTTTGAGACCCACGGCCACAGTGCATTTTGCACTGTCCTGTTGCTGTGCTACCACCTCTTGCACCTCCGTGATCCTTCAAAAATTAATATATAGTGCTGTAAGTATTTTTCCAAAGAACTTTCATGATTTAAATGTATTTTTACACTAACTCATTTCACTGTGAACTGGTTGGTTATGCCGGACTGAGTCCGAGGAGTAAGGGGTCGGATGGATTGGATAATGGAGTTGTTTGTATGATTGGATTGTGTTGACATTTGTTGGTTGTCGGATATTGGTGTGGTGTCTTGTTCATTGCATTTGCACGCATGTTCATGTTTGTAACTGAAAACTGGGTTTTTGCATGATTGCATACATGTTCTTGTATTTATTTGAAAACTGGGTTTTCATGTGAGAAATAATTTTGAGTATGTTTGAAATGATTGGATTGACTGGTTTGAGAAAAAAGAAAAGAGATTGTAGGGATGGTGGTATTGCCCCGCCTGTGATTCCCGCCTACAGTACACGTGGTAAGGATGGTGGTAAGCATGGATGGTGGTAGAGTCCCGCCTGTTATTCCCGCCTACAGTGCTCTGATAAGTACCGCTTGTGTGAAAAGGAACTGTACAGATGATGGTAAGCAGGGATGGTAGTAGAGTCCCGCCTGTGATTCATGCCTACAGTGCACACGGTAGGAATGGTGGTAAGCAGGGATGATGGTGTAGTCCCACCTGCGATTCCCGCCTACAGTGTCCGATAAATGATTTTTGTTGTCGGTTTATGATTTAATGGTTACCAGCACCGTTTTCTGGGAAAATTGTTGGTTTATTGATTTGGGTCATTTTTTGAGAAAATGGTGGGAAAATGTTTTTAAGGAAATATTTTTGGGTTAAATGGGATTGTTGGCATTTGTTGGAAAATAATCATTTTCGGAGAAAATGAGGTTTTGGGATTTGTTTGTTGGTTGCATTAATATGTTTTTATCCCGATGGTTGTTTGGATTATTACTTACCTGTGGTAACAATTTATGATATCGCAGATTTTGATACAGATGAGGATGACGAGCCTTAGGCTTTGGCTCCGTTGGAGGAGTAACCTGGGATTGCTCTCGTGTGTCGAGATTCGTTTTATTACTTGTTAATGTATTTGCCTTTTGTAATATATTTTGGGATGACTGTATAACTTTTTAAAGGTAATTTATTTTGGATATTTGTATTTAAATTTCTGGTACTTAGTTGACTTATTCAAATTAACCGCTGCGATTTTTGTTGTGCACTTTTGCATGTTGCACACACTTGAGCACATTTCGTTGGGATGCGTGACCCGTGTTATCATCATCCTGACATCACGATTCTCGCGTTCCTATACGTGGGAGTCGGGGCGTCACAGGTGGTATCAGAGCAGTTCGGCTCTGGATAAAACCACATGTCGGTACCAGAAATTTTAAAGGTTGTAAATTGAAATTATTTAATTTAAAGTGTGTTGTTTTTATTGGTTTTATTTATTTTATTGTATACTACTTGTTTGTTTATTTTATTGTATGTTATTTTATATTATTTTTTTTTATTTTATGGTAGGTTATTTTATTTGTTTTAATTATTTTATTGTGTACTACTTCATTTGTTTTATTTATTTTGTCGTATGTTATTTATTTATGAAATTTTATTTTATTTTATTTTATTTTGTTTTGTTTTTTTGTTTTATTTTTTGTTTTGTTTGGACTTGAAAGGTGGGTTAAAGGTTGTACTATAACAGGAAGATGGTACGACTGTGAATGCCATTGTTAGGCTTGAACATTTAGTGTTGTAGGCCTAAACTCTTGGCGATTGGTTTGGTTTTAATATCGAGGCTTGAAGGGAACGACATGGTCTGGGTGATCTCTGGGGATTTGGATAATTGAGGTTTTAGATTTTGTGGAGATGACAGGAGGCTTTAGAATAGGAGGTTGTAAGTTCAACAAACTTCAAGGTTAGATTTATGATAAGTTCATCTGAGGTTTGTGACTCTATAGTTTTTAGGAAATAAGTTTATTGGATTTAAGGTGGTAGGTTCAACAAGCATTTGAAGGATTACTTAGATTAGAAGTTTTCAATCTTGCCGACTTTGATAAGCAGTTTGATAACATTTGGGACTTTAGAATTTTCAAACTTTATAAGGTGAATGTTTTAGATTTAAGGTCATCGATCTTGAGGATTTCGGGAAATGATTCTTATCCGAGTTATGGTTTTAGAATTGCAGAGTTGAAGTGTTAAATTATAATAGAATTTGAGTTCTTAGTTTTGTAGACTTGGTAAGCTAGCTTGATCTAATCTAGCGATTGATTAGTCGGTAACCATTAAAATAGGATTGATCAGAGCTGAGTTACTGATATGAGAATTTTTCAGGAGAGAACTTCTTTGGAGATGGAAGGTAATGATCTAGTTCATGTATTTTCTGAGGATTGAAGATGTTGATCTAGTTCGGAAAATGATTATTTTTAGCTCGAGGTTACAATGACAGGTTAAGGATTTAATCCATACCAATTCTAAGGATAATAGATGGTGCGAATTTAGAAAATGATTCTTATTAATTTCGAGAATATAGGTCCAGATGATGGAAATGGTAGTGATGGATCACTTGCACGTTGGAGGGTTATTGGTTTTGGCTAAGGATGCATGAAATCGATGAGTGTGTACGCATTTCGAAGAGTACAGGTCCTAATCTCATTTTGGTTTGGAGGAAGTGGCTTTGGTAGGTATTGAAGAGGAGTAAATACAATAGTATTAAGTTCAAGAGACATTGGCTTTGAGTTTTAATGAGTTGATTGAAG
>CM036130.1:30138727-30339128 GCA_002916485.2 Juglans nigra | reverse complement strand
ATTTGTTCATTGTCCAGTGATCAAGAAGGAGATGTTAGATGGTTTAGTCATATTCAAACGTGTAAATAAATCTTACACGTAGTTCTTCATGTGAAAAATGCTTCGCCTACAAAGGGATCTTGTTGGAAATAAATTGAAATTTGATATAGTTTGATATAATACATTAAGCCATGTCATTTTGTAAATTTATTTTGTAAAATGTCTTTACATATCTTGCACTTCCCTTTTTATTTATGTCCAATTGACCGATTTAACTTTCACAATGTCATCCACGCAAAGCCATCCACTACAAAAGATAAGGGTTCTTGCCGAGGAATTATATTTTTCCAGTTCATTATCAATGCATATTCATATATTTGCAGGTGCCTGATTTCTATCATGTATATGATCCTACATTTATATATATATATATATGTACACATTCATGATTGTACATTTGTTTCGATGAAGGGTTTCATATCTTTGACCTGCATTTTAGTGTTCCTTTCCATGCCTTGATTTTATATTTTCATGGAAACAGAAAACTTAATAAAGCTAGTTTTGAGTAGATAAGTAAAACCAGTTGCAACATGATCATCTGTTATCACACATCCAATCTTCTCTCCTTCTCCAATTATATACACTCCAAATAATAAGTTTTATACTTTGGGAAGAACGTATTTTATTTTATACTCTGCAAATTGATCAATTTTAACAGAGTATAAGTACATGGCATGCCACAACACTCTGTTTCCCCAATATCTTTACACTATATAATACACACACACACACATCCCATTAAAATTACCTACATTCGCCAATATATATATTCATTGAGTCCATATGAATATGATACACTCCATTTCCATTGAAGGTACTAGGATAGATTAATAAACAAGATTAATAAAATATCTTCTTCCCAATATATATATTGGGAAGAACATATTTTATATTATACTCTGAAAATTGATCAATTTTGAAAAAGTATTAGTAACATGCCACAATACTTGTTTCCCCAACATCTTTATACTATATATGTAACGACCCATTAGGCCTTAGAAAATGTCGTTGAATCTTTCCAAGATTTCACGAGTCGAGCAACTAATTTGGTTATAGCCTATTAGCATAGTCGGATCCCGATCTACTATGGTAACGAAGTTGCCTTTCTATTTAATTAAAGCACCTCTGAGTATAAGTTTAGGAAATAAATTGCACCATTAGACTTATTTGAATATTTGGAGCTTCACTCTCTAGGCTCCCTAGTACTCTCATCTGATCTACTCTACCAGTGTTTCCGCCAAGTCCTCCACCGCAGAGTACTATCCACAATGTCTATTCAAACCAGTACGTCACTAACGTCACAACATTGTAATATTATATAAACAAAAAACATCCATATTCATATGAAAATTTTCCAATATACTTCCACATTACTCTAAATTATATGTCAATTGAAAATGATGATGCGTCACATTTGTCCAACAGAGGCATATCCCATCCCACACATTGTTTAGTTTTGAGCCATTTCCAACATAGGTATATGATATGCAGACGGGTTACATAAACTCTACTTGCAACCGGCTGGGGAACCCCCCACGGAACCGGTTGCATAAAAAAATTTATTCTACCTCTTTCATTTTGTTTCCTTCTCTCTCTCAATTTTCTCTAGTTTCAGGCTCTCTCTCTCCATTTCTTCCCTTCCACTGCCACAAACGCCAACCTCAAGCCATGGCAGGCCGAGCCAGTAAATCCACCATGTCCTTTGGTACAAGATCTCATTCTCTTTTTATCGTGTTCATCAAAAACAAGGTCACGAAATCGATCCAGTTTTTTACTACAACTTTCATTCACTTTTGGTATCCCTGAAAGCCCAAGAAATCAAGGCAAGGTAGGCCAGTCTCCAATGTTCAACGCTCCATAAAAAAAATCCACTCGTCTAGCAATTCTTGGAATTCTTCTAGCTAGTGTCGGTACTGAGTTTGAAGTTCTAAATCCAAATTCAGTAAAATACTTCTTACCCAAAACAAATCTGCTAAAAAAACTAAGGGTGAGGCGTGAGAGATGATCTTTCCTTTGTTGTTGTAGTGTTGTAACTAACACCTCATCTAGACTGCATGTTTTTTCTAGTTAGCTTAAACACCACAACAACGCAAACTTGTACGATGACAGACAGTGGACTCAATACTACCATTTCAACCATTGATATTTTGTGAAGAATGTAAGAAACGATGTGCGGACGAGGGTACGTATAAACATGCGCAAAATGTTTCAAGTACATCGCAATACCAGACCAAAGTACCGAAGTATCAGGTAGTGGGCAGAAATTCTCTCACCTGAGCACAAGCAAAAACTATAGTTTCTGCTGGATGCAGGTTTTAAATACATGGTTAATAATATTCTACCAAGAAAAGAAATGCAATGCACAACGTAGAACAAAAGTAATTTTATTTTAAGATTTCGTTCATCTACAGTAAAGAGCAAACATAACTTTTATTTTGCATTTACTGTAGCATAAATAAACTGTTCATACACTTTGCATAATCCAATGCACACGGTATTTTGTTCAAATAGCTCCCAACAGACATTTTTTTTTTTTTTTTTTTCCTTCGGCTAATTCATTGGGATTTCTCGTATACAAAAACAGAGCCCATTATGGTACGTAATGCCTTCCCAAAACATTGCATCCATCCTTGTAGGTTTTGTGACAGTACAAAAATGTCAACATACTTCTAACATATAACAGAGCAACTTACCCTCTGCAACTATTTCTAAGCTTCTCACTAGAACATAGAGACATATTGGTACTGTTCTAGACTTTTGCAAATACCTTCCATGCCACGTTTATAAAAGACCCCGAACTATTCCTCAGTTACACTGTCTCCTCTTCCTTGCATCCCACCTTATTTCCTATATTTGAATCAACCTTATTTCCTACATTTGCATCAAAACCTATAGTTTTGAGGAGCAAGACTGTGGTGAGGCTACCACGATTATATTTTGACGCCTCAGTAAGTTATAATCCATGACAGCAACTATAAATGCAAAATATGGCGATGAATATGGAATGATGAAACTTCAAGTAAAAGAAAAAAAAAATCATACATACTGAGGCCCCAGCCTCCGAGCAAAATAAACATAGTTCAATTTAACCATTCTTATTGAGCACCTAGTGCCCAAAGCATCACAAAACATACATTTCCTAGACCCTAAGTCCAAAACTCAGCACAAAATTCATCTTAGCAGCCATTTCCATTTATTACCGTGTGCGCTATGTTCTCCCTTTTCTTGTGTCTATATGCATACACTAGCTTCCTTCGTCGTACTGTGCATAATGACCGTGCGTATGACTTTGTTACAAGCAACGCCTAGCTTCATGCCCGTTGTTGACCATATCATTTTCTAACCTTTGCCAGCTGAGATGCCACGACTTTGACCTAAAAGCTTTAGCATTGCGCTCGAGCCTGTTGTCAATTCTTAGACACTCCTGAGTAACCAGAAAAGATCTACTAAGAAAGTGACCCCCCTCAACTTGGGATCGTGATCCACTCACACTCCTAGAAACTTTTCTTAAACTAGAAAATTAAGAACTTTTTTACCGAATAATATCAACCCTTTAACACAACAAGTAGACCATATTAGAGAATTGTGCTTGTGTAAAGCATTAAAATATGAGGACAAGATGCAATATATTGTAACCCGGCATACTCATGGTCATTATCAGACATTTCTAGTGTTATCGTGGGGAAGAAACTACCTCTGCAATGAGCTTTCATTGAAATGCATGTTGATGATATGGTCTCCCGTTTTTTAATAAGGGCTCTGGCATCTGAAAACATGAAAGTTCGAACATTTCCTTCAGAGTCAGAGCTTATACCTTCACTAAAATTTTACAACATGAGAGAGAGAGAGAGAGAGAGGGAGAGAGTGTGTGTGACGCCCACAAACTTCGCTTGAGATTTGATGGAGCTTGAAGCATCGGGACATGCAATACAAAACAACATACCCCTGTTTATGATAGTTAGAAATGCAATGCACCTAACATACATATAACAATATGCAATATTTGCAGCGGAAAATTTCTTTTTTTTAGCAATACTATGTATTAGAAGTAATATATCCCAAAACAAAACCATCCTTCATAAGCATTCACATGATATCTGATATCCAAAAGGTTACGACACTCATTCAACAGATCTGTAACATAAGAGTAATGGAGGCAGCACTCCATCAATACAGTCTGGAAATAATATCTATTGTACTAAATCGTTGAACAACTCACGCAGCTCAACAATTATATCCAAACTGACGTCCAGAAAATGGAGAATAGACTCCATCAACTCTTTGTCTGTGCTCCACATTCTATTCGGCCTCATCCAATCTTCTATGCATCGGTTCTCCTGATCCTGACATATCGTCTATCATTCTTGACAATCTATTCGACTCTAAAATTCTAGGTGGGACTATCAAGTAATATTTGTTTACAAATACCAACTCGTTTGCAATACCAACTCGTCTGCATGCAATATAATATTTGCTAGTGGCCTACTTTCGTTGTGAAGTCTCTCATATTTCCTTGCATTTTCAGATGGGAACACTTGGGTGGTTGAGTTTTAGGGTTTGTTTGTTTCGCTATGAAACAATTTTTAAAATGATTTTCACAATGTTTGGGCTTTGAACTGCATTTAGAAAAGTAAATCAATGTATAACAATTTGAGTCAATAGAAAACTCAAGGTTATTTTTTTGGGAATTTGTTTCAACTATAAAATTTTGGAAAAAGATTTCCAATTTTTTATCGATACCTCTCCAATATCAAATAACACTTTACTATATATTCCTTTCCTTTATTTCATGTCTCTCATATTCATTTCCTTCCCTTTGATTTTTCTCTCCACCCTTCACCCTTCCCTTTTTAAATCTTTCTAATGTTTAACTTATATATTTTAGTTTTTAAAAATTATAATATTTTTTGACATTTTTGTATTTTTATTTTTTCTATCTTTTGTTTACACTACAACACCTCATGCTTTTTGCGGTGCCCACAAAAATTATGCTTCCACTATTTCTGTCCACCAAATCGGTTGGGGCGCCGCAAAATCTAGAAGCTCTCCTCTGCGGGCTGAGGTTCGCCGCAATTCAAAGTTTGATCTCGGTGATTGATGCAACCACCAGTGAAGTTATCTGTAGAAATGGTACTCCTCCCAACTGAGAGTACATGCGCATGCATATTGGTGTTTGAGTATGATTTGCGGTGGATGGATTACAAATCAATTACTAATTGGCACCATAAACATTCAAGGTACGTTTGACACTTTCAGGAACTAATTGGTCATATGTTCTTCATACTTTTGTATAATCTCTATTGGGTTTGTAGAAAATGGCCATTTTATATTGTCTATGAAATACCATAAGGAGCTGATGTCTACATTATACTTACCGTTGCATGTTGTATTCATCTCTGCATGAATACATGGAGGCAAAAAAGATGGATGTGACTCATTTGGGGGTTGAGTGGAATCATTAGAGTCCACGGCAGCTTCTCTCTCAAAGTCCAACCTGCTAGTTCTGGCTGTGGGTTTCATCCAATAGGAGGAAATCCCCGCCCTGGTCTAGAAGCTTCTCGGCCACTCCCTCTTTTTGACTGAATCATTTCTACTGCACTTGAAACCAACAATGTCAAGCAAGTAAATGAAGCTGTAAACTACCAATCTGTCAACACAAAGTTGTATTGGAGTTGTGCAACAGGCCCATAAAACATTTCGCAACTTGGAAATAATGTCCAGCAGAAATGGAGTGCTAAGTAAAAGAAACCGGACCAATTATTGAGCAGCTTCTTGTAATGTCCAGCAGAAATGGAGGAGCAAGACCCACCCAGAAATGATTTTGATGTCTTCTAGCTAGTAATAAAGGGCTAGAAATTTCATGCATTGGTAATGAAGTCTGTATCCCGCTTAAAACATCATCCTTCTCCTGCGCAGTAGTCTCTTAGCAGCTTGTGTATATACGTAGTAGATTGTGCCTCCAATTCATGACACTATCAGCAGCAGTTAGCTAGCCATCATTTCCTTTGATATATTAATTTTTTTATTAACATTATGTACTTAGCTCCTTGATGCTGAGCAGCTGTGTTTATAATCGATTGTGGGGAAGACACGGCATTTGAAGTTGAGCAGCTGTACAACAGAAATCACGTTTGAGACTTCCGCTGATAATGTTCGACCCTTTCAAGTTTAATTCATGTCATCACACGTGTATTTTAGAAAGTATGTTAGACCGTGTGTATATAAAAATGTGCATATTTTGTCAATAGGCCAGTTATTCAAAGTTTAAATCATAAATTGCTTATATTTCACATGAATTCGGTAATTTGCATTATGATATATATTAAAAAAAAAGTGTTTTTAATTAAATAATGATTATTAATTTTTCTAAACAGTAATTATAATTTTTATATGTTGCCTTCGATAGCTTTTGTTGTAGTTCATTTCATCACGTAATTGCCTCGGCTAGGAAGAGAAGGAAACATACGTCAACATATATTCTTTCTAATATGAATCCCTAGATGCCAATTGCAATTTTTCAACAACAGAGCAAATTGTGTATGCCCTGATCAAAGGATGAAGAATAAAATTATATAATTGTTTTCTTATTGGCTAGCAATGTATGTGTATCGCTGTGGGGCTTTTAATGTCATAATTTGTAGAATTTATAAATTATATCATTTTATAATATCTATGTAGTCTACTCTTGGGGTCTATTTTTCTCTCACACTAAACCCTGGAATTCAATCAAAAATTCGAATATTCTCAACATCTGCACTTTTTGTAACGCCCCGTCTCCGAAGGTCTGGAGAGTTAACTCATGTCACTAAAAATCATTTTCCATCCACATAGTACATAATCAAAATTTTCTCTATCTCACAAACTACTCATTAATTCACATCAAATACTCTAGTATAATTAATCCAAGACAATACAAAGTCTTAATAAAAAATATCAACCTCCAACAATTCATATCATCAGAATGCAACAAATTTACTGAATAACAAAATCCTCAATACTCATGTAAACCTCCTATGCTTAAACCACTATTCTTAACTCCTCTTACCTATACTCCATATTTTTGATCCTCAACTAGAAATATTCCAATCATCTGAAAATATTGGAGATAAAAGGGGGTGAGTTATCAACAACTCAGTAAGCAGAGAGTATATACTAGCGTGCAAGCATGAGCCCTTTCAGAAAGTTCAATATGCAGAAACAAAACATTAAATTTTTATATGCAGATCTCAGAAACATGTTATCAGAAAATCAGAGCGACTTTTCAAACTTTTTAGACTAAAAAATTAACTGTTCATATTTAAAGACACTTTCCATATTCAAAGACCATTTATTCATATTCAAAGATCTGTTTCATAATCAAAGACTTTTTTTGCATTCAAAAACTATTTTCATATTCAAAAAACCAACTGTACATATTAAATATTATTTTCATACTCAAAATCGCTTTGGCATAACATAACTGAACCTCTTCATCTTATCGTATTATGTCATATCGTATCATATCATATACCATGTTTAACCCCCGTGGTAGGGTTGTGCTATCCCCGGTGGCCAAACCAGGCAGTATCATATGGTGAACTTCCCATTTTTCAATCTCGGAGCCCCGAGTGTGCACACAGGAAAGGACACGTAAAAAGACCACTTTGTTTCCAAAGTGGGTGCACTCATATCATATCATATTATGGTGGTACCAACCATATCACGTGAACCAGTATCATCATATCATAACTATACTCAGAATCAGATTCAAAACAGATAAGTATACCAACGGTTTACCATATTCATATCATATCAAAACACGTGCAAAACATATTCATATCCTTTCTATTTGATCAAAAACATATCCAAATTATTTCATATCACATGTATAAAAAAATATCTCAATGATATCATATTCGTTCTTTTGCATATTTCAAAAACATGTCAAATATTGCTCATGTTTACACAATGCATGTCAGAAAAATATTTTCTCTTTTCCGTACAGATTTCATGAGTGATTTAAATAAACGACCGAGGTTGGTTTTTCTCAAGTTTTCATTTCCTCACAAAATATGCAAAGTTTTCAAAAGGTCAACCTCAGTCTCAATAATTCGTAGAAAACCTAGCATAGAAACCCCGCTTACTTGGAATTCTTAGCTTTTTCAGAATTTTTCTCAAAAATGTCGAGTCAACTCTAAATCGTCACCTATAAAATAATCACGTAATTTCCATAAGTTTCCAATCAATCACATATTTCGATATTTAAGCCTAAACTTCTAAATAACCTATTTTAATTCCTCAAAACTTAAAACCTTCATAATTCTAAAATATATCACCACTTCTAAAATCATCAATATCCACTGTAACCAACATCAAACTCAAAACACCAATATTTAAACCCGAAACCGCCAATAAATCTCACATCATATACCAATCACACAAACAACTCCATAATCCAATCCAACCGACCCCCTTACTCCTCGAACTCAGTCCGGCACAACCAACCAATTCACAGTAAATATGAGTTAGCGTAAAAGACATTTAAATCTCAAGGGTTCTTTGAGAAAATACTTACAATGCTATAATATAATTTTTGAAAGATCATTGAGGTGCTAGAAGTGGCGGCACAATAACGTAACAGTGCAAAATACACTTTGGCCGTGGGTCTCAAAAACTCACTTTTGAACAGAGACAAACCAAGACCCAAAATTGATAGTGTAGGGCTTAGGGATGTCGATGAAGTTAGTGGTGGAGGTGGTTTGCCGTGGGTGGCGACGTAGGAAGCGGTTTTAGGCCAAAAAGCTCAAAACGGAAATGTTGATGGATGTGCTTCACTGGTGGCGGATCAGAGCTAAGGATGGGTGCTTTGGGTTGATAGGAGGTCGAGGATGAAGTGGTGAAGAAATAGTGGCCGGAGGTGGCGCGGCGGCGGCGCAATAGCGCAAGGAATGCCGCGGCTTTGAGGAGCTCGTGGTGGCTAATGGCGGCGCGAGGGAGACTGCAACTGAAGGGAAGTGGTCGCCGGGGGGAGGGGAAGACGATGGGCTAGGCAGTGCCGGCCACAACAGCGCGACGGCGGCGCTGGAGCGAAGAGAACGCCGCGACTTCAAGCCGTGCGTGGAGGAGAATGGCGGCAAGTGAGGAGCTGAAAATTGGAAGGGGAGGTCGGCGGTGGGTGTGGAAGGTCGTGAGCTGGGCGGTGATGCCAGACGGTGGCGCACGGCGGCGGGCTGGGTGGAGGAGAAGCAACGCACGGGAGCGAGATGGAGGCTGGCGTCGCGCGGTAGAGAACTGGAAGGAGAAAAAAAAAAAAAAAGAAGAAAAAGAAAAGAAAGAAGAAGAGAAAAAGAGAGGAAAGAGAAAATGGAAGGAAAGAAATGAGATTCAATCCTCACATCTTGGGTCACAAAAAAAATGATCCAACGGAAACGATTTCAAAACAGTAAGTAAAATAAAATAATTCAAACGTAGTGATTAAAATAAAAATAAATAATTAAATCCAACAACAAGTTAATTTAATATGAAAAGAAATTTAAATGCATATCAATAATTAATATTAAGAAAACATGTCAAATTTAATTTTTACAAATTAAAAATCATAGAAATAAACCCACTAAAATCTGAAAATTTTAAAACAAGAGATTCAATTTTTAAATTAATAACAAATAATCCTTCAATTAAAAATACTCTAAAAATACGGTGTTACACTTTTTTAAAAGGATTGCGCACTTGCACTGTAGTACTCTACGATATAATAATATCATTTCTCATATATATATATATATATATATGCCTTATTCTATCTGCTGGAGGTGTATAAAAGTTTCTCCATCCCACTTAAACCATGTTCTGTGTAGGGGAAAAATTGCTACGGCTATATGGAAATTCAGCTCTTTTAATCTGGGTATTCCATATGTGGCGAATCAATCATGAAGAGAAACGATTGTGGCCTGGTTTCGGCGTGCTTCTAGATCATCGCAGGTTGACAATTTGCTATGTTTAATTCCAATTATCATCACTTGGAATTTGTGGTGTTGGAGATGTTCGGCAAGAATGGAAGGAGAAAAGGATTCCATTGATTCGTTGTGGCATTCTGTTATACTAGATTAATTGGGTTGGTATTAAGTTGAAGGCTCATTCTTGGTTGGGGCGAAGAGATGCTGAGGTGCTGAACTTGCTACAGCTACCGGTTAATGCAAGAAGTAAAGAAAAAACCATTGTTGTTTCCTGGCAAAGACCACATCCTGAGTGGTTCAAATTAAATGTGGATGGTAGTAGCCTACACAATCCATGTGAGTTGGGTGTTGGCGGGGTCTTGCAGGATGCATATGGAAGCGTGAAATTTGCATTTGCTGCTAGGAAGCGTAGGGGCACTAGTAATCAGGCGGTGATGATGGCTCTTTCGATGGGAATTCAGAAATGCAAGAATATGGGATTTGACAATATTATTATTGAGATGGACTCGATGTTGGTAGTCAGCTGGTTTAAGAAAGGAAAATGTAGTTTATGGTATTTAGAGGATATTTGGGAGGAAATCAGCTGACTGTTATCAAGGATGAATTTTCGGATTCAACATGTTTTTAGGGAAGGAAATATGGCAGCGGATTTTCTTGCTCGGATGATTTAGACCAGAAGACATAACTTCCATGCTTAAGGGTATTATGCGCACTGATTGAAGTGGTTTAGCTCTGTTATGTAAGGTTCATTAATGTTTTGCTTTTGAGTTGTGGATGTTTCTGTCTCAACTCTCTGTGCTTGCTGTCATTGTTACACGGTTCCTAGATTTTTTTCTACACATACTTCCATTTGTTTTACAATAAGACGTTGGTGTGGCCTATAAGTCCTTTTGGTTGTTATTTAGAATTGTAACTATAGTATTCCTCCACCACAAATGAGAGTTTAGCAATAAAGATCTAGAGGTACCGTCCTCCTTATTAAAAAAAAACAAAGGATAAAATTATATTTAAAACAACAATTAAGATAAGTTTATTATAAACCTTTTTTTATAAGTAATAATATTATATATATATATATATATATATATATCAATAGAAGTAACCAAGTACACTGAACGTATACAAGAAAAACACCTAGCCCATACAAGAAAGCCCATAATGACCCAAAAGTCCATAAAAACCTACCTAAAATACACCAAACCCGAATTGGAAAACTATCATTACACCTCCCCGATCCCAACTCCTAGATTCCTTAAAACTAATCCTCAACCTACCCTCCCTTTACCCTTCCCTCTACTTGAGCTACCTCCCTTAGCATCGTAGTTATTTGCCCGTGAACTTCAACTCCTTGCTTTTCTTTAACTTAGATTTGGTTTCAAGTGCATGGCTCACCTCAATTGCAGGGGGTAGTTTTTTAAATTGGTCTTCATATTCTCCTTGTTCTCCTTATGAAAGTCTCATGGTTTGTAGAAACCCGTTATCTTTATTCAGAATCCAATTCGGTGTTGAACCTGCTATATCATTGATCGGAGGAAGAGAAACCAGGGGAACGATGTTGTCTCCAGCCACGGTACCCAACTGCACTCCCAACTCTAAACCTTCCACCACACGAGGCACCAAGGACAAATCCTTCCCGCCAAATGGTTGCTCGACATCTATATGGTTGTTATCCCCTCCATATGTTACCATTGCTGATTCCTCCCCTCCATCAATATTGTGTGTATTTGCTCCACCCCTCGACGATCCTTGCCGTGCTGCTTCCTCAAGAGGGAAAGCACTACCTTCTGTTGTCCCGTTTACATCTTCTAAAATAGGCTCGATTGTATCTTCCAAAATACTTGAGACCTTGGAGGGACCACCATCTTCAACTACAAGTGAA
This sequence comes from Juglans nigra, assembly GCA_002916485.2. Lineage (NCBI taxonomy): Eukaryota > Viridiplantae > Streptophyta > Magnoliopsida > Fagales > Juglandaceae > Juglans > Juglans nigra. Next base: position 30,327,275 of record CM036130.1, on the reverse strand, counting down.
CCCTATACAAAAGGACCAACTTATGCAAGCCTAAAAAAATGACATGGAGTAGCAAAAAGAGATGCCAGTTGGAAATATGTAGCCAGTCAAGCATTCAACATGAATATAGACTCTGCAATTGAGCCTTCTGGATGAGCCTTATTTCTAACATAACGCTTGAATTTTCCTAAATATCGCTCAAAATGATACATCCATCTATATTGAACTGGCTCTGCAAGAAAAGCCTTGCAAAGTAAATGAATGGCGAGGTGTACCATTATATCAAATAAGCCAGGTCGGAAAATCATCTCAAGCTTGCAAAGAATTATTGCAATGTCGTATTGTAGTTGCTTCAATACTTCCAACATCAACATTTGTGCACACAAAGCTTTGAAGAAAGAACTTAACTCAGTCAATGCAAGTCGTATATTAGGTTAGAAAAACCCACCAATTGCAACTGGAAGTAATCTTTGCATGAAGGCGTGACAGTCATGAATTTTCATTCCTGATATCTTTTCATCACCAACTGAAACACATCCAGAAATGTTCGAGGCAAAAGCATCTGAGAATTTAACAGCTACGAGCCATTCACAGAAATGTTTCATCTGATCTAAATATAGCGTGTAGGAGCCAAGCACCATGGAGTATCCACTAGTAGTTGGTTGTAGATGTAATTCCTTTCTTAACCCAAGTTGTTCCAAGTCCTTACGTGCATTAACCGTGTCTCTATTTTTTCTTTCAATATCAATCAACATTCCTAAGATATTGTCGCAAATGTTTTTTTTTTCAATGTGCATGACATCGAGATTGTGTCGTAAAGGCAACGTTGACTAGTAAGATAATTTGAAGAATATACTGTTTTTAGTCCAATTTAGTTCATTTGGTAAGCATTTTCTCTTCGAGCACCTTTGCCAAATGCCACATTACCAACTTACAGTAAATGTTGGAGGACAAAAGAAGAATTGAGCTTTGGAGGAGGCAACCGATGGTCCTCATTTTTATTAAATGCAGCCTTTTTCTTTCTCCAAGGGTGGGGCGGATGGCAAGAAGTGAGAATGACCCATGTAATAGTGTTTTCTACCAAGTTTCAACCACATGGAATCTGTATTCTTATTGCATAACCGGCAAGCAATCTTTCCCTTTGTGCACCCAAAAAAATTGGTATATGCAAGAAAGTCATTAATAGTCCACAATAGTGTAGCATGTAAGTGAAAGTGTTCAAACTTTGATGCATCTTAGCTATCTACACTATCCTCCCATAACTCTTTGAGTTCATTCACTAAAGGTTGCAAATAAACATCGATGTCGTTTCCTGGTGCTTTAGGGCCAAGAATGAGAAAGTATAGCATTAAGTACGGTTCTTTTATGCATGACCAAGGGGGCAAGTTATATGGCACGAGTCTGACTGGCCACATGCTATAAGGTTTGCTCATATTATTGAACAGGTTAAACCCATCATTGGCTAGCCGTAGTCTGACATTGCGAGCATCTTGGGCGAACCAAGTGTGGTCTTTAACAAATTGTCTTCATATCTTAGAATCAGTAAGATGCCTTAAAGTATTATGGTCATCAACTCGTTCTTCTATGTGCCATTTCATGGTCTTTGCTATATTCTTTGATATAAAAAGTCTTTGTAACCTCAGTTGACACCCACCTTAGCTCCTCACATTTAGAACAAGCTTCTTTGTCCGCATCATGTTTCCAAAATAGCATGGAGTCATTTGGACAGGCGTCTATCTTCACATAACTAAAACCTAAACCACGCTCTTATTGTTAGGCCTCGTGATATGAGTTAGGTATTTAGATGTTTGGAAAAGCAACATTTAATAATTGTAAAACCATATTAAATGACTTGATAGTCCACCCACCAACAGTTTTGATATGAAGCAATCGGTCCGGTTTGATCCAGTCCGATCTGATTTTTCAATTTTTCAATTTAAATTTACACCTTTAAATGATACATATTTGTCTAACATTATCCTTCCTTACTTTTGGTTGGCCAAAATATGCATTTTTCCTTCCAGTGATTGTCTTTCAAGAAGGTCCCACACAATAATTTTTAAAGTAAAGTGTCTCAACTAATTCGGTTGACCAAAAGGTTTTTTCTTTCTTTCTATCGATCGATTGTCATTCGAGAAGGTACCCCACCATAAATTTCCTAATAACTCAAGTATTTCCAAATAATTTTGGTTCCCTTTGCCTGTAGATAGATAGGTTTGAAATTGAATGCATTACTTGTAACTACTGCCAATATATTAGAAGGAATAAAATATACTAAGCTCAAAGTAAGTTTACTAGCTCAGTCCAGAAGAGACGCCTCATCAAGAAAAAAAGAAGAGAAGATAAAGAAAGAAAGAGAGAACGAGAAAGTGGCAAGAGAAAATAAGTGATGTGACATAAATAAGGCAGGATGTAACATAAAATAAGGAGGAAACATAGGATAAAAAGGAGGAACAGAAATGCTAAAGGTCTTGAAAGTGTGTCCCCAATTTTTTATTTATTTATTTATTTAGTGATTGAGGAAGAGTTTTTTAATAATATTGTGAATTTTTTATTTTTTTTTTAAAATATTCATGATGATTAAAAAAATACATAAAAATAAAAGAAAAGATAAATAAAAAGATAAAATATACTTTCGAGATTAATTTGAGACAAATTTTCGGTGGATGTAGTATTACTCAAGCCGGAAACCGAAGACTTCATGAAGGTTCCCACAATAATTTTCAAGTAAAGTTATTCAACTAATTCCGTAGACCAAAAGAGTTTTTTTTTTTTTTTTTTTTCCCTCTCTATTGATTATCATTCGAGAAGATGTCCCACTGTACTTCCACAACAATTTCCCAATTATAAGTAAAGTCTCTACAAATAACTTGCCTTCTTCTAAACGTAAACTACGGAAAAGACAACGGATATGGACTGGAGTAGTGACCCTTGAATCAGATTGATAGATATGAAATTCAATGCAAACTACTGCCAATATAGTACTCTTTTTTTCTTTCATATTTAAAATCATATTTTAATCTCTAAATATGTTTTAATTAGCTTTTAACTCTTATCGATTTAAATAAAAGAGTTGCACTTCAGCACCATCTTCTTCACCTAATTTCACCGCGTTTTCATAGTTTACATTATTGACGCGAAATGATCAATTGGTCGGGAAGAAGTTAATTGTCAGCAATCCAGTCTATTTAGAGATCATATTACTAAATTTAGTCACTAAGAATGTTAATTTATTGTATGCGCGCACAATGTTAATAACCAAAGTATAAGAAAAAGTGCTTAATTAATTTACAATGCAATGCATATTATTAATAACCTAAATTCTTTACAAATAACTAATTAAAATATAACCTACAATTGATGTAGTTTCTTTTTTTTTCCAAAAAAAAAAAAGTGTTTTCCATATTTTTTCTGATATAATTTATAAGACTTACGTGAATGATACGGTAGGGTAAACGGATGATGTGAGTGGACAGCATGAAAACGACACCAATTATATGAATGTGTCCCATTTTTTTTTCCAATATTAATTGGATCGAGTTGTATTAAATTCCAAAGTATTTGGCGTGGAAATTGGACTCAATCTAAACCCTTTTTAGACGCTGCATTAAATTCTTTGATCCTAAAACTACTGGTTCATAGTTTTTTTTAGAATCTCAATTCTTACAAATTAATTCTCTTCTATCATTTTGGCACTTTTATATATTTTTATTTATTTGTTTTTTCAAAGTCTACAGAAGGAGTTCTACCACATACATGCGACGACGAATGACATGAAAGGTATCTATTTTTCCGAGCAAAAATAAAATTTCCAAAGAATTGATTGCATATATTGGTGGTCCTCTAGATGAATAGATGATGTGATTGTGGAGCATGAAAATGTGTAGAAGGGTTTAGATATATATATATTAGGTTTGAACTTATGTCTTCTCTGCTTGTTTTTTTAAATAATTTACCTTACCTACGTTACATGCAAATTAGCTTGACTCGATCAATCCAATTAAATTTGAATAAGCTTTTGCATAAATTTGGATTCTCTTGAAATATGGTTCCTTTTAGACGCTGTATTCTATTATTACTTTTTTGTATTTTGAAAGATGCTTATGTACATGTTGGATTTAATTCAACAAAATAAATTCAAAATATTTATTATATAAATAATATGTTGGCATATTCTAATAAAAACTTGTACGGAAACATTCCAATTGGAGCTCAACTTCTAATTCTCAATGCTTTTGCCTTTAATTATGGGCAGTCCCGAAATATCATATTGTGGTTCTCCATTTTCAAACAAGTGTTTGGGTTATCTTCATGAAGTTCATAATTAATGACATTGGAGTCCAGAAGAGTCGTAAGATTCAGGCAGCCTAGGCTGATAATGATGATGGGATTACATTGCTGCAACCCGGCCTCATTAGTACTCATTTTAAAAACGATACCTTTCTAGACAAATATAATAAAAAAATATACAATTAGGTTCTTCTTATAATATAATCCTAAATGCAGCAGAAATTTTGAATTTTTCTTAAATTTAAAATCCCAAGATTTTGTTGTAAATTTTTGAAAAGTCAAAATGTATAATATTAGTTAAATCACTGATCACTGATTATTTCAAATAAATGAGCACCTTACGTTGCACGCAAACCGACTTGGTCAATCCAGTTAAAATCGAGTAGACTTCTGTCACTTTGTGTGGAATTAATGGACTCTCAAGATCGATTAACTCGGCTTATTTTAAACGCAATCTGACTCGATTGACCAAAAGGTGTTATTGTAATTTGTTTTTCTTTCTTTTCTATTAATTGTCTTTCGAGCAAGTGCTTGCATGTCTCAATTTAATATATTTTAAAATATCGGTAAATAATAATAAAATAATTTTTAAATAACAGTAAAATAGTTTAAATTGAGATATTTTATTAAATTTTAAAAAATAGAAAAAAAATTAAATAAAATATTATAAAGTTAAAAAAATTATTTAAATATAATTTTATGAATTTTTATTTTAATAAAATAGTTGTATTATTTTTTGTATTTTATTTAAAAGTTTGAAAAAATATACTAATTAGATCAAAAAGTTAAAATTTATAATTACAAAAGTTTTTATTTTTAATAATATTTAAAAATATCTCGTAATATTTGAGAATACCTCGTTGTACTGACAATGCCTTACTCTAAAAAAAAAAAAAAAAAAAAAAAAAAAAAAAAAAAAAAGTCATGGATGCCAAAGGAGTATACTCTTAGGGCAGGTTTGGGGGATGGGATGGAGTAAAATTCTCATCTCATCTCATCATTAACCTTTTTCAAATCTGCATACACAAATATAATAAACAATTGCATCTCAATTCACCTTTTTCAAATCTCAATACAATAATAATATTAAAACACAATATTTTAAACTCTCAAACAAAACACAAAATTCTCATCTCACCCCCCAAACCTGCCCTTAGTGACGGTAATTGACTGTCACAAATAGTCATTACGTTCACACAAAAGAACGAATAGTAAACTGTCAACCGTGATATGAGTAAGGCTATGATAGGGTTGTATCGAGTTTTCTTAAGCTAGTCATAGAAAACTTGGGCTTTGGGCAGAGATTAAGGATGTAACAGGTCCAGTTCGGTTCAGTTTTGAATATATTTTAGAACTGAACCAATATATACTGATTTTGAGATTTAAAGAATCAGATATCGCACCGATTACACCTCAAACCAGTACTTCCGATTTTGTCAGTTTTAGTCTGATTTTACGGTATATTGTATAATATATATAATATAGTATATATATCATAGTATATAATAACATAGTTGTAAGGGGATTTTCTCCACTTCTCAAAGCCCACTGGGCCTCGGCCCAATGTCAGGTTCGAGGGGCCCCAAGTCCACGTAAGGATGGAACATCTACTAGGGAGGGACGCCAAATAGTCAATAAGACAGATCAACCTGATAGTCTACGGTCGCTTTTAGAACCCAGAGACTTGCACAGAGCATAGAGCACAGCGGGAAATGCGAGGGCCCTCGATCCATCCACATCAAATCATTTGCGGCTCATAAGACCAAATGCGAATTCAGGAAACCACGCCGCATTAATGACACTTTTGCTAAGCTACACACCATATTTATAGAGCTGTCACGGAGCTACGCTACATTAAAGAATGTCTAACAACAGAAATAGAAAGGAAGGCACGAACTTTGTGGAGACAAAGATGATTTTCACCCCTCCAACTCATGGTATAAATAGCTAGCTCCATATACGAAAAAATGCTCTCTGATCCCTAGACTCCTTTACTTATTTATAAGCTTCTAAGAATATTTACTAACTTTGTCATCAGAGGTAACTCAGCACCAAAGCCGTCCTCTCCAAGTTGTATTACTCTCCATATTTTGCAGGCTCATTTTTGAAGACCTGAGTTGTCGGACCTTAGCCTAAAGGTGTGCGAAACACGACATTAATAGTGGCGCTGTCTGTGGGATCGCTATAGAGCTTGCGTGTACTTCGTGCGCCTGAGATAACTCATTCCAAGCAACTCAAAAACTTGCCAAAGCTACCAGAGGCATGGAAGTAAACCAGACAGAGAGCCAAGTACAGTGGAGTGAAAAGGTCATAATGGAAGGAAGCCATAAGCGAAGTGCAAGATGAGAGGAACTCCAGAAAGCAGAACCAATCAGACCATTGGAGCTTGTTACTTTTCACCTAGATTGGCCAGAAGCCAAGGTGACAATTAGCAGCGAAATGACGTCTGAAGCCCGAAGCGCCATTCAACAACTTCTTGCTAAGCACGAGGATGTGTTCGCATGGAGCCATGGGGATATGCCAGGAATAACACTCGAAATTATACAGCACAGCCTGAGTGTAGACCCAAAAGCTAAAGAAGTGAGGCAGAAGCACTAAAGCATCAGTGTAAAGAAGAATGTCGCCATAGCCAAGGAGGTGGACGTACTGCTGAGTGCAGATTCATTCGAGAAGCTCACTACCTAGAGTGGTTGTCTAATGTAGTGCTCGTAAAGAAGTCGAGCGGCAAATGGAGAATGTTTGTTGACTTCACTGACCTCAACAAAGCTTATTTGAAAGATAGCTTCCCGCTTCCTTTCATCGACCTCATTGTCAACTCAATGGCGGATCATTGCATGCTTAACTTCATGGATGCCTACTCTGGATATAATCAAATTCGTATGAACCCTGTGAATGAAGAGAAAACTTCATTCATCATTGACCGAGGATTGTATTGTTATATGGAGATGCCTTTCAGGCTTAAGAATGCGGGGGCCACCTACCAGCGATTGGTCAACCTTATGTTCAAAGGCTAGATAGGAAGAAATATGGAGGTCTACGTGGAAGACCTGTTGGTCAAAAGTAGAACCTTATAACAACAGTTAGCTAACTTAAGGGAGGTTTTTACGATACTACGACAATACCAAATGAAGCTGAATCCAGAAAAATGCGACTTTGGTGTTAGGTCGGGAAAGTTCTTAGTATTCATGGTGTCTAAGCACAGTATTGAGGCCAACCTCGAGAAGGTGGAGGTCATCCTCAGCATGGCCCCACCTCAGAGCATAAATGAGGTACAAAAGCTAGCTGGGCAAATAGCCACCCTCAACAAGTTTGTATCGAGATCAATCGACAAATGCATGCCTTTTTTCAAAGTCTTGCGGAAAGCGAAGGCATGGGATGACGAGCGGCGGACTTATGAGGTATTTCTTGAGGGCTTGTGAGGAGCGGCGGACTTGTGAGGTATTTATTGAGGGCTTCAAACGTTGACCCTGTACTTAATGGTCTACCCTCAGGCAGCTTCCTTAGCGTTGGTATGCGAGGAGGAAGGGGTCCAAAGGCCGATTTACTACCCCAGCCTGGCGTATCGGGGGGCCGAGGATAGATACCCCCGCATAGAACAGCTGGCCTTTATGCTAGTAGTAAAAAACATTAATTGTTGTAATTATTTTTAAGTATTTTTCAATGGGATGTAATTTTAATTCTAAACTGCAAGCTAGCTAGCCACCTTTTATATTCTATAATTAATAAGTCTGAGTTTGTTTTCACAATTTTCTTCAACTTATCTAATTTCATCTCATTTCATCATGACAATTTTTTTAAAATTGTCATATAAAATAAATTAAATAATTTAATATTTTTAAATTTAAAAATAAAAATATTATAAAAATATTTTATTTAATTTTTAACTTTAATCTTAACTAATCACATTTTATATACAAAAATAAAGGAGACCTAAATAATTGATGATGATCTTGATTGATGAACTTGAGGAACGGAACAGAGGCCTCAGTACGTAAATTGATCAATCCATGTTATTAGTTTGACTATAGATAATTTGAATATAAGAAATAGTTATGATTTGACACATTAATTATAAGACACTTTGTGCATTTTGTCAACATTCTATGTATAATTTATTGACATGCTAAAACCAATTACAATAATTAGAATGAAAAAAAAAAAACTTATTCAATAATGCTTCACATTAATGTACTGTCAGACCAAAAAAATATTTATATATTAGTCTTTTAGCTGGGAGCTTCAAAATATTATTTACTTCGTGATTAAAGAAATATTTTTTTAATATTATTGTGTATTTATTTTACATTTTAAAAATATTTAAAAGTGTTAAAAAAATTTAAATAAAAAAAAAATACAAAATAGCCTCGTAGGAGCCTCACCGGTGGTTCTGGTATTATCCAAAACAAAATTTTCAAATAGAATTGATTGCATTGGTCCCTGTATGTGGATGAGGTGATTGTGGAGTATTAAACGTGTAAAAGGGTTTAGATATAGATCAGGTTTGAATTACTGTCTTCTCTATTTATTTTTTCAAATAATAATTGATCTTACATTGTACGCAAATTCGAGTCAGCATTTAGATAGATTTGGACTCTCTTGAAATATGTCTCCTTTTAGATGTTGTATTCTATCTTTTTTTTTTTTTTTTGAAAGATGCTTATACACATGTTGGATTTATTTCAACAAAATAAATCCAATCATATTTATTTTATAAATAATATGTTGGCATATTCTTATCAAAAAAAAAAAAGAAAAGAAAGAAAGAACATGGACATGTTCTTTCTTGTCTAACAACAACTTGTAAGGCAAAATTTCAATTGGAGCTCAACTTCAAATTCTCAATGCTTTCGCCTTTAATTAGGGGCAGTCCTTACACATCATTTGGTTATCCATTTCCAAATTACAAGTCTTTGGGTTACATTGCTGCAACTCCCCATTACTCATTTTAAAAACGTTAACTTTTCTAGACAAATATAATAAAAATATACATTTAGGTTCTTACAATATAATCCTAAATGCAACAGGAACTTTGAATTTTTCTTAAATTTAAAATTCCAAGATTTTGTTTATGTTCCACAAATAATTGACATTATGTTACATGCAAATTGACTTGATCAATCCAATTAAATTCTAGTGAACTTAATTTTTGTGGAATTAGACTCTGATCCAAAATCAATGATGCCTCCTAAAGAATTGTTACAAATTAATGATGGCATGTGAATGAGTACTTTATGCCCAATCGTTTATTTCAATTTATGGTTAATTGGGAAATCTAAAATAATAAAAGCATAATTACTTTATGTCTTTTACCCAGCTTTTTATAAAATATTATTATTTCTCGAATTCAAAATTAAATCAAATTTAAAAATTAAATTAAAATTATAAAATAATTATGTCATATATCAATCTTGTCAATCCAATGACTAAAACGGATGAAAACGCGTACTACCATTTATTCCAACTAATGATTGACCTTTTGTTACACGCAATGACGACTCCTCATAAAGAGTTATACTCCTTTAATTTCAATATTAATCTTGTTACATTCATTATCACTCATTATATATATGCAGTACCATCATCGACTATATGTTAAACCATTTTAATTAATTTAATAATCTTGGGCAGTTGTCGGGAATTACCTCGTCACTTTATCTGTTATAATCTCGTCATTTTAATAGTGGTTTAATTGTTAGCCATAATATGTAGGTCCTAGGAATTCATGCCCCACACGGTTTCAAACTACTTTATTTATCTCGACCTACATTCATAAAACTAGTATAAATATAAATCGATTCGTTCTCTTTGGGATACAATCAAAACCAAGAGTACTTGCATTAAGATACAATATCTCTTGTCAGTGTTCCAAATACAGAGTAAAACTTCCTTCAAAAAAAAAAAAAAAAAAAAGAAGAGAGTAAAACAATGAGAGCTTGTTATCTCCAATTTCTGCTTCTTCTACTTGCAGTCATATCATGCAAGGCAACAAAACTTGGATTTAGTTTGGATTTGAGCGATTCTAAAGTCAGATGCATAGAGGAAGAACGACAAGCACTCCTCCAATTCAAACAACACTTTGTTGATCCTTCCAATTGGCTGTCTTCTTGGAACAGTGATCATGAGGATTGTTGTAAGTGGGAAGGAATTCAATGCAGCAACCGAACAGGTCATGTTGTTACGCTTGATCTCCGGGCAGATTGGTCTGCTAAACCACTACCTAAATATGTAGAAGGTGAGATAAGCTCTTCATTGCTTGGATTGCAATATTTGACATACCTCGACTTAAGTTCCAATAGATTTTCCGGAAGAGCCTTCCCAAATTTTGTTGGCTCACTCACTAAATTACAATATCTCGATCTTTCATATACTCATATAGTCGGAACCATTCCACAACAAATAGGAAATCTCTCGGGATTAATTTATCTTGATCTCAGCTGGAATTTTGATCTGATTGAGGCACATAATCTTGATTGGTTAATTCATCTTTCATCTCTGACACACTTGGGCATGACTTGGGTCAACCTCAGCCAGGTACTCAATTGGCCCAATAAGGTTATGATGCTCCCTTCTTTGATATACTTGAGTCTAAGTGATTGCAGTCTCTCCACAATGACTCCTCAGTTGCTTTCCAATGCTAATTCATCATCTCAACTTCTATTGCTGGATCTCTCCTTCAATCATCTCAATTGCTCCATAATTCATTGGTTGTTCAACTCCACTACAAGCCTTGTTGATCTTAGCCTCAGTGGTAATTTGTTACAATGCTCCATTCCGGAAGCTTTTGGTGGCATAAATTCTCTTCAAAGACTAGAGCTCGAGGCAAATCAACTTGTTGGTGGCATCCCAAAATCTTTTGGGAATTTATGTGCCTTAAGTTCATTGTACCTTTCGGAAAACAATCTCAGTGGAAGTCTTTACGAATTTATGAGTAATGTGTCAAGTTGCTTGGTGGACTCCTTGCAGTATTTTGAAATAGGCTCAAATAGATTCATGGGGCCATTGCCAGAGAGTATAGGTAACTTCTCCAATCTGAAGGCTTTAGGATTAGGTGGGAATAATCTCACAGGGCCATTGCCTGAGAGTTATGGTAGCTTCTCCAATCTTGAGGCTTTAGGATTAGGTGGGAATAATTTCACAGGGCCATTGCCTGAGAGTTATGGTAACTTATCCAATCTAGAGATGTTGGATGTTGCTGGGAATTCCCTCTCGGGGGTGATCTCTGAAGCCCATTTTTCAAATCTCTTCAAACTGAAACGTTTATTTTTAGGATTGAACTCTTTGATTTTGAAGTTCAGCTACGATTGGGTTCCACCATTCCAACTGCGTGTTATTCATTTGAGTTCTTGCAGATTGGGATTAGCTTTCCCAAAGTGGCTTCAAAGTCAAAAAAATTATGCTATACTTGAGATTTCTAATGCTGGAATTTCTGACATGATCCCAGCTTGGTTTTGGGACTTCCCTGTCGGGTTAATCTCTTTAGATATGTCAAACAACCAGTTGCATGGGAACTTGCCAGACTTGTCATCATCCAGACTTGGTTATTATGCTACTATAGATTTAAGCTCGAACCAATTTAACGGTTCAATTCCATCTTTTCCATCGAATGTGGCATCACTTGGCCTATCAAATAATAGTTTTTCGGGTAACATTTCCTTTATATGTGAATTCACTTATCAATCCTTGTTCCTTTTAGACCTATCAAACAATAAACTATCGGGAGAGCTTCCAGATTGCTGGATGCATATGCATGATTTAATGACTCTTAATCTGGCCAACAACAATTTCGATGGGAAAATATCACACTCAATGGGCTCCCTAGTCTTTCTTGAATTTTTACATTTGAGCAACAATAGTTTTGTCGGAAAGCTACCATTGTCCCTTCAGAATTGCAGTTACTTGACAACCATTGACGTGGGTGAAAATAAATTGTCGGGAATGGTACCTTCATGGATAGGCGATAGTTTGCCTCGGTTGATTATTCTTAGCCTACGATCAAATGGATTTTATGGAAGTTTTCCTTTAAACCTATGTCAGCTTTCAAAAATTCAACTCTTGGATCTTTCTTTAAACAAGATCGGGGGAACTATTCCACAGTGCATCAAAAATTTGACATCAATGTCTCAGAAACAGAGCACAAGTCACACTGGTATTTATTCTTTCCAGAAAGCTTATGCAGACCATGCACCATTTGTATGGAAAGGAAGGATGTCTGTGTTCGAGAATTCATTGGGACTTGTAAAGATTATTGATCTTTCAAGTAATAAATTACATGGAGAAGTTCCTGAAGGATTTACGAGCCTCAAAGAGTTAATTTCCTTGAATTTATCAAGAAACAACTTCACTGGATCAATAACATTGAAGATAGGTCTACTTCAAAATTTACAATCTCTTGATTTATCTAGAAATCAACTTCGTGGTGAAATCCCAACGAGCATTTCCGACATAAGTTTTCTTAGTTATTTGGACTTGTCCAATAACAATTTATCTGGCAAAATTCCAACTGGAACTCAACTTCAGAGCCTCAATGCTTCTGCCTTTATGGGGAATCCTGAATTATGTGGTTCTCCACTTCCAAACAAGTGTCCTGAAGATCTTTATCCAGTTTACAATGACACTAGAACCCGCAGGAATGTTAACATTCAGGCAAATGATGATGATGGGCTTATAACTCGAGGATTTTATGTCGCCGCAGCCATTGGGTTTATTGTAGGATTCTGGGGAGTGTGTTGCTCTTTATTGCTCAACCTACGGTACATAACGATGCGTCTCACTTCCAATGCTCGGATGATGTTGAGATAAGCTCTACATGGCAGCAACTCTATGTATACTCATGTTACAAGGCTGGGTTTCAAACTTTATGGTAAGAGTCCTCTCCCTATAATTAATATTCATATAATAATAATCATACCTTCCTTTTTCTAGGCTTGTTTCGTGGTTATTTAGGCTTGTTTAGAGTTTTTATGTTATTCTTATCTAGGCCTGTTTAGACTTGCTCTTATTAATAGGCTTGTTTAGATATGTCCTTTCTTTATTTTCTGGTTTTGGTTTTTTGATGGTTTTGTATTTGGGAGGGTTTTATTTTCCATATTTGTTATCTCCCAAATGCTTGATTTGTAACTACGATATTCCTCGGCCATAAGTGTGGGTATATCAATAAACTTGGGACGGGGCTACGAGACGAGTAGCTACCGGCTCTTTATAACAAAATAAATAAATATAACGAGTCATCTTATACTTGCATCAATTTAATTATATGTTACAAATTTATTCTCTTAAGAGTCTTCCTTTTGTTGGTCATGATTTCTCCCTCTAGAAAGTATTACACTAAATTAAGTAGAAAGTATTTTCCTTGTCCAATATTAATTCCATCTCCAACAGCAATTAGTACTAATTACTGTCATTCACATTTGCAGCTTTTGGAGTTTAGATGGGATTAATATTAGTATTTGCCTTTTATTTTGTTGAATTTGGATTTAGTGAATCTTCCGGTACAAATACTATTAATGGCTCATCTCTAAAAAATGAATTATTATAGTCCTCTCTAATTTGTATTTCTCCCCTCAAACTAATCTTAATTTAAAATTGATATATATTCTTAGTTTAGTTTAAATGTTTCGTTAACCAAATCTAGTTGTTGTTCTTTTACCAGATCACTTTTAAATTAAATTACTATATCTGATCCATATCTCAATGTTACATGTTCACCACAGGAAAATTACTTTTAAAGATAACAAGAGCCCAATCATTCACACTAGAAAAGTATTGCCTTTTAATAGAGCTCAGTGAAGGAAAAACGCATTTAATTATTATCAAATATTGCCATTTAACATCCTACATACATGCACCCAAGAAACTGATACATCAAAATGGTTTTGGAAACTCCCAAAATCCTTAAAGATGCAAATTGCAATATTGCTTGTCGATCTACTAGCAATATGGTCATCGGCCTCAAATGTTAGATATAGGATCAATAAATCCTATAATACGAGGACGATTGACGTGAAAAGTAGCTTTTTTTTTCAAGACAAAAGTAACGAGTAATTATATATATGTTTACAACTCTTTTATAATTTGAGATCAATCATATAAAACTAGAATATTCAAATCAAGAAAACCAATTTTTAATGTGGTGATCAGACTACTATCTCATTGATTGGTTATAAAATAGTTGTAAAAATAATTGAGCGCATTTCATAGTTTTCCCTTGACAATTCCTTTATCTTGATGAAAAAGTTTAGAGCTTGATTGCATTAATGGTGCATAACTAAGGGTGCAAATTGTCAAAATCATCAACAATTTTATGATACATGATTATTTTAGGTCGCATTTTCATTTAATTTTTTCAAACTACTCAATTTTATGATACATGTTTATCAAACATTATCCTTCCTTACTTTTGGCTGGCCAAAATGTGCATTTGTCCTGCCATTTATTGTCTTTCAAGAAGGTCCTCCACAATAATTTTGAAGTAAAGTTTTTCAACTAATTCGGTGGACCAAAAGGGTTTTTTTTTTTTTTTTTTTTTCCTCATTCGAGAAGGTGTCCCACAAGGATTTCCTAATAAGTCAAATCTTTACAAATCGCTTTAGGCCGGTTTTGGTTTCCTGTTCCAATATATAGCTTGAGATCGGGAGGTTTGGATAGTGAGTTAAAATGAAATAAGTTAAGATAAAAATTAAAAATTGAATAAAATATTATTATAATATTATTTTTTAATATTATTATTGAAATTTTTTATTATATTATTTAAAAATTTAAAAAATTTATAATAATTATATAAATTAAGTTCAAATGAGTTGATGAGATTTTTATATCCAAACGGGCAGGAAAAGACTTCGGACATAGAGTACTAGCGGCCCTTTGAAGTTTGAATAGATCGATAGATTTGAAATTCAATGAAATACTTGCAGCTACTGCTAATATAGTACTGCTTTTTATCTTTATATTGAAAATCATATTTTAATCTCCAAATATATTTTAATTAGCATTTAACTATATTGATTTAAATAAAAAAAAATTGCACTTCATTACCGTCTTCTTCACCTTTTACCGAGTTTTAATCGGCAATTAATGTGAAATAATCAATTGGTCGGGAAGAAATTACAACGAGGCTTCTAAATTGTGACAATTTAGCAATCCAATGTATGTGGAGACCATATTGCTAAGTTTGGTCATTAAGAACCTTATTTTTTTGAATGCACAATGTTAGCTACTTTGATCAGAAAGTATCAGAAAAGTGCTTAATTAATTTACAATGCAATGCATATCATAGCTACTAGGTTGACCAAAGTGATTAGGTTGGAAACATGCATGCATGCTAGAAATTACAGAGACGACAACCCTCATGAGATATAATAGCCTTGTTAATATCGTGTTTTGTACTTCTTTGGGCTAGAATCCAGTAACTCAAGTCTTCAGAATTGGGCCTGCGAAAATAGAGAAGAGAGAAACTGGAAAAGGGTTGCCTTGGGGCCTGAGAGTCTCTTATACCAAAGTTAATAGAGTATTTTGAAAGTTTATAAATAATGAAAGAGTTTAGGGATTAGAGAGCTTTTCTTGTATCTGCAAGTTACTATTTATAACGGGAGTCTAGGGGGAACAGATCGTGCATGCTCCCATGGAGTCTGTGCCCTTTTTACTGTTCATTCTGTCAGAGCCTTTTAATGCAATGTGCCTCTACGGCGATATCATTAATGTAGCATGTAGCTCGGGTAGTAGTACCATTAATGCGGCGTGATTCTTCGATTTACTTTACTCTGCTAGTATCTTTGGTAGTCCATCAATTTTCTCATGTCAATCAAAGTTTCTTCATCTTTCCTGTTCTGCCCTGTACAAGTCCCCATGAGCGGAGTGTGGCCGAGCGACATCAGGCATGTCTGTCATATTAGCCATCATGTTTACTCTTCCTTGCAGACGACTTACTTCATGGGCAAGTTTGGGCCCTGGGGCCGAGTGAGCTTATGAAGCGGGGGGAAATCCCCTTACAGTTACCTTGCCAATTCCCCTTGGATGGGTTCGAGGGGAATTCTACCTTTGCTTTCTTGATTAATCACCTTTTGCAGTTGTAACTATGTGGCCTTCTCTTTCCCGAGACGAGGGGTTTCAAATTTCTCGGTAGTCACGTGTCGCACTTCTACTCCCTAGCTATATCCGAGTGGCCTTTTGATCCTTACACAATATCCGACAATGTTTCACCTTTAGCTTGCATGGCTATACTTTGACGGTTCCGCTCCGCATTAAATGGCGTACCTTCAATCCCTTTACCATTACTTGTGTCAGGCGATTACTTATCTCCCATGTCTCATCATTGGATACACTCTGCTGTAATTGCGACGATCGTGGGATTTTGGTACTCCATGGGGTGCATCGGTTCCTACTGCCTCGGGATATCTTCCGTCCAGCTTACCTATATAAGGTCCCCTTCCTTCTTAGCAATGGGTTACTTTATCCATTTTCTCTTCCATTGGATATCATGTGTTCCTCTTCCTTTTTCGAGCGCTTCTTCTTGCATTGTTCTCTCTGATACCTCTTCCTCTTTCAAACACTTATCCTTGTGTTGTTCTCTCCGATACCTCTTCTTCTTTCAAACCTGGTTGCTAATGGCCTCCAAGAAATCCTTCTGGGTTGGCCAGGTCTTCCAACACTACTCGTGCAGTAGATGGACAGGACGACACCATTCCAGAGGAGTTTGCTAGTTTCTCGTGGTGCTCTGAGGTGACACCCGTTTAGTTAGAGTCGTTGAGGGAGACCTACAGGGTTCCTCTGACTGTAGAACTTGAGGTGCCGAGTGGGCTTATGAAGAGGCGGTAGATCCTAAGGGTTACGCCTCCTAAGTGGCGGTGTACCCTGCCATGTTCTTAGCGGCCTCAGATTGCCCTTCTGTCCTCTTGTGTGAGAAGTGCTGGATATTTTCAAGTTGGCACCTGCTCAACTCTCTCTTATCGCGTGGAGGATCCTTCTGTCGTGCTTAGTCATTTGGCATTGCGTGTTGGACGAGTCCAAGGCTGAATACCCAGATCTCACGACATGTGAGCTCTTCCTCATCCACAACCTTCTAAGGTGAGGTCGTAACACTTACGGCTTCAAACCAATCTAGGCATTGGTTCGGCTAGAGTCGCAGCATACTACCATGAGGGGGTGGAGTCGCCTGTTCTTCCTTTTGTCGGGTAAAGGGTGGGAGTTCCCTGTTGGCCAAGCCAATTGGCGCACATTCCTTGTTTGTGCCATATGGGGGATTATGGGCGACGACAAGGACTATTGTCCTACCACGCCCCTGTCGAGACACTCAGGATCGAGGTCATTCGATGACCCTGCCGCGCCCTTTGGTTGCATGACGGCCCTCAATAGCCCCTCGCCCCTTGGCACGACCTTCAATCAGGTTCCTTCACCACCACCCGCAGAGTTTTTCACCTAGGACGAGGGGTCCCTTGAACGGGTTTCCATCTCGAAGTCCCCTCTACTACACTATCGCGAGGTCGAGGTCAGCTCAACTGGTGATGAAGTGGCACGGGCCATTGCGTGGGCCGAGGAGGCGATCTCAACGTACTTTCAGTCAACAGCTAGGGAGAGTCGTGCCGACCGTATCCACAAGGCTGATAGCAAGTTCAAGAGGCTTTTCACTGGGGTAAGATCTTTGCTTGTGGTAGGGCTTGGAGCATCTGGCTGCATTCATCGTGGACATTTAAGAGGAGGTGGCAAGCAAGAATAGAGTACTATGTTCGTTCGTACAGTTGGCTTTACGATGTGAAGTGAAGGAGTGGAAGAAGAAATAAGAGTTTTAGAAGGCCCTTGTTGACTTGTAGAAGCCCTGGGATGAGGTTGGCTTCTTCGTCTCGAGGTGGCGCTTACCTCTGCGGGGAGGAGGGGGCTACAAAAGTCTATCGACGACTGTCAAAAGTAGCTTGAGCAGCTGCGAGCTGAAAACTTAGAGTTGTGCAAGCAGTAAGACTTTGACGATCAGTCGTACAAATGGCTGATGGAGTTGTTCAACAAGGCTTCCCAATCTCTGACGGATAAGAGAAAGGCCTGGGTAGATGAAAGGAAACAGAGGAGAGACTTGGAGACAGGTCAGGCCAAGGCAAGGCGCACTTTGGAGGCCCGGGATACTACTATCCATGGTCTGCAAGAGGAGTTGTTGTATGTCTGTGGTGTCAACGATGATGCTTGGCACTTTGGTTACACTGACAACCTGGAAAAGATGAAGACCCATATCCTCCAGAATCCCTAATGCAATCTGAGGGCTCTGAGTGTGCGAGCGCTTCTTCAAGATAAAGTGTTCGTGGAACAAGCTACTCTCCTCTGGAGGGACCTAATCCCAAGCGCCTTTAGGGGTAGCTCTGCTGGGCATAATCCCACCCACTAATGGTTGGTTCTCCTTGACTGTATCTTGACCGGCTCCTCTAACAGGTCTTGCTCTTCTCTACTGTTCACTCGAGGTTCTAGTTTCAAACCTCCTATTCCAAAGCTAAACCTCGCTTTCAGCCTTCATTTTTGCACACTCCAGCACGTAATGCCTTTTCTCATGCCCCAAGATTACCTTCATATCATCATCTTGCCCTCCTGTCTTAACCTCCTCCAATAGTTTCTCGTGCCCCTCCTCGGCAAGCGGGAGGCTCCTGGCGGTGTCTTGGTGGTTGTTGTTACAATACGACTCAATTAGTTGCCTCATTACATCCTTGTTGATTTTCTTTGAGGTAACCTCTGGCATTATCAACATGTTGTAATGATAGAGATCCATGTCCGCCACTTCTACCAGAATATCATCTGATAAGGCTTCAGTTTGCTTGTGCCTTCACAACTTTCTATCGTATCTAGTTTAGTTATGTTGCAGTTTTCATAATTTGTTGCTCCATGTTGTAACTTGTCTTGTTCTTTGTAACTTGTTCCTTGTAAGCTTGTGGCTTCATGTTGTAATTTTTTGCTTCACGTTGTAACTTATGATCATTAGTGAAACTACCTTATACTTTGTCATGCCAGGCTACTTGCCTTTGTGCATTCTTCTCTGATGTTTCCTTCTTCTCTTTCTCCTTTTTTTTTCGTAGTAGGTCTGGAGGGGTTTTGTCGCAAGAAATTATGAGCTTGGTGTTAGGGGGGATTGCCGTCATATAGAGCTTTACAATCCACCCTGCCAGTGCCTAACCTATTCCTGATGACCCTGCTGGCCGACGGCTCTCCTGCGTATATTGTCTTCGTTCGCCTTTATTAGGCAGTTGTCCTCTTGGGGCCTTTAGAGATATTGTCAAATGAGGTCGACGTCTCTCCACTTCTTCTTTACGCTGATTTCCTCCTTGCCATTTGTCTCTTGGATGAGCTTTACCCCGCTTAGTCCCACAGTTCTTCCATTTTGCATTACTATGCTTTACTCTAGCATGTAACTGAAAGAAGAGAGAAGTTTCATTCACATAAGTTGGCCCTCGCTCGCTGTCTCAAGCTTGGAGGGGATGGAAATCCCTTCTTAGGAGTAAAGCCGCGTCAGGGAGACTTCAGTCACTTCTTTGGGGGGAGAGGCTAGGAAGGGTTTTCCTAACCCGCCTTTTTGACCCTACAATGGGGGTCGGGGTAGGTCATTCGGGTAGTTGTGGGGCTGGTCTCGCTCTCTGCCGTAGGGAGACGAGGCGGCCTCTGGCTCAACCCGTCTTTCGTAGGGAGGTAGGCTGTTGGGGTAGTTTGGAATTGGGCACGTTCTCGCCTGTTGACATTGTGCATTTAATTCCTGATTGAGAGATAAGAATGTCATCATAACTTTATCCTTAGCTTTATAGGAGTCAGACATCACAAACTTGGCCCCTCTGGCCTATGACGCAATTTGCTTGCTGCTTTTACCGAATTGTTGATGTTTGCATTCCTTGGTGTAGTATTCAGGCAGTCAAAGGACCCAGCCTGCTCTCTATCGGGGAGAGATCAGGATGCCTTAGGCCAATCTGTCCCTTTTACCCCCGAAGAGGTAATTTCTTTGGGCGGCTATGGGGCCAATTCCTTCTTTATTGTGATGGGAGTTAGGATAAGTAGTCGGTCAGCCGAAAGACTGGATCATCTCTCCTCACTGGAGGGTCTAAGCGACCTCTGGCGTGACTCACCCCTGCTATCCCGTGGGGAGGTAATTTTTTTAGGCAGTTTGGGATTGAACCCACTTCCACTCGTTGACATTCGGCTAGGCTATTCGGCCTTCGAGGTGGCGTACCCATTGCTTCAACGTTTCACCTTTGGAAACTTTTTTCACATCAGGTAGTCGAAAGACTATGCCCACACTTCATCAGGGAGAGGTCGGGATGCCTCAATTCAAAGCCGCCCTTTTCATTCCCTGAGGTGGTAACTCTTTTGGAAGACCATGGGGCCGGTCCGCTCTTTCACTGCGATGGGAGTTGGGGTAAGTATTCCGGTAGCCCAAAGGCTAGACTCGCTCTCCTTCATGGGAGGGTCCGAGCGGCCTTTGGCACAACTTGTCCCTTTTACCCTGCAAGGAGGTAATATGTTCAGGCAATTTGAGATTGAACACGCTCCCACTCGTTGACGTCATAGGGAAAGGTAGGATTTGGGTTAGGCTCGCGCTGAACCCACTCTTCATTTGTAGTAGAGGTCGGGGTAAGTATTTGGATAGCTCGGGGGCTGACCCACACACCTCCACGAGAGGGGTAGAGCAGCCTCTGGCATGACTCATCCCTTTAAATCCTGCATGGAAGTAAGTTTTCGGGCAGTTTGCAACACTTCCGCCTATTGACGCTTACAAGGAAGGTAAGTTTTCGTCTTTGGGCAGCTAAGGACTAGCCCGCAATCCATCGCGGGAGGGATAAAGTAGCTTTAGGCATTACACTCATACCTTTGGTACCCCACGGGGTTGTAAGTTCGGACTGCGATATACCTGATCCCCTCTTCATCGTGATAGGGGTTTGGGTAAGTTGTTCAGATCACCGGGAGAGCATGACTAGCTCTCCATCATGGGAAAGGTAGAATGGCCATCGGTCTAGTTCTCCCTTTCAGTCCTACAGGAGATATGCTGTTTTGACAGTTTAAGACTAGACGCGCTCCCGCCCTTTGATATCGTAGGGAAGGTAAGTGTTGGGTCAGGCTGGCATTAAGCCTACTCTTTGTTGTGGCAGAGGTCATGGTAAGTTGTTTGGGCTGCCCAGGGGGTAGGACCCACCCTCCATCGTGGGAGGAGTAGAGCAACCTTCGACCCAACTCTCCCCTTGATTCCGCGGGAGGTACGTTGTTCAGGTAGTCTATGACTGGACCCGCTGACGCTCGCAAGGAAGGTAAGTCTTTGTCTTCGAGCCGCCGAGGGTTGGCCCGCACTCTTCCATGGGAAGGATGAAGCAGCCTCTAGCATACTCATCCTTTTGGTCCCCCACGGGGAGGTAACTTTTTCGGATAGCAATGAGATTGGACCCGCTTCCTCGTTGACATTGCAGGAAAGATAGGAAGTAATTTGGCGATGATTTTGTCATTGCAGATTATGTTAATTGGAGATCTTCTTGTCAGTGTTTTGTCAATAACACGAAAGTTCGAAGTAGGTGTGTTGCATTGTCCTGGAAAACCACGTCTTTCATTAAACAACAAGAATTTACAGTATTTAAATGACACCTTACAAATTAAGGGGAAATGGAGCCTTCAACCAGGGAGCTTTCGCCCGTTCTGCCTTTGCCTCTAGGACCATGCACCTTCCCACTCCCCCTCGAGTCTGGTGGGGCGAGTCGGGGCGAGTCGTAGACTAAGCCTACTAGCGCTCTCCAAGCGATGCATGACTTACTCTCTCTTGGAGGTGCCGTCCAGGCTAACCCCATCAACTTTCTACTTCAGTTTGTGGACGTAGCATTCCCTCGCCAGGACCTGTTCGCCTCATATTTCTCCCACTCCAAGGGGAATTGGAAATGTCATATTGAGGTGGTAGGTCAACGTGACCACCCACAAGCTGTTTAGGGTGGGTTTTTCGACGATGGCATTGTAGGACGGCGAGGTTTTCACCACTAGAAACTAGACCATGATTGATGCAATGTAGGGGGTGCTGCCTGCAAGGACCGACAGCTCAATGGTTCCCATAGGATGAATTGTATTCCCATAGAAGCCCTTTAGCGGCATGCTGTCAGAGAGCATCTATTCCTATCCTGCTGAAGGCTTCTCAGAATAGGATGTCTGCGACACTCCCAATGTCAATGAGGATTCTTCGGGTGATGAAGTTGGCAACCAACACGATCACCACAAGGATTCTCCAGGTACAGGACACCATCTTCGTCAGGCTCCACAATGGAGATGACCAGAATCGACTTGCCCCTTTGGTGCTTGGCATGGTGGTATTCCGCCGAATACACTTCATGGTACCAAACCAGCCTAATGTGTGCCTTTCTGCTTGAGAAGGAAGTGCCCCCCCTCCCGCACGGCTGTGATGAACAGGAGCGATCTTGTTGCAGCCCTCGTGCTCATGGTCATTACCGAGGGCTTTCTTCCCTTCTGCACCGGTTGACTCAATATGTGCTCCTTTCCCTCGATCCTCTCCTCCTTTCCTGCTCCAGTGTTCGTGTGGGGGGATAACATTGCCTCGTCCCTTGTTAGGAGAAGCAGCTTCGGTGTTGTGCAAGGTGGACCTGTGGTATTTATAGTAGCGGCGGACAATGCCTCGGTCATCATCTTTGCAACCAGCGAAGGTGTCGACCTCATGGATGGTAAATGTGGGTCGATTGAAGCAGGGTCCCAGTCCCCCTCATTGGAGCTTCCCCCCTTCTCTTATCGTGGGAGCTATTTTCTAGCTTCTCGTGGACCTCAGCTTTGGTTGAGGCCCTTGCCTTTCTCTCCGCTCATTCCAGCTCCTTCTTCTTTGGCTTCGTTAAGGCCCAAAGAGTATATTCAACCTTAATGAAGTTGTCAGCTTGGTCCATAAACTCCTACAAAGTCACAGTAGTCCTTCTCACCAGCTCCAAAAGTGCCGCCAGAGTTATCTTCTTGTCCTAGTCATATGTGGTCATGCTCCTTGTTGAGTCGAAACAGGTACGTCTTCAGGCTTTCCTCCTATCTCTGCTTGATGGTGAGAAGGTACGCTGCTGGACGTTGCATTCTTAAACTTGACATGAACTGGGTAAAAAATAGTCGAGCTGGCTCACCAAAACTATCTATGAAACCAGGAGCTAGAGATTAAAACAATACTCATGCTGGCCCTTTTAGGGTCAGCAAGAATGCCTTGCATGCCACCTCCCCCGAGAAACCATGCAAGATCATGTGAGCCCTGAAGGTTTCCAGGTGCTCAAGGGGGTCCCTCCTTCCATCGTACCTTTCCATGGTGGGGACCCTAAACTTTGGTGGTAAAGGCACAACCGTCACCTCTTTCGTGTAGGGTAGACCAATGCTTGTGAGCAGTTGGTCCACCAACGATGATGTACCCACTTTCTTTGCAATCTCTTCGTACTTTCCTTTGAGATTGCGAAGCTCGTCTTGCATGTTCTTCCCCTCCTCCTCCTTGTTTGCTCAGCTCCAGTGTTTCCAAACCCCACGTGTCGCTATCTCTGGGCTTCGCCTCCTCATTCTACCCTTGTTGAAGCTTTTTGAGCTCCTTATTTTCTTTGCAAAGTGTTTGCACCTTATTGGTCAACTTCGTCACCTAGTCCTCTATAGCTTTCAGTCTTACTTCCATGGTTTCCTCTATGTCTCTTCTAAGTTGTCAGAATTAGTTGTCACAGGCATATGAAGTACATGCAAGATCTACAAGAATCTCATAGATGACGACACTATTAATGTCGTGTTTCATACGTCTTTGGGCCAAGATCCAGCCACTCAAGTCCTCAGAACTGGGCCGACAAAAATAGAGAAGTGAGAAACTAGGAGAGGGAGGCCTTGGGGCCTGACAGTATCCGATGCCAAAGTTAGTAGAGTATTTGAAAAGTTTTAAATATTGAAAGAGTCTAGGATTAGAGAGTTTTTCTCGTACCTGGAAGTTACTATTTATACCAGGAGTTTGGGGGGATAAATCGTGTCTGCTCCCATAGAGTTCATATCCTTTTTACTGTTTATTTTATTAGAGTCCTTTAATGTGGCGTGCCTCTGCAATAGTATCATTAATGTGGTATGTAGCTCGGGTAGTGGTGTCATTAATGCAGCATGGTTCCCCAATTTGCTTTACTCTGCTAGTATCTTTGGTGGTCAGTCGATGTTCTCATGTCAAAAGATCTAAGGTTCTCCATCTTTCCCGTTCTGCCCTGTACAAGTCCCGATGAGTGGAAGGTGGCTGAGCGACGTCAAGCCTGTCCATCACATCAGTCATCATGTTTACTCTTCCTTGCGGGTGACTTACTTCATGGACAAATTTGGGCTCTGGGGCCAAGTATCGGGTCGAAGCCTAGTGGGCTTATGAAGCAGGGGGAAATCTCCTTACAAGCCTCTACTATTTTTATATATAGAATCTTTCCTCACATATGGTGTATATATATATATATATGTGTGTGTGTGTGTGTGTGTGTAATGTGTCTGTATTTTCTACTTGAATCCCTTCAATTATCTGTTAAAAATTTCGCCAACCTTGGAGAAGTACTTCCATTGTCCAATTTTACTACCATGTTTGAACAACTACTTTCTTTCTTAAAGGTGTAAATTTAAATCGGGAAACCAGACAATCAAACCGGACCTGACCGATTGTCCCAGTTTTGAACCGGTCCGGTTCGGGACCGGTTCTTGTATTATGCAAACCAGCCGAAAGACATTTGCGGCGTTGTGTGTACTCACCTCTAATATATTTCCGGCAAGTTATTGTCGCCGAAAATGGTTTCTTTACAAAACATCGCCAGTTTGCTTGTATTTTCCTTGATATTTGTTTTTTCATAACATATGATTGCTTACTAATAAATTAAAAATGCTAGATGACGTAAATTTATATTTGATTGCGCATATATGTCAACATCATTCAAATAACCTCAACGTACATATTTGAAATTCACCAGGATTTAAGACTAAGTTTTACACAATACCATCCAACATATCACAATGGAATATAAATTTACAAGTGTTTTTCCTTCTAACTATAAAAGTTTAACAGCAAGTTGTCTTCATGAATGTACCAGCTTGTTCATTTCAAGTGTTTTTCTTTCTGACCACCATATTCCAACGAGTATGACAAGAACTGAATTTGGGTCACCAGTTTTACTTCAAGTGCTTGAACACAACCGTAAAGAAATGCAATATATTTCTGCAAAAACAAAATATTCAAGGCCCAAGTTACAAGGCATTCAATTTGTAATTAGCTATATAGAAACAACGGGCTCAAAACTCCCAATTATTTTTCCTTCCATAGTGTTCAAATTCAATTATTTTATTCAATACAACAGTAACACTGCAGGCCCACTCATTTTGTGAAATGAAAAAAAGTTTGCAGCAACAAAGTCATAAATAAAATAAAAATTACAAGAGTCGAAGTTGTAACCATCAACATTTCACACATGGCAATCACCCCCACAAAATATAAAACACCAACTGTGCCCTTTTTAGGAGTCATATATATATATATATATATATATGAGTACTGATGGCCCCTAGACGTTACAAATACAAATACATATTGTAAGTTTTGGCTATGTGCAAACTATATAAATATATATATATATATATAAGTTATTAAGTCGGGCCACCTTCCATTCGGATTATAATCCAACCTTCCATTCAAAATACGTACAAAGCTCAATATACATATATATCTCTCTTTCTCGATCTCATCTCTGTCTAAATATACATATATATGTAGACAAACATACAACAACAGTACCCAATGATATATTTGTAGTGTTTTATTTTTATCTGCATTAAAAGATAGCATTTCTTTTCTTTTTTCTTTGCATCTCTAAATAAAATAACTGGCTATGTATATATTATGTACATATATAGAACACGTAGAAACTCTCGGACAATTAATACAAGGGTCTCACCTGAAATTGGAGCTACCTTTAATATGATTCAGAAGACTAACAAGGCCATTTCTGAAAATCTCTACGCATGCTAGCTCTTTAGTCTGGTTTAAAGCTAGCTTCCAAAATCACAGTACCCAATGTGATCAAAATCCAACACTTGGACAATTTTTGCCAAACAAAGTATACACTAAAAATATGAGGATTATACAAGCGAAAAACCATACTTGAGAAGAAGTAGGAGGGTCATCATCAAGAGTCAGTTAGGTGCCTCAACACTAGAGAGACTAGAACCTATGTTGGGCATCTCTTAATGTACCCACTTGTCCTAAAGACAGACATTAGGGCCTTGATCAATATATGCCGCGTGTGGACTGTGCCAAGAAAACAGTACCCTTTTCTTTATCATGAGTTGGACCCGTAACAATTATCTTTTTTTCTTGTTATTATTGCTAAAAAACTAAGGGAATTAAACCTACCTAGCTAGCTAGATACCATTGATGAAGGTTTCGAGGAACTTTTGAGTTCCTTTCGGGGACATGATTCTACATGTTAATAAAAATTAGTGCTTCAAGGGACCGCCATTTATAATATTATATCTTGCAGGAAAATGTGATGCAAGCAATGTCTGAGCTTAATTCTAAAAGTTTTCTTGTGGTATCTTCGTTTATTAGCAAACAATAAAACTATATATATAGTACGTAGCTACTATAAAAGGCTAATACTATTTGTAAAACTTCAATAGAAGGCCAAATCACATGGCCTATATTCTTAAAGGACTAGTCAATGATATAATTAGAACCCCATTGGAACCTTATAAAGAGCAAGAACTTATGTTTTCCAATTATGTGAGATCTCATATACCACCTACACTTCTCCTTATCATATGGGATATCACAGATTCTCTTCTGTCTAATTGGCAGATAAGGATAAAAGACAAAGTGGGTTTGTAATTACATTTCTATTATGAATTAGTAAGGTAGTAGCTAGCTAGGTTTGTCTGGCAAATTAGGCAATTAACCAATATTTAGAAATATTAACAAAATCCATGAAATTTGTGGTTTCAAATGGGGATTAATATTTACATAAATGTGGTAAATCCAACCGAAAACCAAGCCATATCCAATAACTAATGTATTTTACAATTCAAATTCTGCTTTCTTTTTCTCAAACAAGTTGAGTATTTTTCTATCTTTTTTATGAATCTCATGTAGGACAATAACAAATAATTGGAGCCACCTTCTATATTTATGTAATGTTTCTCTCTATACACTGACAAATTGGGAGACCAGTACTTTATCATTAAACATCCACTAATCACACACGGATCATAAAGGGGGCACAACTTCATGCAAAAAAATTATGAAGAGTAAATATATAAATGCACTGAATTTATAGCATGCAAGGGTAAGTACTTCAAGATAAAATGTAGTCATTCGGTTCTATGAAAACCATATCATACCCAGAAAACCGAGTGGTAATTAGAAAGAGAGAGATCGGTGGAGCCTAAAATAGTGAAAGAGAATTCACCGGTGTCGGCGAGGCAGCGAGAAGACGCTTTGTCAAGCCTCGAGCCACAGAGAGAGAGAGAGAGAGAATCACGCGGGGGGGGGGGGGGGGGGGGGGGGGGGGAAGAAATTGGAAAATTAGGTGAGGGGTAAATTTAGATTTTTTCACTGTGGATGACTTATTACGGAAAGTTAGATGTCTCCATAATAACCAAGATACAGATAGAAATTCATCTTTCGCAACGAGCTCAATTGCAGCGAGTTACATTTGCCGCAAAATGAATTTGTAGCGGCGACAATTGTTTAATGATGAGGGTTGAATTCCGTTGTATGTATTGTTAGTGACATATACATTAGCGACGACCTAAAATCACCCCAAATACTACATTTTCTTGTAGTGCCATATCATGTAGGTCCTAGGCGTTCATGCCCCCACACAGTTTCAAACTACTTTATTTATTTATGTTCCTGGGAAAATCTATCTAGACCTACATTCATAAAACTAGTATAAATATAAATCGGTTAGTCCTCTTTGGGATATCAAAACCAAGAGTACTTGCATTAATATACAATATCTCTTGTTAGTGTTCCAAATAGAGAGTAAAACAATAAGGGCTTGTTATCTTTAATTTCTGCTTCTACTACTTGGACTCTTATCTTATAAGGCAGAAAAATTTGGATTCAGTTTTGATTTGCGTGATTCTAAAGTCAAATGCATAGAGGAAGAACGACAAGCACTCCTCCAATTCAAACTACACGTTGTAGATCGTTCCCATTGGCTATCTTCTTGGGATAGTGGTGAAGATTGTTGCAAGTGGGAAGGAATTAAATGCCGGACGGGTCATGTTGTTATGGTTGATCTCCGAGCAGATGATTGGTTGCATGGCGCTGAACTAAATATCTAGAAGGTGAGATAAGTTCTTCATTACTTGGATGCAATATTTGACTTACCTGGACTTCAGTTTGAATAACTTTTCCGGAAGCTTCCCAAATTTTATTGGCTCACTTACTAGATTACAATATCTCAATCTTTCAAGAACATATATAGTTGGAACCATTCCAGAACAATTAGGAAATCTCTCGGGATTGATCTCCCTTGATCTGAGCTTGAATTATGGTCAACTCACGGAGGCACAAAATATTGATTAGTTAAGTCATTTTTTATCTTTAACATACTTGGACATGAGTTGGGTCAGCCTCAACCAGGTACTCAATTGGCCCAATAAGGCTATGATGCTCCCTTCTTTAATACACTTGAGTCTAAGTGATTGTAGTCTCTCCACAACGACTCTTCAATTGCTTTATTTCTAGATCTTTCTAGCAATCATGATATGATGGAGACACATAATCTTGATTAGTTAACTCATTTTTCATCTTTAACATACTTGGACATGAGTGGGGTCAACCTCAGCCAGGTACTCAATTGGCCCATTAAGGTTATGATGCTCCCTTCTTTGATACACTTGAGTATATGTGATTGCAATCTCTCCGCAATGACTCCTCAGTTGCTTTCCATCAATGCTAGTTCCTCATCGCAACTTCTATTTCTAGATCTTTCAAAAAATTATCTCACCTGCTCAGTATTTCATTGGTTGTTCAACGCCACTACATGCCCTGTTGATCTGGACCTTACAGATAACAGGTTACAATGCTCCATTCCGGATGCCTTTGGTTCCATCAGTTCTCTTCGAACCTTAAATCTTGTTGGAAGTCAACATGTTGGTGGTATTCCAAAATCTTTTTGGAATTTATGTGCCTTTAGTCATTGACTATTTCGTATAACAATCTTAGTAGAAACCTTTGCGAATTTATGAGTAATGTGTCGGGTTGCTTGGTGGACTCCTAGCAGAATTTTAAAATAAGCAACAATAAATTCATGAGGTCATTGCCTGAGAGTATTGGAAACTTATCCAATCTTGAGATCTTGGATGTTGCTTAGAATTCCCTCACTGGGGTGATCACTGAAGCCATTTTTCAAATCTCTTCAAACTGGAAGGGTTAGATTTAGGGTTAAATTCTTTGATTTTGAGATTCAACTACGATTGGGTTCCACCATTCCAACTGTATCTTATTTCTTTGAGCTCTTGTAGATTGGGATCAGCTTTCCCAAAGTGGCTTCAAAGTCAAAAGGATTATATTTTGCTTGATATTTCTAATGCTGGGATTTCTGACATTATCACTGCTTGGTTTTGGGACTTCCCTCCCAAGTTAACCTTTTTATATATGTATAACAATCAGTTGCATGGGAACTTGCCAGACTTGTCATCATCCAGACTTGGTATGTTTGCTATTATAGATTTAAAAGCCAACCGTTTTGACGGTTCAATACCACCTTTTCCAGCGAATGTGTTATCACTAGACCTATCGAATAATAGGTTTTCTGGGTCAGTTTCCATCCTATGTAAACTCAATACTCCAACGTTATTGGAATCTTTAAATCTCTTAGCAATACACTGTCTGGAGGGCTTCCAGATTGTTGGATGTATATTCGTAACTTAGTTGTGCTTAATTTGGCCAACAACAATTTCTATGGGAAAATACCAGACTCAATGGGCTCCATAGTCTTACCAAACTCAATGGGCTACATAGTCTCGATTCAACGTTTGCGTTTAAGCAACAATGAATTTGTTGGAAAGATGCCGATGTCCCTTTAGAATTGTAGCAAGGTTATAACCATTGAATTGGGAGCAAATTACTTGTGTGGAATGGTACCTCCATGGATTGGTAATAGTCTACCAAATTTGGTTATTCTTAACCAACGATCTAATCAGCTTTATGGAAGTTTGCCTTTAAACTTATGTCATCTATCAAATGTTCAAATCTTGGACCTTTCTTTGGACAAGATTGAGGGACTATTCCAGTGTATCTACAACTTGACTGCAATGTCTCGTACAGAGAGTACATATTTGATGGCCATATACACGTATAATGGAAGCAGATCTTATTTAGACCATGCATCCTTGGTATGGAAAGGAAGAGAGTTTGTGTTCAAACATTCCTTGGGACTTGTAAAGATGATTGATCTTTCAAATAACAAATTACATGGAGAGATTCCAAAAGGGATTACTAATCTTACAGAAATAATTGCCTTGAATTTATTGAGAAACGGTTCATTTGGATTAATCACTCCGAAGATCAGTTTGTTGAGAAATTTGCAGTCTCTTGATTTATCAAGAAACCAACTTTATGGTGAAATCCCAATGAGCATTTCTAACTTAAATTTTCTTAGTCAACTGAACTTGTCTACCAACAACTTATCAGGCAAAATTCCAACAGTAACTCAAATACAAAGCATTTTTGAGAAATCCTAAACTATGTGGTTCTCCACTTCCAAACGAGTGTCTAGAAGATCTTCATCCAAATTACATTAACACTCAGGGTCACAAGAAGGAAAATGATGATGATGGATTTATAACTAAAGGATTTTATGTTGCTGCAACTCTCGGATTCATAGTTGGATTTCTGGGGGTGTGTTGCATTTCGGTGCTAAACATATGGTATATAATGAAGCATCTCACTTCCAATGCTCGAATGATATTTGCTAGGCATCTTAGGTTTATACACACACACACACACACACACGTTAATCACATATTTTTCAGCATTAAAGAAGGAAAGCTCTTATCTATATTTGGTTAGAAAAATAAATTCATCATCCTTTCAATTATCATCCTTTAAACATCTCATGATGTGTCATTAAATGATTCACAGATAAGTGAAATATAACAAATAGTTTTCCAATTATTTATATAATAACACCCAATCATTTAATAGTACATCATCAAATGCTAAGAGCATGATGATACCGATACAACATGATACTGATAAAATAATATTAAGTTAACCACTTAAAATGAACATGTATATATTAGTATATATCATGTAGGGGCGTAATATCAGTATATGTCCAGTTTGGTTCAGTTTTAGATAGAATTTATGACCGAACCGGTATGCACCGGTTTTGCATTTTCGAAAACTAATTACGCACCGATTACCCTCCTAAACCGGTACTTTCAATTTTACCGGTTCTGATCCGATTTGATCCAGTTTTTCAATTTTAATAAAATGCAAATTTTTCATAAAAAATCTATTTATAAAAAACAAAAATTGCTTTTAAAAAAATTCGTTTCATTAAAATTCTGTTACTGTTTACAAAAATCTACTTTATAAAAAAATCTGTTATGTAAAAAATTCTGCTCTAAAAAAACTGCTATAAAACAAAAACTGAAAATAGAAATCTGATGTTAAAAAAAAAACAAAAAAAAAATTACTATAAGCCTATAAATATAATTGCTACAAAAAAAATCTGCTATAAGTCTATAAAATCTGTTATGTACAAAAAATTCTGCAATAAAAAGGAAATTCTGTTATGAAATAAAATAAATCCAAAAGTCTAAATCACAAGTCCAAAAGTTCAACAAATTAAAAGTCCAAAAGTCCAAATTCCAAGTTCAAATTAAAAGTCCAAATTACAAATCCAAATTATATGTCTAAATTACAAGAACATCCGATAAGAAACTTTACAACTAAAACAAATAGCTATGCCCCAAGCCACCAACTCCAATAGTCCATTCAACAAATCTTGCAATTGTATAAAAATAAGTCAAGCAGTTAATTCCAATAAAAAATTATTAATTACATTAAATGAAAAAATAAACTTGAGGAATGATGTAAAAAGATGACATACTTTAAATTTAATCATCTCCAACCAAAGAAGTAGGTCTTGAAGAACTCCCTAGATATTCCATAAGCTCTACACAAAAGGGAAAAAAAAATAAGCATAACAATTAAAACAAATCAAAATATGGTATACACTTTAGAGATAGTAAAAGAAAAGGTGAATGATGCTACATACATGTATCAAATTTCTCAAAATCCTCAATATCATTCATTAAACTACGAATGTTAATCGGGGCAGATGAAGAACGTGGCCAATTTTGTGTACAAATAAGGGCTTCTACCATAAGTGGAGATATGCTACTGTAGAAAGGATCAAATACTCGACTTGCTATGTTAAAAACTAACTCAAAGGCAACTGTAGATATCGAAACTACAAGAACATCCTTCACAACTCTTGAAAGTCCAAATTAAAAGTCCAATGGAGTTAACATCCTTCGCAACTGCAAGAACGCACGGTATCTAATGGAGTTAACCTTCTACCAAGTCAACAAGTTGAATTTTGTATCATCTTCTTCACATTTTTCAGACAAATAGCTCTTCACTTCAGATTTACTCTCCAAAAAGTTCTCCGACTCCAAATGATTCTTAAATTGAGCCAATTTAAATAATCTAAAATCACTTGCCCAAGCAGTCGAACTTGTAGTATTAGCCCCTCCTTCACTTGATTAGCTCATAATTTGATCTTGTGTACCAATATCACATCCATCATTTTCACAATAACTATTGTATAAACGATTCAAGACATCTTTAACCCGATCCACAAGCATAAGAACTTTCGACCTATTATCATCATATATTCCTTCAAAACAAAATGCTAGATAACGTATTTTATATCGAGGATCAAGAACCAACTCAACATACAACAAAATATTCATTTTTTCAAGATTTTCCCAATACTTCTCAAATTTATATTTCATATTAAATGTCATTGTACTCAAATTATGAGGCCCTTCCACACACTCCAAATTAATTATATCTTGAATTCTCGCTAGCTCAAATACAAAACAGTTGCAAGTGACATAATTGGTTTCCGAGAAACACAAGATTACATCATAAAAGAGTTTAAAAAACTTTACAAACTACCTACTCTTATCCCAATCATCCTTGGTTGGAGGCCCTAATTTGGATGCCCCTCATTTACTCAACTGATCATTAACACCATCATCATCCTCAGTATCATGCTCCTCAGTACCATCATCATCCTCATAGTATATTATACTATGATTTTTATATGGTATAAAAATATACTATATAAATATAGTATACTATATATACATATTATAGTGGTAACATATATGCTACTAATAATATATTAAATGATGGTTAGACACTTTTTTACACGAGTGCATATGATCAAATGTATAAAAATGTATTTATCAAAATTAATATATATTATAATACTAAATAACTATAGACTACATCAATACTAATAGTAATAGTAATACTATATACTACCAATAGTGATATTAATACTATATATTATACTATTATAGTGTTACTACTACATATAGTATATATAGTATATATAAATATATATATATATATATATTATACTGATATAGTGATACTAATACTATATGTTATACATTATGGAATATATATTATATATTATATAATAATATATTGATATTAAATTATTACTAATACTATATACTATACTAATAGTGATATGAATCAGTGATTAATATAATTATATAATAGTATTAGTATTAGTATAACTACTAATACTATAATGATTTATATAGTTCTTTATATATAGACTTAAAGTGGATTACTAATATTAATAGTATTAGTATTAGAGCATAAAATGTAATTAATATACTAATATACATTATTATAATATGTATACTAATTATTTAAAGCGAAATGTAATTAATATACTAATGTATATTAATATTACTAATGTATTATGTATTTATCAAAAGGAATATGTTGAGAATTTATTTGGTCATAAAATATTATTAATATATATAGTTTATGTTTAAAGCATATGATCAAACAAATTTCATGTTTAAGATTAAAATTTTATGTTATAAATTATAATAACATTATCTTATATATAATTATAATTTATAGTATTATATATATCATATATAAAAATTATATATAATGTGACACCCTGACTCTCATATACAGAAACGCAGGAATCGTGATATCGGGATGATGACAACACAGGTCACGCATACTAACGATAAGTGCCAAGTATGTGTACATGCATAAGGTGTACAACAAAAATAAAGCAGCGGATAATTTAAATAAGTCGACTAAGTACCATAATTATTTAATACAAATTCACTTAAACCAAAGCGTTTTAAAAAGCAATACAGTTATCCAATAAAAAAAACATAATAGTACCAAATACATAATTCAAAACGAGAAACAATTCCCAAACACTAGCGAGTGATCCCAAATTACTCCTCCGGTAGAGCCAAATCATCAGGCTCAACGTCTTCACCTGCATCAAAATTTGCGATACCATAAAACAATACCACAGGGTAAGGAATACCACATGAGATGTGAATCTCAGTAAGTAACAATCCAAACAACCCACAAGATAAAAATACATTAATACATCCAACAAACATGTGTGCACATGATGAAACACGAATGTGACCCAAAACCCTCATTTTCCCCAAAAATAATTATTTTTCAACGCAAGTCAAAAATCCCATTTGATCCAAAATACACCATGAATAATATCCTCTATTTTCCCAGAAAATGGCCCAAACATAAACCAACAATTTTTCCAAAAAATAGTGCTCATAACCATTAAATCATAAACCACCATTTTTCTAGAAAATGGCCCAACATAATCATTTATCAGACACTGTAAGCAGGAATCACAAGCGGGACTCTACCACCATCCCTACTTACCACCATTCCTACCGAGTGCACCGTATGCGGGAATTGCAGGCAAGACTACCACCATCCCTACTGCAGCATGCACCGTAGGCTGGAATCACAAGTGGGACTCTATCACCATCCCTGCTTACCACCATCCCTACAATTCATTTCCACACACGAGGTATCTATCAGAGCACTGTAGGCAAGAATCACAGGAGGGACTCTACCACCATCCCTGCTTACCACCATTCCAACAACTCGCGCTATAGGCCAAAATCGCAGGCGGGACTTTATCACTGTCCCTACTTACCACCATCCATACAGTCCATTTCTCCTCTCTCTCAAACTGTTCAATCCATTCATTTCAAACATACCCAAAATCATTTCTCACATAAAAACTCTCTCACACAAAAACCTAATTTTCATTCACAACACATGAGCATGCATGAAATGATGCAATAAATGCCATGATGTCAAACACAACATAAACGCACGCGAGCATAATTCAATTAAATAAACAACCCATCCTCACATCCAACCGGCCCCCATACTCCTCGAACTCAATGTTCGGCACCCAATCAGACTGTAGAAGATTTGTTAGAGCAAAAAAAATATATTTAAATCTCAAGAAATTCTTTGAAAAATTACTTACAGTACTAAAATATAATTTTAAAAGAATCAACGAGGTGCAAGAGGTGGCGGCACAATAACGTAACAATGTATTTTGGACTATGGTCATGGATCTCAATAACTCAACTTTTGAACAGGGACAAATGAAGACTCGGGAGGGCTAGGAAAAGGTTTAGGGGTGTTGTTGAAGCTACTCGTGGGTGGAGGCGTGAGCGGCGATTGAAGGCCAAAACACCCAAATTGGAAATGGGGATGAAGGGGCTTCAAGGGTGGCAGATCGGAGCTAAGGAATGGTGGTTTGGGTGGCTGGAAGGCCGATGGTGGTGTGGTGAAAAGCTAGTGGCCAACGATGCCGCAACGGCGCGTGCGAGCTCGAGGGTGCTGCTTGGAGCCACGCGTGGAGGCTAACGGCAATGAGGGAGGAGCTGAAAATGGAGGGGGAAGGTCGCCGGTCAGAGGGGAAGAAAATAGGAGGGGTGGTGTCACTACGGACTACGCACGATGGCGCACTGGGCGGACGAAGAAACGGACGGGGGAGGTGGGGGTTGTCACCTGGAGACGAGAAGCGGAGGAAAAGAATGAGAAAAAGAAAAAGTGAGAGAAAGAAATAAGATTCAATCCTCACAATCTGGGTCACAAAAATTGATCTAACGAAAAGAATATCAAAATAGTAAGTTGAATAAAATAATTTAAACGCAGTGACTAGTTAAAATAAAATAATAATAAAAATCTAACAATACAATAATTTTAAAGTCCAACATTAAACTAATTTAAAGTAAATACATTTTAAATGCAAAATAATAAGTAATACCAAGAAAGCACATCATAATAAATTTCACAACTTAAAAATCATAAAATAAATCCAACGAGAAATTCAATAAATTTAAAACAAGAGAACTAATATTTAAATTAATTAAAATAATCCTTCAATTAAAATATAATAAAATACGGGATATCACATATAATATTAACAAAATTAATTTAAAATATATAATATAGTGAACCGGTCCAATCCGATTTGGTCCGATCCTAAAAAGTATAGAATCGGAACCAAACCAGTACCAGCCAGTTTTGTAGTGATATATATGGATTCCTGTACAAAATGAGTTACAAGCCCCCGTCACTTTTTTGTAACTAGGTATAGTTTTGAAGATAAGATTGAGGTTGCTAGAAATAAAGCTAAGAAAGTCCCAACCCAAAAATGCTTAGATGGATTAAAGAAAACATAGAGAAGGGAAAATTACTTATATTTTAATCCCTTGAACTATCACCACTTTTATAATTGGAATATCAAACTATCAAAGTTGTCATCTTGCCTCCCAATTTCAAAAATAAGTTGCAAACTATACCAAGTACTTGTTAAGATATGATAGTTCAATAGAACAAAAAAAAAAAAAAAAAAAAAAAAAGTGACGTCGCATAATCGATCTTAACCATGAAATCTTAAAAGGTACGTGGAGTAAATTGCAAGGAAAGTGGTAATATGAAGATGTAAAAATACTAATTTGATAATTGCTTCATTTGGATAATAAGTTAAGTTGAGATGTTTATGAATAATAGTGAGATATTTGAATTGAGATGAGATGATAAGTGAGAAACGGTACGGTTTGAGTTAAAATGTTTTATGGAATTTTGAAAAATGAAAGAGAAAAAATTAAATAAAATTATTATAAAATTAAAATATTATAATAATATAATTTTGTTTTAAGCTTTAAAAAAGCTAAACTGTTTTTTGTGTTTTGTTTGGAAGTTTGAAAAAGTTGTAATAATTAGATAATGATTAGATGAAAAAGTTAAAAATTTAAAATTGAAAAATGTTTATGTTTGTAGTGTTTGGATATTAAGATAAGTTGAGATGGAAGAATCTCTCTATTCAAACCAAGCCTAAAAATGTTGAGTGTTTGAATATAAAAGATGATGTCTCTAAAACTAAAACCATGTCATCTGAGTTTATTACATGTCGAACTCATGAACGGCTTGAAATATATTACCTTCCTTGGAACTACAATAATTTCATTTCAAGTTTAATATAATCTTTACTATTTGATAGTTGGATGGTTATATTGTTTAATCAAATATAGTTTGATGATCATATTGCAAACTGCATACGTACCACTATGGTTACAGGCTTGTTTGCTTAACAAATTTTCAAATAAATAAATGGATAACTTCAACCCAAAAATCTTCCATTAAAAAAAAAAAAAAAAACATTATTTAATTTTGTTTTCCAATTGATATGGAACCATTATAAAGGGTAAGAATTTCAAATTTCTATTTCAATTTTTCGTCCTAACATGGAATCATTATAAAGTGTACATATTTA
This sequence comes from Juglans nigra, assembly GCA_002916485.2. NCBI lineage: Eukaryota > Viridiplantae > Streptophyta > Magnoliopsida > Fagales > Juglandaceae > Juglans > Juglans nigra. Next base: position 30,289,146 of record CM036130.1, on the reverse strand, counting down.
TCTTACATTGTCCTTCCTTACTTTTGGTTGGCCAAAATGTGCATTTTTCCTTCCATTGATTGTCTTTCAAGAAGGGTTCCCCACAATAATTTTCAAAGTAAAGTGTCTCAACTAATTCGGTTGACGAAAAGGTTGTTTTTCTTTCCATCTTTCTATCGATTGTCATTCGAGAAGGTATCCCGGCCACCATAAATTTCCTACTAACTCAAGTATTTCCAAATAATTTTGATTCCCTTTCCTTTGCCTGTAGATTGATAGGTTTGAAATTGAATGCAATACTTGCAAGTTATGACTACTGCCAATATATATTAGAAGAGGCCCAAAGTAAACTTATTAGGCCCAGTTTAAGAGGAGAGGCCTCGTCAACAAAAAAGAAAGAGAAGATAAGGAGGAATAGAAGGGAGAGAAAAAATGGTGTAAGGAAAAAGTAGTCAATGCAAAATTAAGGAGGCAGAATGTGACATAAACTAAGGGACTAAGCATAAGAAAGAATAAAGAAAGAGAAGATGAGGAGGAAAAGAGGGAACGGAAAAGTGGGGAGAGAAAAATAGTGTAGAAAAAAATAGATGATGTGATATAAAGGAGATAGAATATGACATAAACTAAGGGACGAAGCATAGGAAAAAAGAAAGAAATAGAAAATAAGGTAGAAAAGTGGAGAGAGAAAAATGGTGTAGAAAAAAATAGATGATGTGATATAAAAGAGATAGAATGTGACATAAACTAAGGGATAGGTTTGAAAAGGAATGCAATACTTGCAAGTTATAACTACTGCCAATATATATTAGAAGAGGCCCAAAGTAAACTTATTAGGCCCAGTGGGGCGAGAAAAATGGTGTAGAAAAAAATAGATGATGTGATATAAAGGAGATAGAATGTGATATAAACTAAGGGATGAAGCATAGGATAAAAGGGAGGTAAGGAAAAGATTTCACAAATGGTCCACAATAATTTTCTAAGTAAAGTTATTCATCTAATTCAGTGGAAAATAAGGAATTTTTTTTTTCTTTCTTTGTATTATTATCATTGACTGTACTTCTACAATAATTTTCCAATAAGTCAAGTCTTTACAAATAACTTTCCTTCTTCTAAACGTAAATTACGGAAAAGACAACGGATATGGACCGAAGTAGTGACACTCGAATCAGATTGATAGATGTGAAATTCAATACAATATTATAGTTGCAGAATGTAAATATCATATAATTATTTTAAAAAAATAAATAAATACAGAATTTACATAAAAAAAATTTAATTTTTAATAATAGATCTTATTCTTTTTAAAAGTAACTGTATAATGTTTGTGCACTTCATGACTATACGTAACGTGAGATTTTGTAATTATAGCCTCTACTATTTTCATATATAGAATCTTTCTTCAAATATGGTATATATATATATATATATATATATATGTGTGTGTGTGTGTGTGTGTCATCGTGTGTCTGTATCTTCTACTTGAATCCCTTCAATTATCTGTTAAAAATTTCGCCAACCTTGGAGAAGTACTTCCGTTAATTGTTCAATTTTACTACCATGTTTGAACAGCTACCCTCTCCCTAACATTCTCAATCAAAACTTTTGGAGTTTATATAGGAAACATCTCTAAATCAGAATTATATTTTTATTTGTCTCTTTTGTTTGAAATGAACTATTTTTAATTTGTATTTGTAGTTTTTAATTTACTTTTGAATAATATTCTTTTCTATTTATTCCAAAGTACTAATTATTTACAAGTATTTTTCAATGGGATGTAATTTTAAATCTAAACTGCAAGCTACCACTTTTTATATTCTATAATTAATAAATGGTAGATCATGATCTTGATTGATGAACTTGAAGAGATTAATAAATTAAAGAAAATAATATAGAAAGTTACAAAAATCATGATAAAATGACTACAACTTAAAAATCAAGACTGCAATTATATAGTCAAAAGTTAAAACTCAAAGAAATTAAAATATAACCTACATTCTTTACAAATAACTAATTAAAATGTAACCTACAATTAATGTAGTTTTTTTTTTTCCAAGAAAAAAGTGTTTGAGGTCAAAATTTCCAAAATTTATAAGACGTATGTGAATGATACGGTACGGTAATTAAACGGATGATGTGAGTGAACAGCATGAAAACGATACCAATTATATGAATGTGTCCCATAGTTTTTTTTTCCAATATTAATTGACTCGGTGATCGAATTTGATTAAATTCAAAGAATTTGGCGTGGAAATTGGACTATCAGTCTAAACCCCTTTTAGACGCTGCATTAAATTCTCTAATCCTAAAACTACAGGTTCACAAAATTCCTACAAATTAATTCTCTTCTATTATTTTGGCACTTTTATATATTTTTATTTATTTATTTTTAAAAGTCTACAGAAGAAGTTCTACCACATGCAAGTGATGATGGATGACATGAAAGGTATCTATTTTTCCAAGCAAAAATAAAATTTCCAATTAGAATTAATTGCATATATTGGTCCCCCGGATAAATAGATGATGTGATTGTGGAGCATGAAAACGTATGGAAGGGTTTTGATAAGGTTTGAACAACTGTCTTATCTACTTGTTTTTCTAAATAATTGACCTTACGTATGTTACACAAGTCAATTAAATTCGAGTCAACTTTTGCGTAAATTTGGACTCTCTTAAAATATGACTCCTTTTAGACGCTGTATTCTACTATTACTTTTTTGCATTTTGAAAGATGCTTATGTACATGTTGGATTTATTTCAACAAAATAAATCCAAAAGTATTTATTATATAAATAATATGTTGGCATATTCTAATAACAACTTGTACGGTAAAATTCCAATTGGAGCTCAACTTCAAATTCTCAATGCTTTTGCCTTTAATTATGGGCTGTCCTGAAATATCATATTGTGGTTCAAATTCTCAATGAACATTATGAACACTTGTTTGAAATATCATTTTCAAACAAGCGTTCATAATGTTCATAATTAATGACATTTGAGTCCAGAAGAGTCATAAGGTTCAGGTAGTCTAGGCAGATTACATTGCTGCAACCCCTCATTAGTACTCATTTTAAAAACGTTACTTTTCTAGACAAATATAATAAAAATATACATTTAGGTTCTTCTTACAATATAATCCTAAATGCAACAGAAATTTTGACTTAAATTTAAAATCCCATGATTTTGTTGTAAATTTTTGAAAAGCCAAAATGTATAATATTAGTTAAATCACTGATCATAATGTGCAATCTCTCTATCTTCAAGACTTTTATATTTTCAGTCCTGCGCATGACTTTTCTTAATTCTTTCTTAACTTTTTTTTTTTTTTTTTTTTGTAAATGTATTTATAATAGGCTTTAGTTAGTTAGTTAGTTACTTTTCAACAATATTAAATAATAGGCTTAATAAATCTTTCACTATTCTATTAAAATATTAATTTTAAACTTTTCATTAATTTTAATTCTAATTATAATTTAAATATTGATTCGTTATTAAAAAACTACACATTAATATTTGTTATTCTAATTCATATTATTACACTTTTTATTTCAATTTTTGGTCGAATGTTTGGATATTGGCGTTTTGGTGGAAAGGTTGGGGCCCAAAGTGAAGAATAGAGTGAACAGCATGAAAACGACACCAATTATATGAATGTGTCCCATATTTGTTTCTTTCTAATATTAATTGACTATCAATCTAAACCTTTTTTAGACGCTGCATTAAATTCTCTGATCCTAAAACTACTGGTTTACAAATTTTTTAGAATCTCAAAGTTCCCCTACTATTTATTTCAAATAATTGAATTAATGGACTTGGTCAATCCAGTTAAATTCGAGTAGACTTTTGTGCGGAATTAATGGGCTCTCAAGATCGAAAATCCGATCCCTTAATTTTTTGTTCCTTTATGCTCCTCATCATCGACGTCTAATTACAAAGGAATTTTTACATATTGGTGCATGGGAATTTGAGTAAACAAATTCAAAAGCATTCATTTTTACAATTTTGTTGCATTCATTTTTTTAAGATCTATCCATAAGTTAAGATGTGGTTTCTTTTATACTCTTACTTGTTTTGATCTGAAGGGTCCCACAATAATTTTCAAGTAAAATTTCTCAATTAATTCGGCTTATTTTAAACACAATTTGACTCGATTGATCAAAATGTGTTATTCTTTTTCTTCCTTTTCTGTTGATTGTCATTCGAGCAAGTGCATGCATGTCTAAATTTAATATATTTTAAAATATCAATAAATAATTTTTAAATACAGTAAAACAGTTTGAATTGAGATGTTTTATTAAATTTTAGAAAATAAGAGAAAAAAATTAAATAAAATATTATAAAGCTAAATAAATTATTTAAATACAATTTTACGAATTTTTCATTTTAGTAAAATAGTTGTATTGTTTTTTATATTTTATTTAGATGTTTAAAAAAGATATAATAATTAGATAATAATTTAATGAAAAAGTTAAAAAATATTTTATTTATAATAATATTTAAAAATATCTCTTAATATTTAAGAATACCGTTGTACTAACAATGCCTTACTCTATAATAATAATAATAATAATAATAATAATAATAATAACGGATTCAAAGTCGTGGCTGCCAACACGGATATGGAGTACTTGTACTGCCATTAATGTAGTAATGCTTTTCTCGTTTATAGTGAAAATCATATTTTAATCTCCAAATATTTAATTAGCTTTTACCTCGATTGATTAAAGTAAAAGAAACCAAAAAACATAGTAGACTGCATGCATGATGATTATCAATTTTTGGAAACAATTGTGTCGTATGTAAGAATGAACAGTAATTGACATTTAAGGTAGTAAAGTATGTTACCGACATTTAACATTAACCATATAAAGTTGTTATTTAGAGATAAACTAAATTATTAAAATCGCTCATCTAAACCTCTCACTTAAGCTTCATTGAACTCAAGAGAGAGATAAAAATTAAGATAGAAATAGTCATGTAAGATTTTTTGAAGCAAATGATAAAAATTAAGTAAACAAAGATAAACTTTTTTGTTGAATCTAAGATTGAATATTGTAAAGCCTCTATAATATAGATAGAAATAGCTATGTGAGATTTGTTGCATTCACTCCTAATTGTTAACTTGAGGGTCGTATATATGTACTTACTAACAAAACTAATTCAAACAAGCTAGCAAGTGGAAGACTTAAAAGGAAAAGTGTAAATAAATAGGAAAAACGAGGTTGCAAATTTATCAAATAGCTTATAAAAAGAGACCAAGATATTTTATTGCCTCTTATGAGATGTAAAGAAAAAAAAGAGAATGTGAGATTTTATTAATGACAAAAAATAGGTGTAAGTATGAAAAAATTATTAAAAAAAAACTAAAAGAAACCTAGATAACTAAGTATTAAATGAGATTTTTGTTTTTTTTTTTTTGGGGGGGAGGAATTATCTTTATGTTAGGATATCTTTAAAAAAACATATACTAGAGCATATTTTTGAAAATTTTTAGGGGGAGCCAACCACCAATGTAGGTCTGCCCCTGCAACCAAACCTAATTATTTCGCTTTACGTGTGAACTTATACTAATAGCTGACGTTCTAATATAAAATTTGAACGTCAACTTTAAGACGTTCGAACAAACACTAATTGCGAACATATCGTTGTAACATCAGAACGTATATCTCTTTACGTCCAAACAATTGGTAAGAGACAGTCGAATAGAAAATTCTAATGTCAAATTTTAAACGTTCAAACGAAAAATATGTGCAAACATATTTATTAACTGTCTACACTAATAATCGAACGTTAGAAAAATTATTTTTCAAATCTTAGTTGGCTGGGGTGACATTTGAACGTATTCTTTTTCGTTCAATTGTACTCTTAGTGATGTTAATTGACTGTCGCAAATAGTCATCAAGTTCACACAAAAGAACGAATGGTAGACTATCAACCGCGATATGAGTAAGGCTATGATAGGGTTGTATGCAATTTTCTTAAGCTAGTCATAGAAAACTTGGGCTTTGGGCAGAGATTAGGGGTATAACAGGTCCAGTTCGGTTTGGTTTTGGACATATTCTAGAACCGAATCAGTATATACTGATTTTGAGATTTGAAGAACCAATACTGCACCGGTTACACTCCTAAACCGGTACTTCCAGTTTTGGTCCGATATATTGTAAAATATATATCATATAGCATATACATTATAGTATATAATAATATACTTCTAAGGGGATTTTCCCCACTTCTCAAAACCCCCTGGGCCTCGGCCCAATGTCAGGCCCGAGGACCCTAGTTCCATGTAAGGGATGAAACATCTACAGGGAGGGACGCCAAATAGTCGACAAGACAAATCAACCTGATAGTCTGTGGCCACTTTTAGAACCCAGAGACTTGCACAGAGTGCAGCAGGAAATGTGGAGGGCCCTCAATCCATCAGCATCAAATCATCTACAGCTCATATTACCATATGCGAAGTCAGGAAATCACATTGCATTAATGATACTGCTATTGAGGTACACGACACATTTATGTAGCCGTCGCAGGGTCACGCAGCATTAAAGAAGGTCTGACAACAGAAACATAAAGGAAGGCACAGACTTTATGGAGACAAAGTCGATTTGCACCCCCAAACCACGGTATAAATAGCCAGCTTCAGGTATGAAAAATGTTTTCTGATCCCTAGACTCTTTTACTTATTTACAAGCTTCCAATAATATTTACTAACTTTGGGATCAGAGGTTACCCGGCCCCAAGGCCACCCCCTCCAAGTTGCACTACTCTCCATCTTTTGCAGGACCATTTCCGAATACCTGAGTTGTCGGAGCTTGGACCAAAGGTGTATGAAACACGACGTTAACAATAGTGATAAGATATTTTAGTATATTATAATATATATTATAATTTTATTATAGACTATAGTGATATATTATAATATATAATATAGTGATATATTATAATATATAGTGATATAGTATTAGTATAACTACTAATACAATAAACTATAGTGATAAACTATAGTTATTTATATAGAATTTTAAAATTTAAAATTATATTAATTAGTAATTGATCATATAATATAAAATTATTTAATATATAATTATATATAAAAATGATATATAATGTAAAAAATATTTTATACAATGTAAAAAATTAATATATATATGAACCGGTCGGGTCTATTTCGGTATGGTGTTAGAAAATAGAAAATCAGAACCAGACCGATTTTGACCTGATTTGAAAAAAATGGAACTGGTAGCAGACCAGACAGAACTCGGTACCGGACCAAACCCACCGGTCTGCTGATGCAGCTCCGGGATATCGACCTACTGCCGCTCAAGCTCCTACTGACATTTGTCAATGGACTATTGCAGTGCATCCCTCGCCTCGCAAGCAAGCGAGGCAGAGCTCGTCGACTTCCCCCTAGGATTTTATCAAGTCGGTAAGGGCTTCCTCGGCTTCCTCCTTCTGCATCCGCTCCATGGCCGCACAGTCCAAGGCCACTTGAGCTAGCGAACGAAGATTTCGGTTCTCGTTTCTCAACTCCGCTTGGTTGTCCACGATGAAGGCCGCCAGATGCTCAATTCCTTATAACAAAAAGTAAATAAAACTGAAGAAAAGGAACAAAGACAAGTCTGAGGAATTTGCAAGTGAAGTTTTACCCATGCGAATTGTCTCTGGAGTCTACCCTCCATCTCGCGAAGTCGGTCGACGTGACTAGGCAAAGAGGTCGTCCGAAGATCTACCGGAACTTCTTCAATGACTTCCTCACCTTGCCCATTGTCGGGCACACCGGGCGCCATGGCTTCTTTGGCAGGAACGTCACTCTCTGCCGCCTTGACACCAACAAAGGGAGTGACCTCAATCATGGGAGAAACCTCTACAGCAACGCCTTGGATCGGCAATGCAATGTAATGCAAGGAGGACTCGCTATCGTCACCATCTTTTCGGGAGTCCTTGGGGCTGCCGGGATAACAAGTGCCATGACAGATAGTCCCCCTGGAGGGATGGGGACGTTATCGAAATCGGAACGGGTGGGTGAAATTCTTCGGGGTTTCTTCCCCCTTCCTTCTACCGACGGGCTAGGGGAGCAACTACGAGGAGGTGACGTGACCAGGTTTATGGGGATACCCACGTCAGAGCGCAAGTTGGCCGAAGTGGCTAGGTATCGGCAAAGGCTATCCTCTGTCAACAGAGCCTCCGAAGAAATGTCATCCAGATATGCCTTCAGGGTCGGTTTGGGGTGGATGTTTGTGTCCCCGTCCACGGTACCCCATATAGCATGTACATGAAACAGGCACTCGAGGGTTTGCCCAGCCAGGAACTCCCATCCTTCGCCCGACAGGAAGAAGAATTTGCTGGTGTATATCTTCATGGAAGTATGCCGTGCCTCCACCTGGGCCAGTTCCTGAACCGGCTGGAAACTATAGAGGTGCTAGCCCTTCCGCACAACATTGTGAGTAATGAAGAACTCACTGGTTGTAAGATCCGGCAAATCTAACTCGGCCTCCTCCAAAGCGCGGCGCTAGATGACACTTGATGAAACAAGAATACTCCATGCAAGGGGAGGAAGCTGAGCAGGCACCGACTCAAAGAAGCCCAAAACTTTTCGCATCGGTTGGCAAAAATGCAACCTAAGGCCACAAGAGAATATGGTGGGGTACACCGCCACCTTGGTGCCATAGCCCTTAGAATCCACTGCTCCATCAGTGGGGGAAGGCACCACAAGCTCCACCTACGAAAGGATCCTGTTGGTCACCCTCAACTCCTCCAGTTCAACGGAAGTCATCACCGATCGCCATGAAAACTCTGTGAAATCATCCAGGGTGGAACCGCCACGGCCGGAAGTGGCCTGGGCACCGCTAGAGGACCCCACTCGTCTAGCAAGGCATGACGATTTCTTTGGAGCCATGAATGATGTAAGCAAAAATAAAGGAACTTCGGGAGAAAAGCTAAGAAAAATGAGGGAACGAAGAACTCAAATAGCGGAGCAAGGAGCATGGAATGCAGACTAAAAGGCAGAGTTAGTGTAATAGATTTCCCAATGTAGAGGAGGGTCCTTATATGGGCGGGGTCGACGTTTGAACTCCCGAGGCACCATAACTCTACATAGCACCACGTGTCCCCCCCAAAGCACTAGAATCCCTTGATTATCGCAACTGCTGCAGAGTATATTTGTTGATACGATGTGCAAAATTAATGGCTACGTAACACGAAGTCATGACGCAGAAATTGAAGAGGCACCATTCAATGCAGAAACATATTTGATGCCATATTGCCGCATGGGTGTAATGCAGACGGTTGCTTAGCACACAACAGATAGGGCCGGGAGATCTATCAAAGCGAATGGTTAATGGATGAGGAATTTGCGGAGTAACAGTAAGGAGATTTTCCTCACTTCTCCAATAAGGAGGGACACCAAATAGTCGACAAGACAGATCAACCTGATAGTCTGTGGCCACTTTTAGAACCCAGAGACTTGCACAGAGCGTAGTGGGAAATGTGGAGGGCCCTCAATCCATCAGCATCAAATCATCTACTGCTCATATAACCCGATGCGAAGTCAAGAAACCACATTGCATTAATGATACTGCTATTGAGGTACACGCCACATTTATGGAGCCGTCGCAGAGCCACGCCACATTAAAGAAGATCTGACAACATAAACATAAAGGAAGGCACAGACTTTATGGAGACAAAGACGATTTGCACCCCCAAACCACGGTATAAATAGCCAGCTCCAGGTACGAAAAATGCTTTCTGATCCCTAGACTCTTTTACTTATTTACAAGCTTCCAAGAATATTTACTAACTTTGGGATCAGAGGTTACCCGGCCCCAAGGCCGCCCCCTCCAAGTTGCACTACTCTCCATCTTTTGCAGGCCCATTTCCGAATACCTGAGTTGTCGGAGCTTGGTCCAAAGGTGTATGAAACACGACGTTAACAATAGTGATAAGATATTTTAGTATATTATAATATATATATTATAATTGTATTATAGACTATATAGATATATTATAATATATAATATAGTGATATATTATAGTATATTATAATATATAGTGATATAGTATTAGTATAACTACTAATACAATAAACTATTGTGATAAACTATAGTTATTTATATAGAATTTTAAAATTTAAAATTATGTTAATTAATAATTTATCATATAATACAAAATTATTTTATATATATATAAAAATGATATATAATGTAAAAAATATTTTATACAATATAAAAAACTAATATATATATATATACATCAATCGTCCGGTCTGTTTCAATCTGGTGTTAGAAAAAATAAAATCAAAACCAGACCGATTTTGACCTGATTTGAAAAAAATGAGCCGATAGCAGACTAGACCAAACCCACCGGTCTGGTCCGGTCCGATTTACTGGTTCACCAGTTTTTTTTTTCCACCTCTAGCAAAGATGTCACTTATGTTAATTACTCAATTTTAGTGAATGGTGAACCACAACAAAATTTACAGCCTTCAAGGGGTGGGTCTTTGACAGGGGATCCCTTATCTCCATACTTATTTATTCATTGTGCAAAGGTGTTCAGTGGTCTCATCTCACATACTCAGATGCATGACTCTCTCACTAGTGTGCCAATTGCAAGAGGGTTGGTTCAAGTATTACATCTATTCTTTGCTAATGATTGTTTACTCTTTATTAAAGCTTCTTCATTAGAATGGAGTAGATTACAAGATCTTCTTCTGTGTTATGAGTTAATTTCTGAACAAAAACTGAATAGGGATAAAACATCTTTATATTTTAGCAAAAATACAACATGGGCAGTGAGGCAAACTATCAAGGAGATATCTGGGCTAAGATCAATTGGATGTTTTGAGAAGTACGTTGGATTACCATCGATGGACGGTAGAAACAAAATGATTGCTTTCAAATGAATTGTTGATAGAATTTGGGGAAAGCTTAACAACTGAAATCAAAGTTTTTGTCACAAGCTGCAAAAGAAATCTTACTCAAAGCAGTCATTCAATCTCTTCCAATTTATTGTATGGGCCAATTTCAATTACCCTAGACTCTTTACTGTTAGATTAATCAAATGATACAGAAAGTTTTTTGGGGTCATTAGGACAATGATCATAAGGTCCATTGGTTGACTTGGAAAAGAATCTATACTTCAAAAAGATCAAGTGGTTTAGGGTTAAGGGATTTGGAGGCTTTCAACACAGCTATGTTAGCAAAGCAATTATGGATAATATTAAAATAACATTCATCCTTATCTATTGAAATTCTTAAAGCTAAGTATTTTCCTAATTTATCCATTTTTTAGGCTGTGTTATACAAAAATGCTTGCTATGCTTGGAAAGTATTTTTTTCAACTAGGAACTTATGAATCCAGGTATGTGGTGGAGGGTTGGGAATGGTAATTGTATTCGAATATGGAAAGATAAATGGCTACCAAAACCTATTATGGAAAGATAAGGTTCAATCCCCAATTTATGTGCTTGGTGAATATGATTTGGTTTCAGTACTTATTATTATTGGTACAACTGTTTGGAATAAACCTTTGGTGCAATATTTGTTTAGTGAAGATGAACTTGATCATATGATTCTTAATATGTGTATTAGTCCTCTATCAAGGGAAGATAGAATGGTATGGAGGTGTACAAATGATGAAAGATTTTCAGTTAAAAGTGCATATTATCTTCAACTTGACTTAAATTCAAGCTTTTCATGCTCATTTTCTCAAGCTACTGGTTTTGATAAAATTTGGCAGAAAGTTAAGACCTCTAATACACTACCAGTAGTGAAATCTTTTATTTGGGAGGCTTGTTGTGACATACTACCTACTAGAAGCAATCTTAAACTCAAGCATGTTCTGCAGGAGGATCTGTGTCCTATTTGTGCAACTGAAGTGAAAATTGTGGCACATGTTCTTTGGGATTGTCCTTCTGCTAAGGATGTGTGGGCTCTTTGTTGTAAAAAGCTTCAAAAGTGTAGTATTTATGATCTTAGTTTTATGCACCTAGCTCTCAAAATGGCAGAGTACTTAGACAATGCAGATTTTGAATTATTCATTTCTAAGCACAATGCAAGAGCAAGTTCCTATCCAGGTTTGGCAGCCTTCATTTTCAGGTTTTATAAAAGCAAATTGGGATATTGCTATATATGGATTATTAAAGTAAGATGATCGGTATTGGAATTATTCTAAGGGATGAAAAGGGGAGTGTTATTACTACAAAGCATATCTGTAAGTTTGGAAATCCAACACCTCAAGTTGCAGAGACTTTTGGAGCTCTCAACATGCATGTTGCTTTTTGCATGAAGCTGGGATTTGACAGTGATTTTTTTAGGGAGATGCAAAAAATGGTTTGAATTTTATTAAAGCTACTTCTGGTTTATATTCCTCGTGGTAATCTTATACAAGATGTTCTTGCTTTGTTGTTTGTCTTCTCGGATTGGGACTTTTGTTATGTTCTAAGAGATGTTAACCAGGTGGCTCATCTCTTAGCCAAATCTGCTATTTATTTATCTTGTGAATCTGTATTTCTGGATAAGTTTGCAGATTGTATTAAATATCTTGTAATATATATCCTATGCAAATTTATAAAAGCATGTATCACTTTTTCTCTAAAATATATATATAGTTATATCTTTTACCATATTATGGAATATTTTTCAAGATTATTAATTATTTTTTGTATTTTAAAACTATTTATATGTTTTCAATTTTATTTTAATGATATGCCTTTCGCGTAGATCATAGAGTGAAACCTCCGCCGGTGAACTTCTTATTGGCTGATGATCGATGTGTTCTAATTATTCGCAAGGTGACAATTTGGTTCGTTAAAAACTTAACCGGATTCTTTAATTTTCAACAAAAATTATTTAGTGACAGCTTGTCACGCTGTTTTATACTAGCTAGTTAGTGATAAACACATGTCAAATACATACCGTATATAAGCATTTTCAAAGCTTACAAATGTCCAGTAGCAAAAAGTGAAGAGATTAATAAAAGAAAATAAGATAGAAATTAAGTTACGAAAATAATGATAAAATGACTACAACTTAAAAATCAAATTCAAAGAAATTAAAAATTAAACTTAAAGAATGAAAAAAATTATTATTAATAACCTAAATTCTTTACAAATAACTAATTAAAATATAACCTACAATTAATATAGTTTTTTTTTCCAAGAAAAAATTGTTTGAAGTCAAAATGTCCAAAATTTATAAGACGTACGTGAATGATATGGTAGGGTAAACAGATCATGATGTGAGTGAACAGGTTGACAAAATTATTTGGCGTGGAAATTGGACTTTCAGTCTAAACCCTTTTTAGATGCTGCATTAAATTCTCTGATCCTAAAACTACTGGTTCACAAAATTCTACAAATTAATTCTCTTATATTATTTTGGCATTTTTATATATTTTTATTTATTTATTTTTAAAAGTCTACAGAAGAAGTTCTACAACATGCAAGCTACAGCGGATGACATGAAAGGTATCTATTTTTCCGAGCAAAAACAAAATTTTCAAATAGAATTGATTGCATTGGTCCCGTGGATGAATGGATGATGTGATTGGGGAGCATGAAAATATGTAGAAGGGTATAGATATAGATCAAGTTTGAACTACTATATTCTCTATTTGTTTTTCCAAATAATTAACTTACACGCAAATTAAATTCAAGTCAGTTTTATATATATATATATATATATATATATTCAAGATGCTTATACACATGTTGGATTTATTTCAACAAAATAAATCCAGCAGTATTTTTCTTCTTACAATATAATCCTAAATGCAACAGAAACTTTGAATTTTTTTTAAATTTAAAGTTCCAAGATTTAAATTGACTTGATCAAAATCAATGGCGCCTCCTAAAGAATTGTTACAAATTAATGATGGCATGTGAATGACTTCATGCCCAATCGTTTATTTCAATTTATGGTTAATTAATTGGGAAATCTAAAATAATACAAACATAATTACTTTATGTCTTTTACCCAGCTTTTTATAAAATATTATTATTTCTCGAATTCAAAATTAAATAAAATTTATATAAATTTAAAAGATAATCGTATTTAAAAATTAAATTAAAATTATAAAATAATTATGTCATATATCAATCTGTCAATCCAATGACTAAAACGGATGAAAACGTGTACTACCATTTATTCCAACTAATTATTGACCTTATGTTACACGCAATGACGACTCCTTATAAAGAGTTGTTACATATTGCTGCATATATGTATAAAACTAGTACTATAAATATAAATCAATTAGTTCTCTTTGGGATATCAAAACCAAGAGTACTTGTATTAAGATACAATATCTCTTGTCAGTGTTCCACATAGAGAGTAAAACAATGGGAGCTTGTTACATCGAATTTCTTCTACTACTTGGACTCTTTTCATGTAATGCAACAAAACTTGGATTTAGTTTCGATTTGCGTGATTCTAAAGTCAGATGCATAGAGGAAGAACGACAAGCACTCCTCCAATTCAAACAACACCTTGTTGATCCTTTCCATTGGTTGTCTTCTTGGGACAGTGGTGAAGATTGTTGCAAGTGGGAAGGAATTCAATGCAGCAACCGAACAGGTCATGTTGTTATGCTCGATCTCCGGGGAGATGATTGGTTTTATGGCGCTAAACCTACAACTAAACATCTAGAAGGTGAGATAAGCTCTTCATTACTTGGATTGCAATGTTTGACTTACTTGGACTTGAGTTCCAATAACTTTTCCGGAAAACCTTTCCCAAACTTCGTTGGTTCACTCACTAGATTACAACATCTCAATCTTTCTTACACCCAAATAGCTGGAACCATTCCACAACAGTTAGAAAATCTCTCGGGATTGATTTATCTTGATCTCAGTTTGAATTATGATCTGACGGAGGCACATAATCTTGATTGGTTGATTCATCTTCCATCCTTAACACACTTGGACCTAAACTATGTTAACCTTAGCCAGGTAGTCAATTGGCTCAATAAGGTTATGATGCTCCCTTCTTTGATACACTTGAGTCTACGTCAGTGCAGTCTCTCCACAACAACTTCTCAGTTGCTTTCCATCAATGCTAATTCCTCATCACAACTTCTATTTCTAGATCTTTATTACAATTTTGATTTGACGGAGGCATATAATCTTGATTGGTTAATTTATCTTCCATCCTTAACACACTTGGACCTAGGCGGTGTTAACCTCAGCCAGGTAGTCAATTGGCCGAATAAGATTATGATGCTCCCTTCTTTGATACACTTGAGTCTACGTGATTGCAGTCTCTCCACAACAACCCCTCAGTTGCTTTCCATCAATGCTAATTTCTCATCACAACTTCTATTTCTAGATCTTTCAAACAATTATCTCACCAACTCAGTATTTCATTGGTTCAACGCCACTACAAGCCTTGTTGATCTTGACCTCAGTGATAATAACGACTTACAATGCTCCATTCCGGATGCTTTTGGTAGCCTAAATTCTCTTCGAACACTAAATCTTGCTGGAAATCAACTTGTTGGTGGCATTCCAAAATCTTTTTGGAATTTATGCGCCTTAGAGTCATTGACTCTTTCGTTTAACGGTCTCAGTGGAAGCCTTTATGAATTTATGAGTAATGTGTCGGGTTGCTTGGTGGACTCCTTGCAGAAGTTTCAAATAGGAAACAATAGATTCACGGGGCCATTGCCTAAGACTATTGGAAACTTATCCAATCTTGAGATCTTGGATGTTTCTA
Source organism: Juglans nigra (assembly GCA_002916485.2). Taxonomy (NCBI): domain Eukaryota; kingdom Viridiplantae; phylum Streptophyta; class Magnoliopsida; order Fagales; family Juglandaceae; genus Juglans; species Juglans nigra. The sequence goes on along the minus strand of CM036130.1, from coordinate 30,273,463 downwards.
AGAATTCCCTTACTGGGGTGATCACTGAAGCCCATTTTTCTAATCTCATCGAACTGAAAGAGTTATATTTAGGGTTAAATTCTTTGATTTTGAGATTCAACTACGATTGGGTTCCACCATTCCAACTGGATGTTATTTATTTGAGCTCTTGCAGATTGGGATCATCTTTCCCAAAGTGGCTTCAAAGTCAAAAGAATTATAATATGCTTGATATTTCTGATGCTGGAATTTCTGACATTGTCCCTGCTTGGTTTTGGGACTTCCCTCCCATGTTATCCATGTTAAATATGTGTAACAATCAGTTGCATGGGAACTTGCCAGACTTGTCATCATCCAGACTTGGTGAGTTTGCTATTATAGATTTAAGTGCCAACTGTTTTGACGGTTCAATACCACATTTTCCATCGAATGTGTCATCACTAGACCTATCGAATAATAGGTTTTCTGGACCGGCTTCCTTCCTATGTAAACTCAATACTCCAATGCTATTGGATTCTTTAAACCTGTCAAACAATACATTGTCTGGAGAGCTTCCAGATTGCTGGACGTATATTCGTGACTTGGTTGTTCTTAATTTGGCCAACAACAATTTCTATGGGAAAATACCAGAGTCAATGGGCTCCCTAGTCTCGATTCAAATTTTACATTTAAGCAACAATGGATTTGTTGGAAATATGCCGATGTCCCTTCAAAATTGTAGCGAGTTGATAACCATTGACTTGGCAGCAAATAACTTGTCCGGAATGGTACCTCCATGGATTGGTGATAGTCTACCAAATTTGGTTATTCTTAACCTACGATCTAATCAGCTTTATGGAAGGTTGCCTTTAAGCCTATGTCGTCTATCACATATTCAAATCTTGGACCTTTCTTTGAACAAGATGAAGGGAACGATTCCAGAGTGTATCTACAACCTGACTGCAATGTCTCGTACAATGGATACAATTTCAATGGCCATATATGCTTATAATAATGTTTCAAGAGGATTTTATGAAGAGTATGCATCTTTGGTATGGAAAGGAAGAGAGTCTGTGTTCAAAAATTCCTTGGGACTTGTGAAGATGATTGATCTTTCAAATAACAAATTACATGGAGAGATTCCAGAAGGAATTACTAATCTTAGAGAATTAGTTGCCTTGAATTTATCGAGAAACAATTTATCTGGATTAATCACTCCGAAGATCGGTTTGTTGAGAAATTTGTTGTCTCTTGATTTATCTAGAAACCAACTTTATGGTGAAATCCCAATGAGCATTTCCAACATAAGTTTTCTTAGTCAATTGAACTTGTCCGCCAACAACTTATCAGGCAAAATCCCAACAGGGACTCAAATACAAAGCTTTGATGCTTCTGCATTTTTGGAAAATCCTAAACTATGTGGCTCTCCACTTCCAAAAAAGTGTCTAGAAGATCTTCATCCAAATTACATTAACAATCAAGGCCACAAGAAGGAAAATGATGATGATGATGGATTTATAACTAATGGATTTTATGTTGCTGCAAGTCTCGGATTCATTGTTGGATTTTGGGGGGTGTGTTGCATTTCAGTGCTAAACATACGATATATAATGAAGCGTCTCACTTCCACTGCTCGAATGATATCAGCATAATAGGCTACACGTGGTAGCAGCTCTATGTATGCTCACATTGTAAAATTGAATGTTAAGGTAAAAGTTTTCTCCCTCTATTTTATATTCATAATCATAAATTAGTGATATCCTTTCCCACATATATATAGTACGGATATATATATATTACTATATTATATATATATATATATATATGCTATGTTATTATATTATAGTATGAATATATAATTGTTAGCATGACGTTATAGCTTGACTTAATTGCATCCCTTGAATTATCTGTTAAAAATCTCATCAACCTTAGATTATATAGTATATTTAATGGTTCATCTCTTATAAAGAATTGTTTTAGTCCCTCTTTTTATTTGTCCCTTTTATTTAAAATGAATAGGTTTTCTAACAAGTATGGAGACTTACAATGAACTAGTTTTAATTTGTAATTTAATTTTTTAATTTCCTTTTTAATATTAATGTTGTTTTACTATTCAAAACTAATATTTGTTCATTTACATCCAGATAGCAGGAGACAGCTACCTCATTCCAATACAGTACATCAAGATTATTTTGTTTGTACTTTTTTAGTGGATTAGTTGTACTTTTTTTTTGTTCAGTATATTGTATCGATCAAAAGACAATTATTGTATCTTAGACTAATTATTTCTAAGTATTTTCAATGGATAGCCACTTTTTATATTGTATAATTGATCAATCATGCATGTATTTAGTTATAATTTGACACTTCGATTATAAAACACTATGGATTTTGTCAGCATTATATATATATATATATATATTTATATATATATATATGTGTGAAATCACCACTTATCTCAAAAGCTTAAGCTGATGGGAAGATGTAGATTTTATTATTTATTTTTATATCTTAACACTCCCCTTCACGTGTGGGCTAAACTCTCCCTCAATGAGTGGCCCAACACGTGAAATATTGAATTAAATAGGATAAAGTGTAGAGTCAGGGTTCGAACTCAGGACCTCTACTCTGATACCATCAACTTAAACTTTTGGGATAAGTGATAATTTCATAATATATATATATATATATAATGGAATTGGACTATGATCAGTTTATCCCCAAAATTCTAACCCTGTTTTAAAGAAGAAATAAAAAGTGAAGAGTACTGGTCTTACTCGAAGCTGAGATTTGCTTCATTTATAAATATTGCAACAATCTTCGTGATTAATTAATTATATCCATCGATCCCAAGAAAACAAATTAACATGAATTTTTCATTAAATATTAACTTCATGGTGACGTCGCAGCTTTCCATGTCATTTGGACTTGTGATCTAATAACAACTTCTCAGGCAAAATTTCAATTGGAGCTCAACTTCAGATTCTCAATGCTTTTGCTTTTCCGAGCAATACGGAACTATGTGGTTCTCCATTTCCAACATTTAGTCATGTATTTAAATTTTTTCAAAATCTCCAAAAAAATAATATAAAATAACTCCCTCACTACTCATTCAAAATATATATTTTTGTAGCTAGACAGTAGTAGAAAAAGATACATTTAGGTTCTAATTGTTACAATCTAATCCTAAATGCAACAGAAACTTTGAATTTTTCTTAAATTTAAAATTTTAAAAATTTGTTCTAACTTTTTGAAAAGCCAAAATGTATTTATTAATTAAGGTGCCCGTTTGGACAATGAGTTGAGATGAGATGAGTTGAAATGAAAGTTAAAAGTTGAATCAAATATTGTTAGAATATTATTTTTAATATTATTATTATTTTGAAATTTGAAAAAGTTGAATTATTTATTATATTTTTTATAAAAATTTAGAAAAGTTGTAATGATAAGATAAAATGAGATGGAACACTTTCGTTCGTAGTGTGAAATCTCTCTATATTTTTCTTGTAGTGCTCCTCAAGACTTTTACATTTTTAGTCCTATGCGTGATTTTTCTTAATTTTTTCTTAAGTTTATTTTAATCTTTTTTTTTTATTTTTGTAAATGTGTATATATATATACGTTAATCATCTATTTTTCAGAATTAAAAAAGGAAAGCTCTTATCTATATTTGGTTAGAAAAATAAATTCATCATCCTTTCAATTATCATCATCTAAATATATCATGATGTGTCATTAAATGATTCCCAAATAAGTGAAATATAACAAATAGTTTTCCAATCATTCAATAACACCCAATCATTTAATAGTAAATTATGAAATGCTGAGAGCATGATGATACTGATACAACATGATATTGATCAAATAATATTAAGTTAACCACTTAAAATGAACCTGTATATATTAGTATATATCATGTGTAATTGAAGATGAAAAAAATCATATAAGATGAACAACACTTCTTTTCAACTTCATATACTGATCAAAGATTGTGGTGGCCCTAGCCCTTGGGTGATTCATTAAAACTAGATGTACCACTATTCAGCACATGCACACCCCTATTTTCCCACATTCAAGGCCCAAGACCTGGTTCATTTAAGAACCCGTTGTTAAAGGATATACCCAATTAATTTGGCTTGTATAAATTAAACAAGCTAGTTCGGTTGACCAAACTTTGCTTTTTTTCTTCTATTGATTGTCTTAAGAAAAAAGTAGAAACAATGGACATGCTTAGTTATGGAAAATTTAGAGAATATTTGAGGATTTTGATAATTTTTTTAGATTGGGTTTTTTAAAATGAAAGAAGATTTTAAATTATTTTTAAAAATAAGTTTTGTAATGAAGTTTGTGATACTCGATAGGAAAAGTTGAAAACTTGTTTGAGCATAGTTTTTTAAGAATTGTTTTGTCGGAATTTGTAAAAGTTGCATCAACTTTTGTATTGGATAATGATCGGGTAAAAGGTTTGAAAAATCAATCGTTCTAACCTAACACAACACCTAGAGGGGGGTGAATAGGTGTTTTTCAATTTTACTGCACTATTTAAAAATGTTGTCAAACAAGCAATCAATCACTGAAACAACTCACAGAAAAATAAACGACACAAAAATTTGCTCACGAGTAGCCCGCATGCACGGGTTGAAGTTCCCGGAGACGTTCGGCACATGGCTCTCATGTGCCACAGGGGAGCCCTAGGCCTGTAAGTCCGGGACTTCCAAGATCAACCATCGGCTTTCCTCCCAGAGTGAGACGTGTATTGCACACGCCACAGCAGCCTCTTTGTGCACTATTTTTCCTTTTTTGGTAGTGTTTTCCCAATGTAATTTATTTTGTTTCTTGTCTTTACTTTTTAGAAGAAAAAAAATCCAAAAAATAGTGCCTTCAGACCTTAGTCCGAATGGAGTGGTCCCCCCTCCACTTTATCGGAGTTTTGGTGGGGTTTGGTGAACCCTACTCTGCTTAATCAGGGTGAGGGTTTTGTAACCTCTGTCGTGGATAGAGGTGTGCTATCTCTTAGACCTAGGTCTTTAGAGATTTTCTGTCTGGACTAAACTATGTCAGCCATGGAAGTGTGCTGGCCGGAAGCTATTAACGTTTGTAATTGGCTTGTTTTCAAGTCAACTTTGTAATGTCTTCTATTAATGAAGGTTTATGATCTATTTATCAAAACAAAAACAAAAAAACTAGACGTATTAGTATTCAGCACATGCCCCTGTTTTCCCACATTCAAGGCCCAAGACCTGGCTCATTTAAGAATTGGTTGTTAAAGGATATACCTAATTAATTCGGTTATATAAATTAAACAAGCTAGTTTGGTTGGCCAAACTTTGCTTTTCTCCTTTTATTGAATGTCTTTCGAGAAAAGTAGAAACTATGGACATGCTTAGTTATGGAAAGTTCAGAGAATATTTGAGGATTTTGATAATTCTTTTAGATTGGGTTTTTGAAAATGAAAGATTTAAACTATTTTTAAAAATAATTTTTGTAATGAAATTTGTGAAACTCTATAGGAAAAGTTGAAAACTTGTTTGAGCATAGTTTTTTAAGAATTATTTTGTCGGAATTTCTAAAAGTTGCATTGACTTTTGTATTGGATAATGATTAGGTAAAAGGTTTGAAAACTCAATGGTTCTAAGCTAACACAACACCTAGAGGGGGTGAATAGGTGTTTTTCAATTTTACTGCATTATTTAAAATTGTTGTCAAACAAGCAATCAATCACTGAAAAAATCACAGAAAAATAATCAACATAGAAATTGGGTCACAAAATGGAAACTCAAATGAAGAACATGTTCAAAATCTAAAACCACTCCAGGTGTAAGTCACCACCTAAAATTCACTACAGAAATTTAGTTTGTTACAACCAATTTAGAAACACTCACAAGACCCTTGTAGTAGCTAAATCTGGCTTGTAACATCACGAGTGACCCACTCGATCTCTGCACGCATGCAGCTCCAAAACTCTAGCCTTTCTATAGCTTCACCACAAGAGCCTTTCGATCTTTGCTTCAATGGCAGCTCCGGAATCCCTTCCAAACAAAGAACATTCGCACAAACTGATGTAGCAGTAGTTGACTTCAACCATAATAGGATGGGGATCTGATTTCAAGAGAAAACTGAAGTATATGGAATGAGATCTTTTTCTCTTTTTCTTAGCTCTCTATTTTCTCTGTGCATGCTTGCCCTATGAAGGAACAAACAAGTTTCCTTTTATAGCCATAATGGGACACAGCGTTGAAACCTAGTCAAAGTCATATTTTTTAACATTTGCTCGAGCGAGCTGTCAAGTAAATGTCAAGCGCACGTTGTATCCAAGTTTCACTCGAGCCATGAGTCAAGCGCATGTTGCAAGAACTTTCTATCTAGGTTACCACTCGAGCATCATGTCAAGCGGGTGTCGAGCAAACTCTCTGTGTGAGTTTCGCTCGAGCTCTATGTCGAGCGAGTGTCAAGCAAACTCTCTATATGAGCTTTGCTCAAGCAACGAATCGAGTGCAGGTCAAGTGAACTTTTTGTATGAAGCTTACCTAAAGCCATGTTGAGCTAATTTCAATCCCTTGTCATTTTATCAGTTTTCTTCAGCCACTCAACACTGAACAAGTTACAACACAATTTAACACATGTTGTCACATGAAATATGCCAACATACTCATTTCACATTAACAATCCATCCCGTTTGCATTTCTTTGAAAAAACCTATAACTTATACATGAACCTAATCCAGACAGATCGCATGCAGGATTGTCAAGTACAGGTACAATCTCTGAAAAAGTTAAAATATTTATGCAATCACTTAACAAGCAAGTAAACGCACCAAAAACATAGAGATACAATAAATATTCTCGCATGTTTAATCAATGACTGCTAATAAATCAAAAAACAAGAATTCAAGCATAGATATGACAAGTACATTTTTCATCAAGGAAATCATCACTAAGAAACAATCAAACATTGAGTTTAATCAAAGACTACAGCAGCATAAAAAATTGTGTTTCACAAAAAAAAAAAAAAAAAAAAAAAAAAACTTAAAAATTTTCCCTTTGTTTCCAAGCTATTGCACCTGAATGTATCCTATCCTACTCCACCTACATATATGTCACTCCTCCTTTTTGTCACAAAACAACAAAGGGCTCTCGTAGTCAATTCTTACCATCCTCTTCAGTTGAGGCAGCTAGGGCCTCATGTATGTCATTGAAGCGTCATGTTACCAACTGTTGGAGGCTATCTATGCGAGCATCCACGTGATCAAGATGAGCATTCATGCAAATCAAGTGATCAAACACCATCTGTATGGTTGGGTCAGTAGAATCTGGTGTAGAAGTGGATGGTGCCGAGTTGGATGGAGCAGAACTGGATGGCCGAGTGGTGGGTGCAGGAGGATGTTCAATATCCAAAGGATAAGGACAAATGTGTGGACAACTCAACTAGATGGTCTTACGACCAATAGAAGCCTTAAGTGTAATTCTAGGCTCATGAGGAGAAATAGCAACGGATTAGGACAAGGCAGTAGGAGTGATAATGCATGCAAAAGGTAATCCAGTCTATATCTTGCTAGATTTAAATGCCTCAAGAATAACTTGGCAAAGATGACTTCCCAAATCAATGGGAATTGATTAGAGCATAGAGCAGAGTAGCTGTCTCTAGGCTTGTATCACTATAATGGATTGTAGGGTAGAGATTAGTGAGCATCACTCAACTGAGGAGGAGATAGTCAGGTGGAAACTCAATTGTATGAAGTGGTATCCTACCATCCCAATTAATTTCATACCCACACAAGAAAGTGGCAATGGCAGCCTTACTGTGAGCAGAAGTGGAAGTATAGGGATAAAGGGGGGTTGGCCACACGAGAGACGTTAAGCAAGTCAGCTAATATGTCCGAAGTTACTCGAAATTGGATGTTACATAGACTAACTCCAAATGAGTCGTCTTCCGAGATGGCATGAATATTTAAGTAAAACTCTTGAACCAACTCCTAAGAAGGGGGGGAGACCAGTGGTTCACGACACCCACTGACGAGACTAAAAAATGCGAGGCACTATGGTTGTGAAGCTCACTTAGAGAAATCTCACGCTCAACAATCGGAGTGCGATGAGAGAAGTTTTAAACATAAAGTTCTCTAGCCCACACATCATAGAATTGTGCTTAGGCAAGAGTGGGAGCATTTTTTCGGGGATGCATACGTTGAGACATGGTAGCACTCTGTAGATAGTTCACACAATAATAAGCATTAGACATTATGTGCAAGAGTGATGTGAATGACCCAATGAATGCATGCAATGTTTATGAGACCCAAGATGCCTAACATGCCTAAAATGAGATGTCTCATTTTGGATGCCTTAGATGAAATGATCTACATGCATGTACTAGTGAGAATATCGTTTATGATCAATGCAATTCCAATGTGTGATGATTAAACAATAAAACAATATGTAAATGCAACAAAGTGCACCATTTAGGCATTTTATCGAGCACTTGGTGTGCATTCTTTGCCAAGGTGGGAGTTCAAACTCCATTCATGTTCCATGACCTTCCTAAGTACAAACATCACTCAATAGTGATTGGGGTTCTTTAAAACACGAAAATGAGACCCAAAATACCTCCCAAACTAAGATTATGGTGAACCATGTGATGAACAAAGCGTTATGTTCAATACACTTATCAACCTAAAACATTATGTTCAATGAAGTTTTCTCTTCGTCCACAGGGTTCATACGGATTTGATTATATCTAGAGTAGGCATCCAGGAAGTTAAGTATGCGATGACTTGCTGTTGAGTCGACAACGAGGTCGATGTAAGGAAGTGGGAAGCTGTCATTCGGGCAAGCTTTGAGGTCAGTGAAGTCAACGCATATTCTCCATTTGCCGCTCGGCTTCTTTACGAGCACTACATTAGACAACCACTCTAGGTAGTGAGCTTCTCGAATGAATCCGCACTCAGCAGTACGTCCACCCCCTCGGCTATGGCGGCATTATTCTTTGAACTAAAGCTTCGGTGCTTCTGCCTCACTCCTTTAGCTTTTGGGTCTACACTCAGGCTGTGCTGTATAATTTCGGACGTTATTCCTAGCATATCCCCATGGCTCCACGCGAACACGTCCTCATGCTTAGCAAGAAGTTGCTGAATGGCGCTTCGAGCTTTAGATGTCATTTCGCTACTAATTGTCGCCTTGGCTTCTGGCCGATCTGGGCAAAGAGTAACAAGCTCCAATGGTTCAATTGGTTCTGCTTTTTGGAGTTCTTGCTCATCTCGCACTTCACTTATGACCTTTGCGCGATCTGGAGCTGGCGGCAAGGCACTAGCATCCTCTGTTGGATGCATGGCTTTGCTAGCGCGTGTATGGCTTCCTTCTGTTATGACCTTTTCACTCCATTGTACTTGGCTCACTGTCTGGTTTACTTCCATGCCTCTGGTAGCTTCGACAAGCTTCTGAGTAGGTTGGAGTGGGTTATCTTAGGCGCGCGAAGTACATGCAAGATCTATAGCGATCCCACAGACGGTGCCACTGTTAACGTCATGTTTCGCACACCTTCAAGCTAAGATCCGACAATTCAGGTCTTCGAAAATAGGCTTGCAAAAGATGGAGAATAGTGTAACTTGGAGAGGGTGGCTTTGGGGCCAGGTAACCTCCGATCCTAAAGTTAGTAAATATTTTTGGAAGCTTGTAAATAAATAAATGAGTCTAGGGATCAGAGAGCATTTTTCGTACCTGGAGCTAGCTATTTATACCATGGGTTGGAGAGGTGCAAATTGTCTTTGTCTCCATAAAGTTCGTGCCTACCTTTCTATTTCTGTTGTCAGACCTTCTTTAATGCGGCGGCGTAGCTCTATAACGGCTCCATAAATGTGGCATGTAGCTCAGCAGAAGTGCCATTAATGTGGCGTGGTTTCCTAACTTCGCATCTAGTCTATATGAGCCGTAGATGATCTGATGCGGATGGATCGAAGGCCCTCTGCATTTCCTGTTGCGCTCTGTATAAGTCTCTGGGTTTTGAAAGCAGTCGTAGACTGTCAGGCTAATCTGTCTAGTAGACTATTCGGTGTCCCTCCCTGGTAGATGTTTCATCCCTTATGCAAACTTGGGGGCCTTGGGCCTAGCATTGGGCCGAGGCCAATGGGCTTTGAGAAGTAGGGAAAATCCCCATAAAACTATATTATTATATACTATATATAATATATATATATATATACTATATTATATATATTATACAATATACCGATAAAAACAGACCAAAGTCGAAAGTACCAGTTTAGGAGTATAATTGGTGTGGTTTCGATTCTTCAAATCTCAAAATCAATATATACTGGTTCGGTTCTAAAATATGTTCAAAATCGAACCGAACTGGACTAGTAACACTCCTAATCTCTACCCAAAGCCCAAGTTTTCTATGACTAGCTTAAGAAAACTCTATACAACCCTATCATAGCCTTACTCATATCACGATTGATAGTCTACCATTCGTTCTTTTGTGCGAACTTGATGACTATTTGTGATAATCAATTAACGCCACTAAGACTACAAGTGAATGAAAAAGAATACGTTCGAACGTCACCCTAACCAACTAACATTTGAAAAATAATTTTCCTAACGTTTGATTATATTAGTGTAGACAGTTAATAAATACGTTGGCACGTATTTTTCAAACTTTTATATCCAAACACTACTACACGTTTTCGTGCGTGCTTTGATTTTTAAAGAATAAATATTATCTTTTAAATTTATATATATTTTGTTTAATTTTGAATTCGAGAAATAATAATATTTTATTAAAAGCTGTGTAAAAGTCATAAAATAATAATGTATTTATTATTTCGAATTTCCCAAATAACCTTGTAATAAAGGATTAGGCATACAGTTTTAATTAGTAATTTGTCAAATTCCCATGCAGCAATATGTAAAAATTCCTTTGTAATTAGACGTCGCTGATGAGGAGCGAGCATAAAGGAACAAAAAATTAAGGGATGGATTTTCGATCTTGAGAGTACATTAATTTCACACAAAAGTCTACTCGAATTTAACTGGATTGACCAAATCCATTAATTCATTTATTTGAAATAAATAGTAGGGGAACTTTCCGAATATTGATGTCAACTGCAAGAAAGAACCTGTACTTTGTCTTTTTTTTTTTTTTTTTATTCTTTATAAGAATTTGCCAACATATTATTTATATAATAAATAGTTTTAGATTTATTTTGTTGAAATAAATCCAATATGATATATAGGCATCTTTCAAAATGCAAAAAAAATAATAGTAGAATAGCGTCTAAAAGGGATCATATTTCAAAAGAGTTCAATTCTATGCAAAAAGCTAGCTTACCCGAGTCAATCCAATTTGCGTGTAACGGAAGGTCAATTATTTGAAAAAACAAATAGAGAAGATAGTAATTCAAACTTGATATATATCTAAACCCTTCTACACCTTTTCATGCTCCACAATCACATCATCATTCATTCCTCCAGGGGACCAATGCAATCAATTCTATTTGGAAATTTTGTTTTTGCTCGGAAAAATAGATACCTTTCATACATGTCATCCGTGGTCGCATGCATATGGTAGAACTTCTTCTGTAAATTTTGAAAAAAACAAATAAATAAATAAAATTATATAAAAGTGCCAAAATAATAGAAGAGAATTAATTTGTAGGAATTGAGATTCTAAAAAATTTGTAAACCAGTAGTTTTAGGATCTGAGAATTTAATGCAGCGTCTAAAAAGGGTTTAGACTGATAGTCAATTAATATTGAAAAAAAAAAATATGGGACACATTCATATAATTGGTGTCGTTTTCATGCTGTTCACTCACATCGACATCCGTTTACCCTACGCTATCACTCACATTAATTGTAGGTTATATTTTAATTAGTTATTTGTAAAGAATTTAGGTTATTAATGATATGAATTGCATTGTAAATTAATTAAGCACTTTTTCCAATACTTTAGTTATTAACATTGTGCATATATACAATAAAATAAGATTCTTAGTGACCAAATTTAGTAATACGATCTCTAAATAGATTGGATTGCGTTGTAACTTCTTCCCGACCAATTGATCTCTAATAAACTATATATGAAAACTCGGTAAAATTAGGTGAATAAGACGGTGATCATGAAGTGCAATTCTTTTATTTAAATCAACAGAGTTAAAAGCTAATTAAAACATATTTCGACATTAAACTATGAACGAAAAACATTGGGAAATCATTGTGGAAGTGCAGTCAATTTGATAATCAATACAAAGAAAGAAAAAAATACTCCCTAATTTTCCACTGAATTAGTTGAATAACTTTAAAAATACTTTAAAAATACTCCCTAATAATTACTTGAAAATTATTGTGGACCTTTCATAAATTAAGTTTATCTTTATCTTTTCTTGACACCATTTTCTTCTCTCACTTTTTGGTTCCCTCTTTTCCTCTTTATCTTCTCTTTCTTTCTTTTAATGGAGACAACTTCTTGAATGATAATCAATAGAAAGAAAGAAAGAAAAAGAAATAAACCCCTTTTGATCTACCGAATTAGTTGAATAACTTTAAAATTATCTTGGGACCCTCCGTGAAGTCTTCTGGTTCTCTCTTTTATCCTATGCTTTCTTCCTTACTTTATATCACATTACTGGTTAAATTTATTGAGTCCAAGAGACTGATCAAATATTATTTTTGAACTAAAAAATTAGCTTCCCGTTGTTGCTTCTCTCCTGCATATGAAAGAATAAGGCCTCGTTTATTTTCAGAAAACATCTCATCTCATCTCATCTCATTATTATAACTTTTCCAAATCTTTATATAAAATAAAATAAATAATTCAACTTTTTTAAATCTCAAAATAAAAATAATATTAAAAAATATATTCTAATAATATTTTATTCAATTTTTTAACTTAATCTCAACTCATTCCATCTTACCTCTAAAAATAAACGAGTACTAAAATAAAAAACCGTTGTTTGCTTCTCGTCTCACTTGGCCACAGTGAAACAAAAAGTGAAATACACTTATCAACTTTGGGCCCCAACCTTTCTACCAAAACGTCAATATTCAAAATTTGACTAAAAAGTGTAATAATATGAATTAGAATAAAGAATATTAATATGTAGTTTGTTAAAAACGAATCAGTATTTAAATTATAATTAAAATTAAAATAAATAAAAAGTTTAAAATTAATATTTTAATAAAATAATAAAAAATTTATTAAACATGTTATTTGATATTGTTAAAAAGTAATTATTTAAATTTATAAAAATAAATTTCTTAATCAAATTTTAATCTGTTGAGCCACCAATTGTACTGTGAGAAGCATGAAGGGACAAAAAGTTAAGGGATCAGATTTTCGATCATTAATTCCGTACAAAAGTCTACTCGAATTTACTGGATTGACTAAGTCAGTTTGCGTGTAATGTAAGGTACTCATTTATTTGAAATAAATAGTAGGGGAAATTTTCCCCCATCATTGATGTCAATTTCAAAATTTTATATCCCTACACGTTTTGTGTTTTTGGATGTATTTTTATTTTGAATATGTTATGTTTCACTTATTTGTTAATTATTTAATGTTTAAGATATTTATAATTATATATAGGAATTATAAAAGTGATCAAAATATAGAAACTTATTCATATATTTGTCGATTATAGGAATAAATCATTTATAATAACCAAATATAGATAAGATTTCTCCCTCTGTAATGCAAAAAAAAAAATATATATATATATATATATATATGATCAACGTATATTATATATACATTTACAAAAAAAAAAAAAAGGTTAAGAAAAATCATGCACAGGACTGAAAATATAAAAGTCTTGAAGAGCACACCAAGAAGAATATAGAGAGATTGCACGTTATGATCAGTGATTTAACTAATATTATACATTTTGGCTTTTCAAAAATTTACAACAAAATCTTGGGATTTTAAATTTAAGTCCAAATTTCTGCTGCATTTAGGATTATATTGTAAGAAGAACCTAAATATATATTTTTATTATATTTGTCTAGAAAAGTATTATTTTTAAAATGAGTTCTAACGAGGCTGGGTTGCAGCAATATAATCCCATCATCATTATCTGCCTGGACTACCTGAATCTTATGACTCTTTTGGACTCCAATGTCATTAATTATGAACTTCATGAAGATAACCCAAACACTTGTTTGAAAATATGATATTTCAGGACTGCCCATAATTATGAACCACAATATGATATTTCAGGACTGCCCATAATTAAGGCCAAAGCATTAAGAATTTGAAGTTGAGCTCCAGTTGGAATTTTGCCTTACAAGTTGTTATTAGAATATGCCAACATATTAGAATATGCCAACATATTATTATATAATAAATACTTTTGGACTTAACATGTACATAAACATTTTTTAAAATGCAAAAAAGTAATAGTAGAATACAGCGTCTAAAAGGGACCATATTTTAAAAGAGTTCAAATCTATGCAAAAGTTGACTCAAACTTAATTGAATTGACTTGAGTCAATCTAATTTGCGTGTTATGTACGTAATGTCAATTATTTAGAAAAACAAGAAGAGAAGATAGTAGTTCAAACTGATCTATATCTAAACCCTTCTACACGTTTTAATGCTTCACAATCACATCATCCATTCATCCAGGGACCAATATATGCAATCAATTCTATTTGAAAATTTTGTTTCTGTTCGGAAAAATAGATAGTGCCTTTCATGTGATCAGATGAGTCATCGCATGCATGTGGTAGAACTTCTTTTGTAGACTTTTAAAAATAAATAAATAAAAATATATAAAAGTGCCAACACAATAGAAGAGAATTAATTTGTAGAAATTTTGTGAACCAGTAGTTTTAGGATTAGAGAATTTAATACAGCGTCTAAAAAGGGTTTAGACTGATAGTCCAATTTCCACGCCAAATTCTTTGAATTTAATCGAATTCGATCACTGAGTCAATTAATATTGGGAAAAAAAAAAAACTACGGGACACATTCATATAATTGGTGTCGTTTTCATGTTGTTCACTGACATCACGTTTAATTATCCTACCGTATCATTCACGTACGTCTTATAAATTTTGGAAATTTTGACTTCAAACGCTTTTTTATTGGAAAAAAAATACATTAATTGTAGGTTACATTTTAATTAGTTATTTGTAAAGAATTTAGGTTATAAATAATAATTGTTTTCGCTCTTTAAGTTAAGTTTTTAATTTCTTTGAATTTTAACTTTTGAACTATATAATTGCAGTCTTGGTTTTTAAGTTGTAGTCATTTTATAATGATTTTTGTAACTTTCTATATTATTTTCTTTAATTTATTAATCTCTTCAAGTTCATCCATCAAGATCATGATCTACCATTTATTAATTATAGAATATAAAAAGTGGCTAGCTTGCAGTTTAGATTTAAAATTACATCCCATTGAAAAATACTTGTAAATAATTAGTACTTTGGAATAAATATAAAAGAATATTATTCAAAAGTAAATTAAAAAATAGTTCATTTTAAACAAAAGAGACGAATAAAAAGATAATTATGTTTTAGAGATGTTTCCTATATAAACTCCAAAAGTTTTGATTGAGAATGTTAGGGAGATGGTAGCTGTTCAAACATGGTAGTAAAATTGAACAACGGAAGTACTTCTCCAAGGTGGAGAAATTTTTAACAGATAATTGAAGGGATTCAAGTAGAAGATACAGACACACGATGACACACACACACATATATATATATATACACCATATTTGAGGAAAGATTCTATATATGAAAATAGTAGAGGCTATAATTACAAAATTTCATGTTATGTATAGTTATGGAATGCATAAGTACTGTACAATCACTTTTAAAAAAAATGAGATTCATTATTAAAAATTATTATTTTTATATAAATTTTATATTATTTATTTATTTAAATAATTATACGATATTTACATTCTCGACTACTACTATAATATTGCATTGAATTTCACATCTATCAATTTGATTCAAGTGTCACCACTCCAGTCCATATCTGTTGTCTTTTCCGTAGTTTACGTTTAGAACAAGGCAAGTAATTTGTAAAGACTTGACTTATCAATGATAATCAATATAAAGAAAGAAAAAAAATTCCTTATTTTCCACTGAATTAGATGAATAACTTTACTAAGAAAATTATTGTGGACCATTTGGGAAATCTTTTCGTTACCTCCCTTTTATCCTATGCTTCATCCCTTAGTTTATGTGACGTCCTACTTCCTTTATATCATATCTTCTATTTTTTTTCTACACTATTTTTCTCTCCCCACTTTTTCTTTCCCTATTTTTCACCTTATTTTCTCTTTATTTATTCTTTCTTATGCTTCGCCCCTTAATTTATGTCACATTCTGCCTCCTTAATATCACATTATCTTTTTTTTTTTTCTGACACCATTTTTCTCTCTCTTTTCCGTTCCTTCTTTTTCTCCTTATCTTCTTTCTTTCTTCTTGATGGGGCCTCTCCTCTTAAATTGGGCCTAATAAGTTTATTTTGGGCCTCTTCTAATATATATTGGCAGTAGTTATAACTTGCAAGTATTGCATTCAATTTCAAACCTATCTATCTACAGGCAAAGGGAACCAAAATTATTTGGAAATACTTGAGTTATTAGGAAATTTATGGTGGGATACCTTCTCGAATGACAATCGATAGAAAGATGGAAAGAAAAACAACCTTTTGGTCAACTGAATTAGTTGAGACACTTTACTTTGAAAATTATTGTGGGGGACCAATATGTACAATCAATGGAAGGAAAAATGCACATTTTGGCCAACCAAAAGTAAGGAAGGATAATGTAAGACAAATATGTATCATTTGTCTTGAATTTTTATGTAGTTATTTATTTGAATAATGATAACCTTCCAACTCGTTGATAATAAGATTCCATGGTTAAGATTGATTATGCCACGTCCCTTTTTTTTTTGGTCTATTGAACTATCAGATCTTAACAAGTACTGGGTATAGTTTGCAACTTATTTTTCAAATTGAGAGGCAAGATGACAACTTTGATAGTTTGATATTCCGATTATAAAAGTAGTGATAGTGAAAATGATGGTAATTTTAATACCAAAAGTGCTTGGAACTGTATCAGGGTTTCGGCGTCCCCTTTACCTTGGGCTCAATGGATTTGGCATGCTAACCTTCTCAAAAAAATCTCTATTATGATGTGGAAAGCTACTAATAACTGTCTAAGTGTGGATGAGAAGATTAAAGTGGTTGGCATTCCATTGGTCTCTAAATGTAATTGCTGCGCAGTGGGTATTCCTCTCACACTCGGACAGTCTTTGGTCTACTCCCGTCTATTATTTCTTGAAAGTTATGGGAAAGACGCTGCAAAGCCCGGTATGAGGGTAAGGTTGATACGGTTGAGTCAGTTTGATATGTTACTAAATTCTGGATCAGTCATGTTATGCAAGTGTCTATGAAATCTTTGAGGCTCCCTAAGCAAGATGTTGGTATTTTAAAGAGGTTGGATATTCCGATTTTAACTCCTAAAGCTAAGAAGGTTACTCTGGTGAAGTGGATTCTGCCTCAGCAAGATTGGGTGAAGCTTAATACTGATGGCAGTAGTTTGGGTAATCAAGGCCCGGCTGGAGGCCCAGGTGGTGACGGGGGTGTTATTTTGCTGAGATGCGAAGTTTATTAGAAGGAGTTAGGAGGTGCTGTCGGCCTGGCTTTTATCGAGTTCATATTGAGAAAGACTCTCAACTGCTAGTCAACTAGGTTACTAGGGGTATTTGTAATATTTGATATCTTGAGGATTTTTGGGATGAGATCCAAGCTTGCCTTCTTTGCATGGACTATAAAATTACTCATATATACTGCGAAGGTAATGTTGTGGCTAATTTTCTTGTTAAGCAGAGTGCTGGGGCTTTATATACGAAATGGATTGATGACAGGGATAATGTATCTAGTCAGTTAAAAGGCCTTTTAGCATGGACAAAATTGGGTTTCCTTATTTGAGATTATCAAATTGAGGTACATGATTTTTGTTCTTCGTCTCTTGGTTTTTTTCTTACATGTGTGATTTCTTGTGGGTTAGTTTCTTAGGGTTGATTTGGTTGGCAATTGTTTTTTGACTTTCTTAGTTTATGGTTGGATCTTTTGATTTTTGATTCCTGGGTTTTGGTCTTTATGCTTATCTGTAACCCCTAGGCGTCTGGTTGTAACCACGGTTTTCCTCCGCTAGAAGTGAGGCCTATCAATAAAATTGGGATACCGTTCTCTTCTAAAAAAAAAAGTTGTAATAGTTCAAGGTGTAAGGAGATTTTCCTCTCAAAGCCCAAGAGGCCTTATCAAGCCTGGCCTAGAGCAGAAAGCCACTAACCCAGCCTACTAGGAGGCTCATTTGTACATGACCTGTAGGAGGGATGGTGCTGCAGGGGATGAGACTTATCGATCTGAGGACCCCTCAAGTAATGTCCAGTCCTCAAGTGCCCGCTTGCACAACAGGCATGATATACGAAAAGCCGTCAATCTACTGACGGAGAAGGCATGAACAGACTAGAAGGAAGACAAACTAAGAGGAGGAGGTTGGAAAATCATGCCACATCAATGGTTCCACCACCCAGACAACAAGCCACATTAATGATGCCGTCGCAGAGTCAGGGCGCATTTAAAAACTTTGACAAAAGAAATAGTATAGGAAACACAAACCTCATGAAAGCAAGCACGATCTGCTCCTCGGACCTATAGTATAAATAGCAAATCCTAGGTCCGAGAATATCCTCTTTGATCCATAAACTCTCTTACTTATTTGCTACCCTCCAAGAATATTTACTAACTGTGGCATCGGAGGTTACCCGGCCCCTAGGCCACTCTCTCAAAGCCGCAGTCTTTTATACCTTGTGCAGGGCCTATTTTCGAAAACCTGAGTTGTTGGAGCTTGGCTCAAAGGTGTGTGAAACACAACGTTAACACAAGAGATTAAAATAAAAGTAATTTTCCCTTTTCTATGTTTTCTTTAATGGATCTAAGCATTTTTGGGTTGGGACATTCTTAGCTTTATTTCCAGCAACCTTAATCTTATCTTCAAAGCTATACCTAGTTATAAAAAAGTGACGGGGTCTTGTCACTCATTTTGTATAGGAATCCATATATATCGCTATAAAAAGGCAATCTTGCACGGTGTAAATCATTTTGTAACTCAGCAAAAACTTATATCCATGCTAAACTAAGAGCCCATTGACCTGTAAGAAGGGATTATGCTTGTGTAGATCCCCTAGAGTTTATTGGCCGAATTGACTTAAAGTGTGAGAGAGATGTACATGATGAAGTGACTGAAATTCTCAAATCAAATCGCCCTAGCTGAAAGCTCTTTCTCCCTTTTCTCTCCAAAGAGCCGCCCCAGCAAAAACCCAACCCAGGGGGTGGAGCTTCGGCTCCTCCCTCCCTCCTCCCATCTGGTTAGACCAGAGTTTGTGTAGCCCTTTATTTTCTAGTTTTTGTTTGTTTTTCCACCACAGTCTCTTTGTTTCTTGTATTTAACTTTCCTTCAAGCTGAAAATTCAGATCTACAGTTGTAATCCGTCATTTTTATATCTATTTTTATTTTTATTGTTATTTCCTTTTGTTTAGGTAAAAATAAAAAAGAAATTGCCTCTTGGACATTTTGTCCATAGAGTGAAAGTCCTCTCTTCCTCTGGAAGTGAGGTTTGAAATCTCTACTTTAGACAGAGTGTGGGCTCTCAGAAGGTTTGTCTGTAGAGAGTTATCAAAGTTAAGACAATACCAATCACAAAGGAATTTGTGTATTGGTGGAGCCCCAACCGAGAGTAGTTGGCTTGTAATCTGGGATGTTCCCAGTATATATCAGGTCACAGCTGTAACTTCACTTTCATGAATAAATGAAGTCTATTTCCTATATATATATATAAAAAAAAGAAATTCTCAAATTGTATTAATGCTTGATAAATGCTATGGAGTTTACTGTTTACTTTATGTGCATATATCTTTTACACTATAGATCTTAGGTCTCGTTTAGATGTTGAGATGAGATGAGATGAGAAATTTCTGAATAGTATAGAAATAAGTATTTGTGAATAGTAGTGAAATTGTTTGAGTTAAGATGTCTTATGAGGTTTTAGGAAATGAGAAAGAAAAAGTTGAATAAAAAAAAAATTATAAAGTTAAAATATTGTAAGATTATAACTTTTGTTTTCTTATTTGAAAAAGTTAAATTATTTTTTGTGTTTTGTTTGGAGGTTTAAAAAAGTTGTAATGGTTAGATAACGATTAGATGAAAAAGTTGAAAAATTGAAATTGTAAAATGTTTAAGTTTGAGTGGTGTTTGGATATTGAGATGATATAGATGTGATGGGTTGAGACGATCTCAATATCCAAATGGAGCCTTAGAGTTCGATCACGAACTCAATGGAATTTCTATCTGATTCAAAGTGTCATGTTTCGAAAGTAGGAGTGATTATATACATGTGTGTGCGTGCGCATATGTATATATATTGTATAATTCAATCGGTCTATCACACGAAAGATTGAGGCACAATATTAAATAGAGGAACAAATCTTGATCTGCTTCGTCCTTGCATGGAATGAGTCTTTATCTTAAAGATCAATAGTATTTAGAAGTAGCAATGAATTCTGAAACACAAACTCCATTCTTATGATTCTTGAAGGACATCTGATAGAATTAGGACACGAACAAGTTTTGCTCAATTGAGTCAGTGGGTTTGGTTTAATATAAGCCAAATTAATCGAAAACAATCAACAAAAGCATTATTCGATCGGTTTCAAACAACTTCTTTGTTCAAGCCGTACAACCATTATGCATTAGATAAATGATATTTGTAGTTGTGGAGTGTGTAAGCGTCACGCATTTCCTTTGAAAAAAGTGAGCAAATACAAGACTCATATGAAAAAATTAACCTTTTAATAGTCGGTCTCACTCTTTTTCAAAAGAATTGCGCGGCGTTTTCGCACTCCACGACTATATTTAGTATTACTCATATAACATCTAAAAAGGGTCAAATTTGAAGAGAGTCCAAATCTACATACGCAAAGTTCACTCGAATTTAATTAGATTGACCCGAGTCAATGCAATTTGACTGTAACGTAAGGTCAATTATTTGAAAAAACTAGTAAGGAAGACAGTAGTTCAAACTGCTATATCTAAACCCTTCTACACGTTTTCATGGTACCAATATAAATGAAACAATACATTATTAATTAATTTGTTTGATATTTAATGAAGAAATCCATGTTTGTCTTCTTGGGATCGATCGACATGATTAATCACAAATTAAGATTGTTGCAAGTGGCAAAGATCATCAATTGTTGTGAAGCCCAGCCCATGTGAAGCCCAAGACCGATTTGGAACTGGGTTTTTCTTTCCTTTATTGTGTGTGTTCTTTGTTGAAGTGAGTCTAATGCATTGTGTTGTTTAAATGGGTTTCATTTTTAGTTTGAGTATTCAAGTTTCGGGCCCAGCCCGTGTGTGAGCCCATAAGCTGAAATAAGGGGCCCAACCCCTCCCTCTATGCGACATTGTTTTGGTCATCGGTGAAAAATCCTAAAATTCTTTTTCCTCCCCTCTCTTTCCCCAGCCCCGCAGCCCCTCCCCTCTCTGAAATGTTTGTCTCTCTCTCTCTGTCTCTGTCTCTCTCTGTCTCTCTCTCTCTCTCTCTCCTCTTTGCGACCCATGTGCATTGTTGTTAGTGTCGCCACCTTGCCATTGTCGTGTGTCCGTCGAGCAGCAGCCCCTCTTCCCTATCTGCCACCACCACTCCTTTCACTGCGACCCGCGTTTCTCCCCTCTATCAACACGAGAAGCTTTGGCCATGGCGGCTACTCACAGCCGCTACATGCCAACCATCGTAGCCCAAGCTTGAACTTTGTCTCTCGTGGCACCACATGAAGCCTCTGTAGTTTAACTCACATCAAACAACAAAGATCCGTGATCCAAATCTCATCGTCCGAAAGTCTTGCCGCAGTCGAGCTAAGCCCAGCTTCCACCCTTTGAAAGCCCATCATGGAGCCCTTTTCTCCCTCTCAATCTCATCCTCAACCCCATATCTCTCATCCCTCTTTGATTTCCATCCCGTGTGGCTTAGGGGATTTTGCCTAGGGTTTCGCCACATGTCGTCGTGATCCATCGCCCTCGAGAGCTCACTAGAGGTCACCCAACCACCCCCTCACCCTTTCCACTTCTACTCGGCCTCTTCCCCTCTCAGATCCACCCAACCCGAGTCTAGATCCTCCTTTAGTGTTCTACGCCGCCGCCTCCCACCACCCTCCGCCGTAAGATTTCCTTTGTCCACCCTCTATATTCTCATCAGATCTGCCACCCACAATATTCCCAATGGTAGAGTCCCACGTGTTGCCCGGATCTGTTGTTTTCCACCGTGCACCGCCTTGCTCCACCACTTCTGGCGCTACCATAGTAAGTTGTGTGCCACTCTATTGTCGTATTAATTTTTAGGCCTCGTCAGCTATAACAAATTGTTTTCCATCTCGCAGCGATGCACACACACACATGCAAGATACCTTAGACAGCAGGCTCAATCATCCAAGATTGTCTTTTGTGTTGTAAGTAAAACTTTAGACTGACCCTTAAAATACTAACATTGAATAATTGTTAAACAGTGTTTGTTGTAGTCTAGTTGTGAATGAGAAGTGGCCGGGGGCCTTGTGGAGCGTTAGGATATAATATTGTAGTTGGTGTTGGAATTGTTGGCCGATGGCTGGGTGAAGCATTGGGAATCGTGTATAGTTGTGACTTGTAAATATGTGAATCGGTGTGTTGTTCGGCCATTGGTTGATGTATTATTGCCATGTCATCCAATATCTATCTTTTCACGCATATGCATTATTTACTTTTATTGTTTTAACTGTGTTATGATCCATGTATGTATTGTAATTAATTTATTAATTGTGCTACGTTCTTTGGTTGTGCTGTGAAACTGGAAAATGTGTTCTTAGTGTTATTTATTAAAAACATATTTTGTGGGTGGGTGCGGATCACACCCCAAGTCGAGATGGGGCATTATTGCCAAGGAGCTCCTATGGTCACTCGAGAATGTGTAGAACTGAATGACATCTCCTGGGTTGTCGTCGGGCAACAACAGGCTCGGATGAGACGATAACACTCTCGTGCTGACTTCATGGCCTTTATGCTGGCGGATGCTAGAGGATGCCTAGTCGCATACGCGCCTGGCACGGAGCTGGACATTGCTTGTTATGAAGTCACACACACGGTTGTTACCCGTTGTGTGAAGAAGGGAGTCAGGGTGTGCGTATGGTCCCTAAGGGAGACCATGGTGCATGCATAAATAAAATGATTGTATGGAATTTATATGGATCACAACCCCGAGTCGAGATGGGGCATTATCTCGATCGAGCTCCTCTGATTACTCGGCAACGTGTAAAACTGAGTGACGTTCCCTGGGTTGTCGTCGGACGACAACAGGCCGGACGAGATAGTAATGCTCTCATGCTGATTTCGTAACCTCTCTGCTGGTGGAGGCTAGAGGATGCCTGGTTACGTATGTGCCGAGCTCGGAACTGGACGTCGCTCATTATGAAGTCACACCCACGGTCGTTACCCCATGGTGTAGAGAAATGAGCCTAGGTATGCGGATGGTCTCTAAGGGAGACCATGGTGCATGTTGTTATTAAATGAATGCTTTAAAAATAAATATATGGATTTATGATTGTGTGGTTTTCTAGGATCATTGAGAAGGAAATTGGTTTGGTACAAATTTGGTAATGCTGAAAGATCTTGATTTTTCATTTTATTGTGAAATGTGTATATTTTTCCGTGTTTGTATTTTTGGGTGTCATTCTATTGGTTTTATTTGTTGAGATTGCGAGATCTCACTATGGTGTCCTCATCTACTATTCCATTCTGCGAAACTATAGACTTTGATGCAGAGGACGATTACGAGCTTGGAGGATCGGCTCCACCTGAAGAGTGAAGACTTGGAGACTTCTCCCTTATGTTGTTGTTATGATGTTTCTTTTCTTTTATCTTTGTTGGATGAGTGTAATAAAGTTATGTATTATATTGTTGGGGTTGCAATTTGAATTTATGGTAGTTTTAGAAGTTCAAATTGCCCCTTTTATCTTTTTCTGGTGCGAATTAACTATACACTTTTATCAAGCATGCGAGCACTTACTGTTTTTACGTTATGCAAGGAGTGTTTGACCCAAGTGGCCAACATCCCTACATCATGACTCCTGTCAGAACCAAGTGGGGGCGCGCATGAACAATATGAAAGTAATTTGAAACCGAGCTTCACAAGCGTCCATGCATGAGTAGTTGATGATAATTTATGTCTTGAATTCGATTCTAGGGCCTATGGCTAACAAACTACTGAATAATAAAAAAAAAATGATAGTTGTAATCGTGAATGCGTAAATATCGTGCGATCATTTTAAAAAAATTGAATAAATATGAGACTCATATAAAAGAAAATTAATTTTTTAATAATATATCAGAGTCCAATTCTATGCAAAGTTTACTCGAATTTGATTGGATTGACCATGTCAATTTTTTGTGTAACATAAGTCAATTATTTGAAATAAGTGGTAGGGGAAACTATTTCACACTGATGTCATGACTTTGAATTTTCAAACTTTTATATCCAAACCCTACTAGCACGTTTACGTGCGTGCTATATGTACAGTCACGTCGATTTTAGTCATTTGGATCCATATATAAGATTGATATAGAGATAATTATTTTATAAATTTAATGTAATTTTTAGAAAATATTATATTTTAAATTTGAGAAATAATATTTATAGTTATTAAGTATACAAATACTGTGTACTCTTTTTAATTAAAGTAAGTAAATATGAGATGCACATGAAAAAATTAATTTTTTAATAATAGATCGCATTCTTGTAACTGTAACTGTATATAACATTAATCTTTAAATTTATATAAATTATAATATTTTGTTAAAAGTTGTGTAAAAGTCATATAAGTAATTATGTATTCATCATTTCGAATTTCCCAATTAACCTTTTAATAAACGATTACGCATAAATTTTTAACTAATTTTTCATGGAATTTGACGTGGGGTTCTTAACTTCATGAGCTCCATTCCCTCGTCACAATTGTCTCCAAAAATTAGAATTTGGGTCATTTTTTGGGAGACAACTAACACTACAACAAATTTGAGTTATTTAGTCGTTCGCAGTGCTGGGTCCTCTTATAATGCAGTCCTATTCGAACGATGTATCGTCCCGTTCGACCGTTTGCTCGTTTGAATTCGTGGTTGAACGCTCTGTTATACCATTCGAACGTTTGTAGACCATATGAGGTGTTTTTTTTTAATCCTTTTTTAAAACATAAAAATCATTTCATTAAATAAAATTTTAATACTTAATACAATATTTTTTTTTGATAAGTAGTATAATGAATTATTTATATTTTAAATAATTTTGTTAAGATCTTACTAAATTGGGACACAAAATCTATATTGAGGCTTCATTTTAAGTTGTTGTAAATATAAATTCATAAAAATTGTATTTAAAGATTTTAAATAAGATCTTATTTTATTGAAAATTTTGAAAATATTCTATATAATAATTTATATTTTATTATATTATAATTACGAATGACTCAGTTAAATTTCACCTAAGACCTTAATTAATTTGTATTGAATCGCCCTGTGAATCAATTTCCAGCTTGCATTTCTCCAATCTAATCAGTTTGCTCAACCTAGATATGCATTGCATTGAAAATTAAACACTTTTCCTGACCCTTTCTTTTAGATCAAAGTAGTTAATATTGTGCATTTGATCAAATAAATTTCTTAATGACCTGTTAATGCCTGTACTTACAACTATAATAATAAATAGAAAATAAATATAAAAAATATAAATAAAAAGAATACAAATTTACTTTGATACAGAACATACATCAGGGGTCGTGTTGTTGGAAAATACTTCTGTTCATATACAGCCTCAATTGGTAATTGTGAGCAATGTATGAATTCACGATGGAAATTATTAAACTCTTAGAAAGTTGTGCGAATTTGATGGGGGACCCAAGAAAAGTCATCGTTCTAAAAGTAGAAACCACAGTGTCGGGAGGAATTATCTTTAGTCCATGGAAAGCTCGCCCCAAATTAAGGCGAGTCATTTGAGAATACTTTTTACCTGAAGACTTTTGGGAACCGTTGTTGAATGGCATAGAGGAATCCAGGTCAACTCGCCGAAAGCACACGTGAAACTTTTTCTAGATCCAGGCCATGCACGATTTGATGCCATAGTTACACCAAGGCACACGAGAAAATAAGAGTTATTTACCATTTATAAGTTTGATAACTATTTAACTTTTTCTAGATCCTGTCATGTATTGTTATAAGTTGTTATACATTACAAGTATGTCATGTTAAGTATGTCATCTGTTATATATATGTCATAATTCATATCATGTAATATTCATTGTTGCAAGTAAGTCATGTTAAATATGTTATTTGTTACATGTTATGTCATGTTACGAAATGTTTTTATCTCAAGTAAATCATATGTTTTTGAGTAACGTTCAAGTCATATTGTGTTATGTTAGGGCTTCTGACCTTTCATATTACAGTCACATTTCGTCTTGAATACAATTTGTATATTTCGAGAATAGTCATGTCGAGTTATTCATGTCAATCACAACCCTAATTGATAGGATGAGATAATATCTTAGTTTAATTCATTTGTTTACGCTGGAGTGTCTAAATAGGTGTAAAATTTCTTGAGTCAATGAAATACTATCAACGGGTACCGCGCCGGGCCTAACTAGCTGGCCACCGGAGCGCGACAGGCACTAACGTTAGTAGAGCCACATTTCAGTTCTAATGGGGTCCACAGTGAGTGTGGCACACAAGGTATGGGGTCCACAGTAAGTGTAACACATACGACGCACTCATAGCTAGTGCAAATACCTGTGTTGTGATGCAGTAATCGGCAGAGACACATGGCTCTAGGGGACCCATGTAGCACCCAAGAAGTTGAGTTTAAGCATTTAAAGAACCAGATTCCAAGTTCATGTTAAGTCAAGTTTCAGATCAAGTTCATATCAAATTAAGTCTTAGTTTAAGCCCAGTTCAATTTAAGCAAGTTAAGTTCAGTTCACGCTTCAGTTTAAGTTGTGTCAGTTATGTTATGTTGTATGCCAAGTTATGCTATGATTACTTATGACTTTGATTATGCATTCTTACTTTTATTTCTATGCATGGATCATTAACCTGTGTGGAGGTTTTCTATTAACTTACTGATATTTGTAATCAAATCTCACTGTGCGGCGTCAATGTTAATACATTAGTTAACTTAAATTACTACTTGTACAATGGAGTTGCATCTCCAATACTCTTTTGATCATAGTCATTTTGTACTAGCGTTATGATCTCAGTTATTTAGTATGTCCTTTTGTATGAAGTATGTTTTAAGTATTTGTGATCTTTTCAGTTTGGTGCATAGTATTGCTAAAGAAAAAAAAAATTTATCCACTGTGAATATTGCATAATACTAGATGCATGTTAAAAACATTGCATCATATATGTCATGAACGGAGGCAGGTAACCTTGTGTTGCATGTTTTGAAGCTTCAAATGTCCGTCAGATCCCAAGCAGAATTTGGGGGTGTCACAATAAGACACATTTTGCATCTCTTCCTTCTCTTTCTCACTTGTAGGACTCTACTTTGAACTGAGCTTCAAATGACCTGCAAGTGGAGAACTCACTAGTTTTGCCTTGCCCATGTTGAACTTGTCTAGTACCTTCTCGATATAACTCTCTTAAGATAGTCTCAACTTGGAATTCTTTTTGTCACAAGAGATCTTCATATCAAGAATCTATTTTGACCCTCCCAAGTCTTTAATAGCAAAATAATTGCTTAATTCTCTTTTCAATTTGTCAATCTTTTTGGAATCATGACCAATTGTTAACATGTCATCCACATATAGTAAGAGAATAATAAGGTCTCTATCAGGAAACTTTTTAACAAACACACAATGATCAGAAGTAGTATCATACCCGTGCTCAACCATAAAGGAATTAGATTTCTTGTACCACTGTCTACGTCCCTGCTTGAGTTCATATAAACTCTTCTTCAGTTGACACACAAGATGCTTTTTGCCTTTTACTGTGAACCCCTTAGTTTGCTCGATATATATTTCCACCTCCAAGTCATCATAGACGAAATCAGTTCTCACATCAAGCTTTTCAATTTCTAAGATTTTATTGGCAACCAACCCCAATACAACTTTGATAAAAGACATTTTTATCATGAAAGAAAAAATTTCTTCAAAATCAACGTCTTTCTCCTGACTAAACCCCTTCACAACCAAACATGGCTTGTACCTTGGTTGTGAGCTATTTGGCTCAATCTTCAATTTGAAAACCCATTTACTTTTCGGTGCTCTTTTATCCTTTGCTAGTTCTACCACCGTATAGGTATAGTTCTCATGCAAGGACTTTATCTCTTCTCGCATGGCTCTAAACCACTCACTTTTTCTGATCATGCTGCATAATCTCTTGATGACATTTTGGTTCTTTCTCATCTGAAAGCAAAACATACTCAACAACACAAAATCTGGTGGAAGGCTAACGCTTTCTAGTAGATCTTCTTAACTGGTTTTTTGCAACTAATTCTAAAGGAGGTTGCTTTGCTTATTGTTCTAGTCTCATATCATCAATTTCAAGTTCACCACTTTCAATAGTATCAACCTGTTCTTCCAATACATTTCCCCCATACTCATCATGCATCACAAAAGAAGGAAAAAATGAATCCATACCAATAGACTCTTCCTTCAAAGACTCAGGCTTTTGACTCTAATTCACATCTTCAATGGTTTGGTCTTCAAAGAAAATAACATCTCTGCTTCTCTGAATTTTCTTCTTAATTGGATCCCACAATCTGTAACCAAATTCTTCATGTGCATAACCCAGGAAGATGCACTACATGGATTTGTTATCAAGCCTGGATCCCTCATTTTTAGGAACATGAACAAAAGCCTTGCAACCAAACACCCTCAAATGCTAAAAAGAAATATCTTTCCCTATCCAAACCCTTTCAGGAATGTCACCATCCAAATCAACTAAAGGAGAAATGTTGACCAAATCAACTGTTGTGCTCATTACCTCACCCTAAAAGAAATTAGGCAATTTTGCATGAGAGAGTATACACATAATTCCATCATAAATTGTCTTGTTCATTCTATCTACTGCACCATTTTGATGTGGAGTCTTAGAAATTGTTTTCTCAAGCCTGATGCCATGACTTCTGCAGTACTCTTCAAATAGTCTTATGTACTCACCACCATTATATGCTCGAACACATTTTAAATGTTTTCGAATTTCCCTTTCAACTTTCACATGGAAGGCCTTGAACACATGTAGCACTTGGTTTTTAGTTTTCAGTGGAAAGGCCCATACTTTTCTAGAGTGATCATCAATAAAAGTAATATAATAAAGTACACCACCGAAACTTTGGGCATTCATAGTGCAAATATCACCCTTTCTAGTTGGAGAAGATTTATGAAAAGAAATTCTTAGTTGCTTTCCCATAAGACAATGACTACTGGGTATTAGTTGGGTACATTTGATATTGGATAGGAGCCGCTTCTTTGCAAGAATCTGAAGTCCCTTCTCATTAATGTGACCAAGTCTCTTCTGCCATAGTTTAGTGGTGATTTCATTCTCAGCTGCAATAACATCTCCATTGATCAAGATTGCATCTGTCTTGTAGAGAATGTTAATCTTCCTTCCCCAACTAGAATAAGAGAATCACCCTTATTAAATTTTCACTTTTCATCTCCAAGGTGATTATGGTAGCCTTCATCATCCAATTTTCCAATTAAAATCATATTAAAGTGCATATCAGGAACATGTTTGGCATCTTTGAGAAGCAGTTGCACCCAATGCTGGTTTTCAATTGCACATCTCCTATGCCCACAGTTTGACACTTTGCTTAATTTCTCATTAGAACTTCATATGATGGCAGCAAAACATGTTGTTCTTCCTCACCACTTTGAAGTTCGCCTAGATTTTGGAAGATGACTTGGAGGCGATTGTTGATCCTAGTCATAGAAGAAAGTGCCAAGTTGAAGGAGAAACGAAGGAAGCGGAAAGTGCAAATTCAATACATGACGTTTATCGATCTGCTCCTTCCTATTGACTTGTCATGATTGTTATCACCATGAGGTCTTCTGCTTTTACTCCTCCCTCGCTTTCTATACCAAGTGCCTCTGAATCAGAATAAATACCAAGTTCTCTCCTTCTCATATCTTCATTGAACATGTTATGTTTCACCATACCCATGGTCATCACACCATTGGGAGCTGAATTATTAAGACACAAATAAATTTTCTCAACTGTCTAGGCAGAACTCAACACAAGTAAGCTTGAACGTCACCATCCAAGACAAGCTCATGGCAGACAACTCATTCAACAATTCTTGAAAATTATTCAAATGCTCTACAATACTTTGTTCATCCCTTTACTTTAAATTCACAAGCCTTATTATCATAAAGGATTTGTTTCGTGCAACCTTTTGCTCATAAAAACTTTCTAATTTCATTAAAAGACTGTAAGTATCTACTTCTTTAGCTACATGATGGAAGACATTTTGATAAACCCATTGCTTGATATGATTGACAACTTTTCTATTCAAGAATATCTATATCCTTGGTTCAACACATAATCATCACGATACAAGTGGATATTAACCAGTGCAACAAGAAGATCTCAACAAGTGGGTATTTGTAGTAAACAAGCATAGAGGAACTTCAACTATTAGGTCCAGTCAAAATGAAACTCTCACCATTAGGAATAACATACTGAAATTTTGTCAAAATCGAATCATATATGATCTCTCAAAACCCTAATGGATGTTTGAGAAAAATTTCCACTCTTTCTTACATATGACACTCTCATTCTTTTCTTTGCTTTTCTCTCCCTTCATGTAAGCACCCGGCTCACAACTTAAAACAAAAAACCCTACGTATTCAAAATTACCAAATTGCAACTAGGGCTTGAATGGGTTTCCCTCACATGGAGGGACCCACCCAACAGGGCGGAGGTGTGAAAGTTGATCCTTCCAATTTTTCTGCAATGGCTAATTGGCCCTTACCATCTACTCTCAAGTCCCTAAGAGGGTTTTTATGATTCATGGGGTCTTTCAAAAGTTCATTAGAGGGTATGCATTGATCACAAGCCCTTTGACATATGTGTTGAAGAAAAAATCTTTCTATTGAACTTCTGAAGTTACAAAACCTTTTGATGAGCTTAAAGATGATGTGGCTCATCCACTAGTACTTAGGATATCAAAGGTTTCCAAAACTTTCACTATTGAATGTGATTCTAGATGAAGGGGCATTGGGGTGGTGTTGATCCAAGCTGGTCAGCCAATAAATTCAAAAGTAAGGCTCTCAAGGGGAAAGCATTGTTACTTTCAACATATGAAAAGGGTTAGTAGCCTTTATAATGGTTCTATAGAGGTGGTGACCATATCTCTTGGTTCAGGATTTTAAGATCAAAACAATTATGCAACCCTTCAAGTTTGGCTAAAAAAATGGATGCGAAGCTATTGGGGTATGATTTGAGTACAAACAGGGCAAATAAAATAAGGTAGCTAATGCTCTTTCTTAGTAATTTGAGGAATATGATTCTTCGGAAAAGATGATCGAGTTTCTTCAAAAGTTGTAAGAGGGTAAAAATGTTCCTTAGAGACATCTTATGTAGCAAGGTGTAATTGTTAATAAAGGCATAATTGTCCCTGTCCCAACCTCTTTTTTTTGCAAAGTAGATTTTGTAGTATATCTGTATTGATCCTTA
Source organism: Juglans nigra (assembly GCA_002916485.2). Classification (NCBI taxonomy): domain Eukaryota; kingdom Viridiplantae; phylum Streptophyta; class Magnoliopsida; order Fagales; family Juglandaceae; genus Juglans; species Juglans nigra. The sequence goes on along the minus strand of CM036130.1, from coordinate 30,241,738 downwards.
GTCTGGCCATTCTAGGTACCATAAGACGACTCAATGGGCAAAAAGTGACTTTTATTAGGAAAAATGAGGAAGGACATTAAGAGAATGGTTTAGGAATGTGATGTTAGCTAAACCAATAAGATTGAAACCTTGCCTCCATCCTGGTTACTAGAACCCTTAACCATTCTTACTCAATTTTAGACTAATATTACCCTTGATTTTACTAAGGGTATGCCTCTCTCATATGGCTTTAGTGTTATTTTGTGATACTTAATCGATTCGCCAATTAATTTCCTTGTTGTCTTCCATCCGTATACCGAAAGGAGGCTCAATCTTTCTTCTTAGAGATCTTTGAATTATAAGTTATGCCTCAAACTATAGTCTTAGACCAAGATCCACTCTTCTCAATTCTTTTTGGCAAGCCTTGTTTCGACTATAGGGGACTACTCTTGCTTATAGCTCTACTTACCATCCTCAAATGGATGGTCAAACAAAATTTTTTTACGAGTGTTTGGATGGATATCTACATTACTATGTTAGTGCTAATCTTAAGTAACGGTTTCAATGGCTTCCTATGGTTGAGTGGTGGTATAATACTACCTCTCATTCTTCTACCAAGATGACTCATTTTGAAGCCCTTTATGGGTATCCCCTGCCAAGTTGTTGTCTTATGTTTCCGGCACTACTTACGAGCATCGCAACATTGTATGAAACATTTTGCTAATAGTCAGTGTACTGAGAGGCATTTTGACACTGGAGACTGGGTCTATTTACAAACTGCATCCATATGGACATAAATCTATAGTCGTGCACCATCATTTGAAGCTTTTGCCATGGTATTTTGGACATTTCCAAGTTGTAGAGAAATTGGGCAATGTTGCTTATCAATTGAATCTCCCCTCACTCCAAAATCCATCTCGTCTTCCATGTATCCTGCTTAAAGAGGAAGCTTGGATAGCAGATCCAGCCCGATCCAAAAGCTATTGTAGTGAGATGCCTGAAAATGCAAGGCCATCAGGCTACCATTGAAGTCCTAGTGAAGTGGATTGTGCCTCCCATAATGAAAATACTTTGGAGAATCTTTGAAGTTGCATTGTTTTATCCACACCTTGTGAGCATGGCCCTTTGGTGGAGGAGGGAATTGTTATTGGTGCACATACATGTAGAAGGAAGAAGTTGAGATAAGTGTTAAGTGAATGTGTCCGAGTTGGTCACTAAACGATGCATTTGGCAAACTGCAATGCTAGCAAGAATAATATAGGAAGATGCACGTGTTGAGTAGTTTAGTTAGTTAAAAGATTAATGCATAAATGACGGGAGGATAGCGAAGGGTCATTCATTGAATTGGCTTGTATCTATAAAGACTAATTGGAGGTTATAGGATTCCTCGAATAATTGGAGGTTATAAGGATTTTCCCCAAGTTTTTTGTAATCTTTTTCTTCCATTTCCTTTCTATATTTCATCATCAACTACATAAGATCATGGGGTTAACAATTAGTTATTTGTATCATTGTATACATTGAAGAATTCAAGATATCGTCAATTTTTGGACATGTTCTATATCAAGCTGGGGATATTAATCACCAGAGTCCAAATTGACTTAGGACCTACATTTTTTTGGTTATACATTTGGTAAAATCTGGAGCTTTGTTATCTATGAATCGAGTTGTTGGTGTGTTGATCTTTACATATTCTTGTGCAAATAAATAGATCAAGATGTGAGTTACTAACCCAGTTTCACAAGTTTGAATGGAGAAGCATGTAAAATGAATTTTCAACAGTTTTATTGTGAGATTTATACCTTGCGAATAAAGGTAATGATGGGTCACATAACAAGTATTAACTCCATTCTGAGTTTTGGAGCTCTTTGCAAAAAAAGGAGGTAATTGAAATGACCGATTACACTTTTTTTTTGCGAAGTTCGTCATTAGCCTAACCATACGAAAAACTACATCAACATTGTGTTCACTAGCATTATCTATGGCATAGGTAGTTGAAAAGTTAACAATTATTTGAAATCCTTTTATTGCGCAGAGTGAGGCCCTGCAAAAAAAGGGCCCAACCCTTGAAAAATAAAGAGGAGAAAAATAGCTTGAAAGCCTCAGGGGCCCAAAAATGCCAGTCCAAGGCCTTGAATTAAGGCCAGCCCCACATCGCTATATGTCAATGTTGTGGCCATCTCTCCTCCGCAACCCTGTGAGCCCTACATGCCACCCACACCTGCCACCAACTTGTAGCCATGGGTCGTGATGCCCAGCCTCTTCTGCCACCTTTGGCCACTGCCCTTTCTGCCCCCAATTAGCACTGGCCCTCTGTTAAGAACTTACTGGAATGCTATATGAAAATGGAGAAATAAATGGAAATGAAGTGAATGGGAACATATGAAATTTGTTGGATTTTATTAAAATGATAAATTATTTTTTAGGTATTTTAAATAATAATGTAATATTTTATTTTCCTTATACGTTTAAATAAAATCTTGTATATTGATGGAGAATGTCAAATTGTTGAAATATATAAAGAATGAAATATTAAACAATACATGTTACATATAAGAAAACTAGCCGTTTTCTAGCCGTTAGAGGGCGTTTGTTATGTAACAAGAAAACTAGATATTTTCTTGTTGTGGAATTCTTCATGAGTGGCTAATATAATTGATTTGATCAAATTTTAGAGTAGATAAGAAAAACCATGAGTTCTCCTTCTTAAAGATATCTCTCCATCTTGTAATTGAAAAAAAATGGTATTTTTTTAGTTGTTCTATAAAAGTGCTATTGTAGAACAACGAGAAGAGAGGGCTTAACTGTATAATGGGAATAGTTTTGTCAATACTCAATGGCACGTTGAAAGGGAACAAAATATGTTCTAAAGAAATCTTCGTTACGATCGAGCCTTGAAGCCTAAATTTTATTTTTTGCCTTCGTGATTCCATTATTTTCATTATATTTTTCTAACAATTTTAGAACATATTTTGTATCTTGGAGGTGATGTAGTCCATTCAAGTGATGAACCATAACTATGTTCGTCTTGATCGGTTTGATGGTCAGAACTTCATATGATGATAGCAAAAGATGTTGTTCTTCCTTACCACTTTGAAGCTTGCATATATTTTGGAAGATGACTTGGAGGCGATTGCTGATCCTACTCTAGAAGAAAGTGCCAAGTTAAAGGAGAAACGAAAGAAGCGGAAAGATGATGATTTTCTATGCAAAGGCCACATCCTTAGCACGTTGTCCAATTCGATACATGATGTTTATCGATCTACTCCTTCCTATTGATTTGTCACGATTGTTATCACCATGAGGACTTTTGCTTTTACTCCTCTCTCGCTTTTCTAGTAACACTTATTACAAAAGGGGGAGAAACCCAATCTTTACTCTCTGGACCTCCTTGCTTGTAATAGTCCTCCACATCAAAGTTTACAGAGAGGGAGGTGAAGACGGTGGGGAGGGAGATAGGACAAGAAATCTACTACCACTACTGGCATCGGATGGCAGTGCGGAGGGGCTGCGATAACATGACCTGGAGAGGTGATGAGGGGCCTTATTTGGCTTGGAGAGAGAGAGAGAGAGAGAGAAATTGGGAATAGGAAAAAAATTGAGGCAAAGTTTTTAGGCTTTTGGGTTACATGGGCTAGGCTTTGGGCCCTAAAATTGGGCTTGAAATGGGCTGGGCTTCACATGGTAATGCTCTTGCGTCGACGCCATTGCCTCTATACTGGTTGAAGCTAGAGGATGCTTGGCCACGAATGGGCTGGGTGTGAAATTGGGCATCACTTGTTACGAAGTCATATGCAATGTCGTTACCCATAACATGACAAAAGGAGCCATAGTGTGCAGATGGTCCATAGGGGAGACCACAGTGCATACCTTAACAAAAGGAATATTTTCAAAACAAGAACGTGATTTTTGGGTGCGTAGTATCTTATAAGAAAATTTGGGTGAATGACTTGAGTTTGGTAATTTGCAAAATGTCACATTTCTCTATATTTTCTTATTTGCATAATTTCTCATTTTACACATGCATATATTTTTAGTGTTCGACTTAATTTCAGTTATTGAGATTTTTTGAAATCTCACTGTGGTGGTCCCACCTGCAGTTCTGCATAATCGTAGATTTTGATGCAGAGGATGGGTCCATGTATAGAGACCCAGCTCTGCCTAAGGAGTGAAGATTGAGATTAATTTCCCTATGTGTTTGAGTGATATTTATTGGTTTTGGTCAATTATAGATGATTGTAATTTATTTATGTCTAAGGTTGGAAGTGTGGCTTATGAACTTTAGCTTGATGATGTAATTTAATTTAGGGTATTGTAACTAATTTTATTTATGATTACGTTTTTAATTTCTGTTGCATTATAACTATACACATTAATTTACTATGTAACCACACACTAGTCCTCACAATATGCGAGGGGTGCGTGACCTGACTAGTCACCATCCAGATGTCATGGCTACCGCTAAATCACAAGACAGGGCCGAGGGTGCAATAGTTTACTTCAGTTCATTGAGAACCTTCATTTGGGATTTGTAATGAATCTAACATACAACAATCATCTTGATTCTTTAGGGATAAAAGCTTCTTTCAATCCAACATATTATACCAAACTTAAGAAGTACAAATAATCCAGTCAAGAAAAATAAACACGAAGACTTGATGTACTAAAGTATAACTTATTTATTGATGATGAAGTATCTTTTGCTGGATCACTCACTAGTAAAAACAACTAGTCTCCAAATGGGAGAACCAAGTTTGAACCTCTCATTCCTTGTATAAAAAAAAAAAAAACAAAACAAAAATCTCTAGATTGCATTATTTTATTTTCATTTTTTGCATTTTGGTGGAAATTGACTTGGCGACTTCAGTTCCCAATGAAACTCCATGATTGTCCTCTTCTTGGAACAAATAATCCCGAATCAAGCATCTTATTTCGCATGGCCTCCCGGTCGAGTGAACACAAGTACATTGTGGTAGTCCAAGACTTCTTTGCATTGTCTCGCAATCAAAGCCCTTTCTCTTTGATGTTCCTCCTTGGCCCGTCGTTGTTCCGTTAACAGCCTTGCTGCTTCACGCCTTTCCTCCATGGATCGTCTGATTACTAGGGTGGTCCCAATTGCAGTTTGCTAGGCAGAATCGTATATTTTGATGCAGAGATGGGTCCATGTATGGAGATCCAACTCCACCTAAGGATTGAAGATTGAGATTATATTTTGAAATCTCAATGTGGTTGTCCCACCTGCAGTTCATTCTGCAAAATTGTAGATTTTGATGTAGAGGATGGATCTATGTATGGAGATCTAGCTCTTTCTGAGGAGTAAAGATTGAGATTATTTTTCCTATGTGTTTGAGTGCTATTTATTGGCTTTGGTCAATTATAGATGACTGTAATTTATTTATGTCTGAGGTTGGAAGACTTGTGGCTTATGGACTTTAGCTTGATGATGTATTTTAATTTATGGTACTGTAACTAATTTTATTTATGATTACATTTTTTAATTTTTGTTCGTTATAACTTTACACATTAATTTACTATGTAAGCACACACTAGTCCTCACAACATGTGAGAGGTGCATGACCTGACTGGTCATCATCTAGATATCATGGCAATCGCCAAATCACAAGCCGAGGCCGAGGGCATTATAGTTTTAAAAGTTTGGTCACATTCAGATAGGCAGTAGAACTAAAGTTCATTAAGAACCTTCATTTGAGATCTATAATGAATCTAACATACAACAATGATCTTGATTCTTTAGGGATAAAAGCATCTTTTGATCCAACATATTAAACCAAAGTTAAGAAGTACAACTAATCCATTCAAGAAAAATAAACACGAAGACTTGATGTACTAAAGTATATCGCTGGATCACTCACTGGTAAAAAACAGCTAGTCTCCAAATGGGAGAACCAAGTTCGAACCTGTCATCCCCTTTATAAAAACAAATCTCTAGATTGGATTATTTTATTTTAATTTTTTGCAGTTTGGTGGAAATTGATTTGGCGACTTCAGTTCCCAATGAGACTTCGTGATCGTCCTATTCTTGGAACTCATGCTCCTGAATCAAGTGTCTTATTTCGCATGGCCTCTCGGTCGAGTGAACACAAGTACATTGTGGTTGTCCAAGACTTCATTGCATTGTATCGCAATCAAAGCCATTTCTCTTTGATGCTCCTCCTCAGCTCGTCGTTGTTCTGCTAACAGAGTTGCTGTTTCATGCCTTTTCTCCATGGATCGTCTGATTAGTTCTAGTTGTATGGCTGCCTTCTGTGCAATCTTCTTCTCCCTCACCATAGTGATAATTCTAAAAATCTCTGAGTGTTGTTTCTAGAATGAACGAGTTCGAGGGTTATTTATAGCCGCATTCCTACCTCTTAAACGATAGATGTGAAAATATAGTCTCAGACTCAGAGGAAAGGATCTCGGTTTGAGACTATAGTTTGAGGCATACCTCATAATTTAAAGATATCTAGAACAAAGATTGAGCCTCATTCTGAGTAGTATAAGAATGGGACATAACAACAAAATTAATTAGCATATCGATCAAGTATCACAAAGGTAACACCAAAAGCACATATGAGACAGGTATCCCCTTAGTAAAATCATGGGTAATATCAGTCCAACAATGAGTAGGAATGGTTCAGGGCTGTAGTAACCCAGATGGAGGCAAAGTCTCAGTCTTATTGGTTTAGCAAACATCACATTCTCAAACCATCCTCTTAGTGTCCTTCTTCATACTTCCCAATAAAATTCTATTTTTGCCAATTGAATTGTCTTATGGTACCTAGAATGGCTAGACAGTGGATCAGTATAGCTATACTACAAAATTTACTTAGTAAAATAAGAGCTAGGGACAAGGACAATTATGCCTTCATTAAGGATTATCGCTTGCTACAGAGGATGTCTTTGAGGAAAACAAAAAGCCCAAAACCACACACAGCCAAGCCAAAGAGCACCCTAGCAGATTTCAGCTGAAACGACGTCGTTTGTGCTAATATAAAATGATGTCATTTCAGTTTTAAGTTTAGTGTCTTAGCTCACTAAATAAAACGGCGCCATTTCACTTGAGAGTCACTTGAGAGCACCCTAGCCTATTTCAGCCGAAACAACGTCGTTTGTGCTAATATAAAACGACGTCGTTTCAGTTTTAAGTTTAGTGTCTTAGCTCATTATATAAAACGCCACCATTTCTTGTTAGTGTCATTTTGTACCCCCATAACCCTAACCCCCTAGTCACTTGAGAGTTCCATTTCACTTATATCTATCTCTCTCTCTCTCTTCACTCTTTTTGCTGCCACTCGAAACCCATTCTCCATCACTCACCGGCCTCCAGTACCCTAGCCATTGGATCCTACTAGTCTAGTTACACTTTGTCAGTACCCCTCTCTAATTAGTAAGTGATTTTTTAATAATCTCTCTCTCTCTCTATCTTCATCTCTCCCTGTCTCTGTCTCTGTTCTTGTTTAATTTGAGTATTATTTGTTCGTTTTAGGCAATGGAGGTGGTTTTAGGTGGTATGTATGTGTGTGTCTCATTATGTGTCTAAAATGTTGATGAATGTGTATTTTCGGCTTTGCACCAACTCCACTCTGAAAAATCGGAGTTGGAGTCGAATCGGAACCTATGTATGTAAGAGTCGGAGTCAGTATTAGAGGATACTTGTAAAGCCCAGGCCCGTGGCCCAGGCTAGATGAATTTTCAGCCCTTGAAGACGACAAAAACGACACTGTGTGGTAAGTTTCTTTTTTTTTTTTCCTTTTCGATTTCTTATCCCTTCTCTCACCCTCGACTTTCTCTCCATCATTCCCAATTTCCCTCCCTGATCTCACCACTATCACATCTCGGCAGTTTCATTTTTTCTCTTCCTCACATTTTTTCTCCTCCTCTCGACAGACCCTCACACTTCCTTCCTCTCCTACAGTTTTTGTGTGTGCAGTTCGTGGGTTTCTTGAATTTCAGTGATGCTGGCAACCTCTCGCCGGACTCTTGTGGACGACAGTAAGCCAATCCCTCTCCCACTCTGTAGCTCTAGTGTAGACACCATTTTTCTATTTTTATTTTATTTCATTATTCCTCTGTCCATGGAATTTCAACATGTAGTGTTGGGTGTTTTAACGTGGGTATTTTCTGACTGGGCATTCATGCCCATTTGACGGATTATGGGCATACTAATGCCTACACTCTTCAATCCTCGTGTAGACTCATGTTTTTCCTCTCTTTTGCGCCATTCCTTTTCTCTTGTGAAATTGGGTATTGTGATTCTTGGTAGGCCTTTCAAACTTGGGGTTGCCGAGACCCTCACTTTGGTAAGCCTTCTCCCTCTCTAAATCTAATTATTTTGTTATCTATTGTTGTTTGACATTTCCGCCCCAAAACTTAGTGAGTTTATGCTATTAATTGGACTGCTTGATTGATAATCACAGGGAAGATCTAGTCCTAGGCAGCGCCATTTTACTCAAATCAACAGTTTGTTACTTTGGAGATCGTAAAAGGTAATCACGAACACTACTCATGAAGCTATACTTTATTTTGGGAACTTCTTTTATTCTTGTGGAATTGTATTGTTGAAAGATTTGATATGGAAGTTTGGGTGGTGGCGTTAAGTGTTGGAGGTATGGGTGCTGGAAATTTCTAAGGAGGAAGTTATATGTTTGTTGTGAATTATTTATTATCTGTATTGGAATATGTGGAATTTGTAGAGTTGTAATAGCGATATGGATAAAATTATGTGGCTGTCTGGGGAAAAACATGGACTATTTTTGGTGTTACTTTTGAGTTAATGCTGACTTTTGGGATGGTTTATATGAATGTTTTGTGCGAAGAGGTGTGTGGGGTTGGCTGTGTAGGCGTGTCATGTGTTGTGACATTATTTGAGGTTGAAATAAGTGGGTGCACAGGTTATGCTATGACTGATGTTGGGCTATTATAATTTTAACTATTAATTAGCTTATCCATTTTTATCTCTTAAGGGCTGTAAACTTTGGTTAGTTAAGTTTGTATACTAGCTTGGTATAGTTATTAACATGTGCATATTTATTATAATATAGGTTATCGTGATGTGGCTAGAGTACATTTTCAGAATTTAGAGAATACACGGCAAGAGTCAGGTTAGCGGTGTTCCTATGCTAAATTTGCATAAAAAGAAAATGAATTGAGGTTGGCTTGTAAAAATGTGCATGTGATGTCTTGAAAGGAAAATGTGAAAACAACATCAGTTAAGTGTTCTGCATTCACTCATGAAATCTATATGAAAAGAGAAACACTTTTTGACATGAATAGTGTAGACATGAGCAATATTTGACATATTTCTGAAATGTGCAAAAGAACAAATATAATTTCTGAGAATTTTTGTAAATGTGATATGAAAATGTTTTGGATTTGTTTTTGGATCATATGAAATGATATGAATATGTTCAGCAAGTGGTTTGATATGATATGCATCTAAAAAACCTTTGGGATGACTTATCTGTTTTATTCTAATTTTGATTCTGGTTCTAATAAGATGATATTGGTTCACATGTGTTGAACCCAAGATTTCAAGCTTCATAGAATTATATATTTACATATAAATTTTGATGATAACAAATGAATTCAAGCATAAAGGAACTTCAAGATTAAGTTGAAGAACTTACGATAATACAAGGAGAATTAAGAGATTCTTAAAGAGAAATAAAACTCCTTCAAGAAAATCCTCCAAAACGTTTTCCAACAAAGATCCAGGTAAACATGACTTTTTAACTTGTTATAAATGCAATAAACCATGACATATCAATGTGGACTGTCCTATGCTAAAGAAAGATCGAAGCAAGGGCAAGAAAGCAATGGAAACTATATGGGATGATGATTCAAGCAGCTCAGACAACGAAGCAAGCAATGGAGAATTTGAAAATATTTGTCTTATGGCTAAAAACGACATTGTGGTAACAAATGTTGACAATATTGAAAATCCTTCATATGAGGAATTGCAAGATATCTTAGAAGAGATATATGAGGAACTTGAGAAATTGAGTATCAAATATACTACCTTAAAAAAGAAAAACTATTCTTAAACAAACAAAATTAATATTTTAAGAAACGAAAACATCATTTCGAAATATGAAAATCGTGAGTTAAAAAAGAAAGTGACTGATTTTGAAAAGATTGTTAAAAAATTTACAGACGAAAAAAGAAATTTTGAAAAACTTCTTGGTAGTCAAAGATATGTTTTTGACAAGGCAGACTTAGGATACATGCCTAAACAAAAATACAAACCTTATAAAAACATTTTTGATAATCCTTCTAAATCAAAGTCCAGTATTCAAAATTCTTTTGACAAAATTTTTTTTCAAAGAAAGATACTATTACAATCACTCAAGTTCTTCATATATGTCGCATGCTATTTGCAATATTTGTAATAGAATTGGTCATAATTGTGATACCCTATATGATAGGAATAAAGGTAGGTGTGAATGAGATCTCACATTGTTTGGGAAGGAAAAATTCTTGCTCTTTATAAGGTTTCAATATGGCTCCAATTGTATCATTGACTAGTTCTTTTAGAATATAGGTAATGTGATTTAAGCCTTCTATTACGGTGTTACAAATGGTATCAGAGTCTATTCCAACCATAAATTTGGGACATGAGCCGTGCCACCTACAACGACTAGACTCGACGAGGACGTCGAAAATTTAAGGGAGAGAGATTGTGATACCCCATATGATAAGAATAAGGGTCGGTGGTGAATGTGATCCCACATTGCATGGGAAGGAAAAGTTATTGCTCCTTATAAGGTTCTAATAGGATTCCAATTGTATCATTGACTAGTACTTTTAGAGTATAGGTCATGTGATTTATGCCTTCTATTGGGGCGTTACAATAATTATCATTCTTGTCCCATTAGAAGAAAACATACAATAACTATTAGAGTCATATGGGTACCTAAAATTCTTATTTCTTCTAATACTAATAAATGAAGGACCAAAGAACTTGGGTACCAAGAAAAACTATTTTAATTTTTTTGTAGGTATGCATGAAGTCTTTTATAAGTAAAAGTAAATGGTTTTATAAACGAAGAGGTATATGTTGAGCAACCTCAAGGTTTTGGAAATCATATTTCTCCAAATCATGTTTTCAAAACTCACAAAAGCACTATATGGACGCAAACAAACTCCTAGAGTTTGGTATGAGAGACTGAGTGATTTTTTGATTGAAAAAGGTTATTCAAGAGGACAAATTGACACAACCCTTTTCATTAAACACGAAAAGGATGATATTCTTTTGATTCAGATTTATGTGGATAATATAATATTTGGAGCTACTAATGAAAATATGTGCCAAATTTTTGCTAAGATTATGCAGAAAGAATTTGAAATAAGCATGATGGGAGAACTTAACTTATTTCTCGGATTGCAAATCAAGCAAGAAAAAAGTAGAACATTAATTAATCAGTCAAAATATATCAAAGAATTATTGAGAAAGTTTGGGATGGAAGCTACGAAGGAAATTGGAAACCGGTAAGCACTTGACTCAAAGGTATATTGAGATATGATTGGTAGTCTATTATATTTGTTAACATAAACAAGATTAGAAGAGAAATAGAAATGATGCATGCCATGAATATATCTTAAATGTCTTTATTTTATTATCTCCAGTGACTTAAAAAAACTTGAGATTTTTAGCCTCATTTTTCAAGTGTTCTTGCCCTTCATATATCTACATGCGATCATTATCTAAAGGATTATGCAGTTGAAATGAAGAGGTAAGCAAGGATTTTAAATCCTTATTCTCCTGCATTAAGACTCCTATTTTTTTGTTAGGCTTGTGAACAAGTCGTTGAAGTACACAAATCTTCTCGTTAAAGTTTTCAACTTCAAGAGTTCTGGACTGCAACTGTCGGGAAAATGAGACAATGTATGATGAGTATCGAGTACCGAGGCTTACAAGTTCATAAATGACGTCATCATCTGACTTGTTAGCTAGATCACTCCCTTGCTACATCATGGCACCTATGACAAATGCTGAAATAATTGGTGAATGAGGTGTAGAATACCTCATATAGTGATCAAGGGGATTGTTGGAAGAAGATTGCTGACCCATCAAAAAAAAATGAAAAAAGTTTAGAGAGTGAGAATGCAAATGGATTATAGAGAGTAAAGCAGATTTGATGCAAACTAGATGAAACTCAAGACTGATTTTATAGAGATATAAATGAGAATAAGACAAGCTATCATTTCTTCAAATCTTACATAGTAAAAAATCACAAGATATGTTGGACGCATATTATCAAAAGTTATTTAGCTAAGCCACCGAGATTAACGGCAGTATGTCCCTATTTTTCTCATAACCGCTAAACGTCTGTTGTCATTTGCTGATATTGACTTTGTATTTGTACTCTCTCTCGTTCGAACTCCTCTATTCGTGTTGCAGGTCATGAGCATGCCAGTCTGCAAATTTCTTCAACTCCTTGTTTTCTTACTTTAACCTTTTTTTCTTTCTACTTTTATTAGTAAGCCTTTGATGCAACTCAAATATTTGACTGTTAAGCCGATCAACCTCATTCACCCTTGCCAGTATGAGGCATGGTCATAACAGATGCAGCATATTGAGCATTCTTTATTTTGCAACAACCTCAAAATCAGTTCTACTATAAAAATGCATCTTTGCTTTTATCATGGTGTTGATGGCCTCAGGAGAAAACATTGGTGGTTGAGGCATAAAGGGTTCCTGATTCAAATCTGGAACATTAATGAAAGAAAGTTGCTCAGCCATATTATCGTTCTGGATAAATAGAAACTAGGTAAATGAGCAATGTGAGAATTGTTTTCGTGAGTATTCGGTGGGAGAAGATGGTCTTTTTAAATAGAAAATCAGAGCCTTCAAATCTTTGCAAAATCTCATTTGTCAACAACATCAAGCGGATTTGAATCTCTATCTGCACTACATCCATAGAGCTAGGCCTAGGCTTTACAAGACTTGTTAGGACACGGGCGGCTCAAGACTTTGCGGCACTTGTCGGGACCCAAGCACCTCAAGGCTTTGTAGCATTTGTTGGGATTCGGGCGGCTCCAATTATTCAGCTCTCTGCAAACGCACCGTTTTTGTCAATCCATTGGCATTGACGTAGTTTGAATTGGAAGAGTGCTTGTCATTCTTTCTCAATGCATCTGACTTTAGAATCACGCAAACCGAAACTAAATGGAGATAACAACCTCTCATTGTTTTACTCTCTAATCGGAACAATGATAAGAGATATTGTATCTTAATGCTACTCTTGGCCTGTTTTGATCTCCCATAGACAACTACTCGATTTTGTTTTAATACTAGCTGGTTTGAAATCATGCGTGTGAGGTCCGTCTCTCTTAACTATATGTCACAAATGGCTGAACTTTTCTTTTTTTTCTTATTTTTTTTTTCTAATAAAGGTATACTAATATTATTAGACACGTAAGCTAACAGATAAAGTGACGGTATCCCCGAAAACTGCCCAAATCAAGTTCCATGCACCAAGCTGCAAGAAAAAAAAAAATTAAATAATCCTATCTAGAAAATTAAATCGACGAAAACATTGGAAAACATGCGGTTTAACAGTCCCATGATGGTACTGCAAACATGGTTTAACAAGCCCAAATCAAGTCAATTTGGGTGTAACATAAGGTCAATTATTTGAAATAAATGGTTTTTATGTATGTTAAAAAGAAATAAAATAATCAAATCTAGAAAGTTAAAACGAGGAAAACAAAGTGAAAAAAGAATCTTGATTAAAGGAATTATAAATTCTTTTTACAAGATCATGAGGGTTTTAATACTTCAAGTACATGAAAACATCACAGATGCCCTCCCAAAACAATTAAGTATAAATGGTACTCAAATAAATCTTAACGAGATGGACATCATCATGATGTCTTCACGGAGCATTTTTTGTTATTACAAGTGCATGCTTGTGATAAAAGCTGCTTTTTTTTTTTTTTTTTTTTTTTCAACCTTGCAATTTATTCTATACTCTTGTCTTTAAAGATGGTAATCCCAACAATCATGTTGTTGTACTGAGTGCACATTCCAAACAACCTTGATAGCATTCGCCTCCTCCTCACTAACATTTTTGTTGATTAATAACTCAGTTTTATCTAAATTTAGTTGCTGTCCAGATGCTTCTTCTTGTGTACGTAACAATTGCCTTGAAACATAATCTTTAGCAGTAGCAGCCCGACAAAACAACAAACATCACCAGCAATAAATAAGTGACTTAGTGCGTGTTTGAGATTGTGGTGGAAAATATTGTTTTTAGTTTAAGACTTATAGCTTAGAGCTTAACGCAATAAACTTTACTATTAAAAAGTTATTTACTGTTTCAGATCCATATATTTAATGTACTTTCGAACATGTTACATTTAAAGTTATTTATGTTACATGTTACATTCTAAACAACCTTGATAGCATTCGCCTTATAGTTTTTGAAGTAGAAATGATTTCAAAGGAAATTTGATTTTTCACATATTATAACCATATCCTTGATATAAATCAAATTTTATAATAAAATAATAACAAAATAGTCTAATAGGATTTTCAGTAAGTATAATGAAAAAAGAATCTTCAACAATGCATAAATGAAATAACAATACAATTACGCGCAATATTCATAACATTTTAACTGGGTATCTGATTATTGCATGCTTGATTATTCTTCTGCTTCTTCTTCCTCCATGCTTTCACAATACCCTACAAGCATTTGCTCAAGCAAATAGGGTTGCTCACAAGTGCTTAAGACGTAATGATCACCAAGCCTCATGGAAACTCAAACTTGTGCCAAAATGCCCCAACTGGATGACTTTTTGAACAGATCAGATAACTACTTGAGCATCTTCTTATCAACTGACCAACTAAATGGCCTAGGAATAATATAATTTTCTATATCCAAGACATTATTTTGCTGAAAAGAACCAGTATTTTGTGCAGCTGCTAAGTGGTTTGCGTCGTTGGAATCCATTCAGAAGCCGTATGGGGCGTCCATATGCTGAAACATCATTTTATCTCCAGAATTGAAAGAATTCCCCAATGGGATTAAAATTTTCATGACTTTCGGTCGTCGGAAATGAATCGGTATTCTGTTCTGTGAAATTTTGAACATCCAACGATGCACCATGAGGCATTGACGCAGGCGATGACAATCCATAAGAGGTGAAAATCTGATTGGCTGCACCAGGGTTGTTGCACCACCCGGCGTATGTATCAGATTTCATGAGCTTCGTGAAGTTTTCCTCTGAATTAAGGTTCCTTGCTCCGTCAAATGAAAGCTAATTCTCCATCTGAGCATTTGAAGATGCCCAAAATCCAAGTCAAAACGAAGAGACCTATAAATTGACAGTACTGATTTGAAACCATAAAAAACAAGTGCTCAGTTTTCCTGTCAAAAACAAAATTTTCTCAGTTCAATCATACAAAACCTGCACTGCCCACAATGAAAAATACCATTTTCACTACTTTCATATGTCGATACAGACAACAAATAACTACAAAATTTACCACAACATCAAGGATGAGTTCGGATGTTGAGCTGTGCTCAACTGAGCTCAATTCTTTATGAGTAGTAATGAGTTAAATAGTAAAAATAATTATATTAGACCATCTAAATTAAGTTTAAAGTGTGTTTGGATGTTAAAATAAGTTTAATACTTTTTATAAAAAGTTGAAAAAGTTTGTGGATCCCATGTATAAAGATGTGTTAAGTTGAAAAAAATTTTGAATCTCACGTGTAAGGAAGTTTTGACTTGAGATAATTTTATAATTTTAGAGTTAACTATTTAGATATTAGACTCGGTTTAAAATTAGATTAAATTCAGCTGAGTCTTCAACCATACACAATCTAAATTAGTTTCGTTGAGCATATTCAATTTTCCATGAAAGCAACATAAATATACTGTATAAAAAATTGAGACTGTGACCTTAATAAGATTCTGATAGAATTCAAGTCTACCAGCAACCACCGCAAACTGACGCAGTAAAAAGGTCACAATTCTTAATAAGCATTAATCGACAGAACTCATTTTAGATTCACTCCCTAGTGCGTAGATGTGAGTCTGTGGGTAGAGATGAATGGAACATGGTTTTTATCAATATATGGAGGTGATCCACCCTTGTTTTTTTTTTTTTTTTTTTTTTTTTTTTTTTTTTTTTTTTTTTTTTTTTTTAAATTAAGGTAAAATTAGGGGGACAGATGAGTCGGGCTACTCTGCTAGCCCACTCAAATGTACCGTATTTTATTTTTTATTTTTTATATCTGTAACACCCCGTATTTTTTTTAGTATATTTTTTTTTAATTGAATGATTATTTGTTATTAATTTAAAAATTTATTCTCTTGTTTTAAAATTGTTGGATTTTTAGTGGGTTTATTTTTATGATTTTAATTTTGTGAAATTTATTTTTGAAGTACTTTCTTTAAATTAATTATTGTTATGTGTTTAAATTTCTTCTCGAATTAAATTAACTTGTTGTTGGGTTTAATTATTTATTTTCATTTTAATTACTGCGTTTGAATTATTTTATTTCACTTGCTGTTTTAAAACCGTTTTCGTTGAATCATTTTTTTGTGACCCAAGTTGTGAATTTTGGACCTCATTTCTTTTCCCTCTATTTTTTTTTTTTCTCTTTTCCTTTTCTTTTTCTTTTCTTCTTTTTTTTTTTTTTTTTTTTTTTTTTCTTTTCTTTCTCCCCTGGATTTCCCTTCCCGCGCAGACGTCTCTCTCTCTCTCTCTCTCTCTCTCTCTCTCTCTCTCTCGCCGTGCAACCGTCCCTCACCCAGCCCGCTGCCGTCGCGCCGCCGTGCGCGACACCGCCCACCCCATCGTGCTCCCCACCGGCCGGCGACCTCACCCCTTCAATTTCAGCCCTCCTCGCGCCGCCGTTAGCCCCCACGCACCACACCAAGCCGCGACACTCCTTGCGCCACTGCGCCGCCGTCGCGCCACCTCCGGCCACCATCTTCTCACCACATCATCCTCGACCTCTTGCCAACCCATTGGACCCAACCCCACCTCCGATCCGTCACCGGTGAAGCACATTCATCAACATTTCCGATTTGGGTATTTTGGCCTTCTACCGCCTTTTGCGCCGCCACCCACGGCCAACCACCACCACCACGGCCAACCACCACCACCACGGCCAACCGAGGAGTAAAGGGGTCGGTTGGATTGGATGATGGAGTTGTTTGTGTGATTGGTTTATGCTATGAAGTTTGTTCGCTGTTTCGGATTTAAATATTGGTGTTTTGAATTTGACGTTGGTCATGGTGGATATTGGTGATTTTTTTAGGAAGTGGTGATATATTTTGGGATTATGAGGGTTTTAAGTTTTGAGAAATTAAGATAGATTATTTTAGAAGCTTAGGCTTAAATATGGAAATCCGTGTTTGATTGAAAACTTACGGAAATTGTGTGATTATTTTTATAGGTGACGATTTATAGTCGACTCGACATTTTTGAGGAAATTTCTGAAAAGCTAAGTTGCCCAGGTAAGCAGGGTTCATATACTAGTTTTGCATAAAACAAATAAAATGAGGTTGACTTTGAGAATAAATGTGTTTACTTTTTTTGAAAAGAGATGATCTGAAAACAACCTCAGATGTTTATTCTGCATATGCATAAATTCTACATAAGAGAGTATTTTTCTGTCATGACTGGTGTAGACATGAGCTAGTTTTGTGCACTTTATTTCTGAACTATGTAAAAGAGCGAATAAGGAATTCTAAAAGTTTTGTTATGAACAAATGAGAATGTTTTGTTTATGTTTATCTCGAACATGTGAAATGATCTAAAGCTTTTCAGTGTTTTGTTTTGATGTGATGTGTCATCTGAAAACATTGGCATGAAGTTCTGATTCTGTATATGATTGTAATCGGATTTTCGATGAGATCCATTCTGTTTCTGTTAAGGCCCAGCCACGGGTATAATGGTGGTTTATAACCCTACCACGGGGGTGAAACATGGTATACGGTCCAGCCACGGGTATAATGGTGGTTTATAACCCTACCACGGGGGTGAAACATGGAAAATGACCCAGCCACGGGTATAATGGTGGTTTATAACCTTACCACGGGGGTTAAACATGGTATTGTCCCGATGTGATATTAAACGATGATAAGATTATAATGTTTCAGTTTAGAAATGCTAACGGATTCTCTTTTTGGAATAAGTATATTTTTCTGAAAAATTTCGCTCTAATGTTTTTGTACAAGTTTTGTTTCCGCATTCTGAAAGTAAATGTTTTGTTCGGCTTATCGAATGTTATAAATGTTTATGTTTACATGCTAGTATATGCTCTCTGCTTTCTGAGTTGTCGATAACTCACCCCGTTAATCTTCATAATATTTCAGATGACATCGATGGCTCAGCTGAAGATCAGTATTAGAATCTATGGAGAAGATTAGCATTGATTTGTTGTTGGGTATCTCATAATATTAGTGTTGGTGTTGGAGGTTAATTATCTTTCTTAAGTTTGCTTCAATGGATTTAGACGGTTTATGGAAACTATGTTAATGTTTTATTATTTCTAGTTGTTATTTGAGACATGAAGAAGAGTTGATTTTATTTGGGTTATTGGATTGAATATTGGATAAATGAGTTTATTTGATTTATTTAATTGAAGTATTTACGTTCGATTTGAGGTTTGAAAAATAGATATATTCTTGAATTTGGAAGTACTCTAGCCTTGTTAGAGCTGATTATCAGGTTTTATGAGTTAACTCTCTGGACCCTCGGGGTCGGGGCGTTACAATATCTTTCTTAATTTTTTTTATATATTTAAATATTTTAAAAAATAAATTTTTTTTTTATATATTTAGAATTATTTTTTTAATCACTAAATAACAAAAAATAAAAATTTAACAAGCGGTCAGACTGAACGGTATAATTGGAGCGTCAGCCTAGCTTTATTGTTTGGGAACACTGCTGACCAGAGACGGTAGCATTAGATTTGGAATGGTTACAAGCGGTGAGAGAGAGAGAGGGGTCAATGATGAAATTGTTCGATGCACACTGTCACCTTCAGGACCCAAGAATATTGAGTCGGGCACCACAGCTGATCGCCACAGCGCTTGACGCTGGCGTTGTTCGCTTCGCCGTTAATGGAGTTCCGAGGTATTTATCGACTACGCACGCACCCGTTTCATTCTTTATCTCTTTCTTATGATGAGGGGTTTTTCTAGTAATTACCATATTAGCTTGGAGCTCTTCAAGTCGTGGTTGTGGTTGTTGTTGCAGAAAGACTGGCATTTGGTGAAGCAGATGGGTGAGAAATATACTAGTGTAATCCCATGCTTTGGCCTCCACCCCTGGTAAGTTTGTTAACTTTATTATTTAAATTGCTCTTTTTTTAATGCTAATTTTGAGTCTTTTCTGTTGTATAGATTAGCAGCCAGAGTTTACAGGCGAGGTTTTGATATAACGTGTCATAGAACCTCTTAGCAGCTTTGGACCAATTATGTTATATCAACGGCATATGTTTCTTGATTTTACTCGCGCGAAACTTCAGCACCTCTCCTGTGCCTGATACTCTTTAAATTGCAGGTATGTTGCGGAGAGGACACCCAACTGGTTCAACACGTTAAAAGAGTGCCTTGAGAGTACTCCCTCTGCTGCTGTAGGAGAGGTCAGTTTTTCTCTCCCGTTACTCCCGTTCCCTAGGTCACTTAATGTGGTTTTAGGTGTAACTATAGCTTGCCGACGGGAGAATCTATCCTCAACTTGCATTTGAAATTTTTTCCTCAGATTGGATTGGACAAAGGTTCACGGGTTTAAGAGATTGATTTCTCGGATCAGGTTTTACTATCCCAATTCCTTGTTCCTTAATGCTTCTGTAAATTTTTCTCTCTTCGTGGGTTCTGATGTTCCTGTTATGTTCACTCAAGGGCCATTCATGAGCGGTTTTATTTCTTTTGGTTTTTGGTTTTTGTTCTTGTTCTTGTTCTTGTTCTGATTATCATGCATTGGAGGGCCAATCCCATGTCAATGTTAGGCATCCCAGAACAAGGGGCCAGTATCAGTCCCTCCCAGACACCGTAATGGAGTATATGGATTGGTATTTGATAACTGTTATTTATTACTCTATGTATAGGGATGATCTGCTTTTCCAATTAGTAATAGTTAATTATTAGTTGGATCAAGCTTGAACTAGTGGTGTATAAACTTTCCTCTTTGTAATAATTAGTGATGATTGGGTTTAGTGATTTGCACAAACCTTTCTTAGTTTAGGGTGCAGATTTCTTATGGAAGTTCTTGGAATTATTTTTGCATTTAATCAACCCCCTTTAGAAAGTTCCTGCATAATTATAACCTATATTTGCTAAAGATGCACATGTTATCACTCATCCGCTTCAAATTTCTGAAATAACAAATATACCCTAAATTAGTAATTTGAGGGTTACCTATAGCTTCAAGTCTGAAGGGGATAAACCAAATATTGTCACGCAAGGTTTATTTTCTTGAAGTGTAATATTTTCTTGAAGTGTAAATGGGGTAAACCAGATATGTAATATGATATCTAAAGTGTACTATAATATTTTCTTAAAGGTGGTCTATTTCTGTACGGCCAACTCACATGCATGCATGGCCCCAAACAAATATTTGATATTGTAAAACTAAACAACTAATTGATATTGTCACGCAGGGTCGAAATTGAATTTGTGTAAAGAGGTTTGGATTGAAAACTTTAAAAAACCATTGCATTCAGAATTTAGACTTGTGGGTTTTATAACATGAGGAGTTGATCATTTTATTAACATAGATGAATAATCCACTAATTACAACATGCTCCATAATTGCATTAAACACTGAGGGATAAAATCTGTTTGTAGTTTCAAAAACTAAATGAAGAGAGAACAATTTATATTGATTAAAATGAGTAATGAAAGTTAAAAAGGAGGGTCACCTTTTTTAGTATCCTGGGTAAGCTGTCATTATTATAGTCATAGACAATATAGCATACAATTACAGTTCGAAACTTATCACAAAAAAAAAACAGTTACAGTCCGAACAATCTACAACAAATTTAAAACTAACACGTTACAACTATAGTCCGAACCAATAAAAACTATTACAATAGATACGATCCAATACAATAGATACCAACCAAAACTCTGAACGAAAGGGATACAAAACAACAGATGATCTTATTTCTATCCATCCCAAGTAACCAGACAAGGCATCTACTTATGAACTTCAAATCCATATTTCTCTTCCACCAAGCTTTAGAGCTTGACGAAATCTGTAAAAAGAGACAAAATTGAAGTGCATATAATAACAGACAACCAAAACAGAGGAAGTTGAACAAAAGCAACGAACCAGAGAAAATACAAAAATATTTCAGTTCAAGTAAAGATCCTAGCCCCAAATAAACAAAAACCAAAAATGTGTGCATTGCTTGCTATAGTTTACTAGTTACTATTCATATAGGTTTTAGTAAACTTAGAGGCAGTCAAGTTCCTCTTCCCCAAGGCAGTGTCAATTAGAGAATTACCACAAAAAATGAATTTCGTGTAATAATACACCTGAACAGAGAGGAAAGAGATAGTGGTGCCTTTCATTGTGATAAGGGAGGAAAGGAGGTCATCATCTATACCAGTGACGAGATTTGGATATGAAATCTAGAGCAAAAGACTATGTTATCAATTTCCAACCACTCACCCTGAATTGAAAAAAGATACCAATACACCTCTAGGACTTGAAGGCTTCAAACCTCCAAATAGATTTTTTTTTTTTTTTTTTGCATGTTACTAAGAAATAGTTCACAAGTCATAAAGAAAAAACCCAAGTACATATTTGTGTAACGCCCCGATCCCGGAAGTCTGGAGAGTTAGCTATATTCAATACAAATATCCATGTTCCTTCATACGGACACTAAAGAAAATCCTTAATAAAATAAATTAAAAACTTACCAAAAACTAAAAAATATCCATAACTTAACATATCAAAATAACCGAAAAAAATAGCTCTATTAAACATGACCCAATAAATACTTGTACCAAATGACACTT
This sequence comes from Juglans nigra, assembly GCA_002916485.2. Lineage (NCBI taxonomy): Eukaryota > Viridiplantae > Streptophyta > Magnoliopsida > Fagales > Juglandaceae > Juglans > Juglans nigra. The sequence continues at coordinate 30,219,760 of CM036130.1, read as the reverse complement.
ATTCCTCAACGATCATCACATCGTGCTAAAATTTTTAACTCATGTTCTCCAGCTGAACCATCAAAATTATATGAAAAATATTGTGGACATAATGGGTGATTTATAAACAATTCAGTAAGTAGAGAACATATACTAGTATGTAAACATGAGCATTTACAGAGTTCATAATGCAGAACAAAATACTTTTTATTTTCTAAATGCAAAGTCAGAACATGTTATCAAAAGTATTAGAGCGAAAGTTAAAAATATTCATAATCAAAATCCCTTTGGCACAACATAACTAAAGCATCTCATCAGAACATAATTCCATGTTTAACCCCTGTGGTAGGGTTGTGCAAACCCCGACAGCTAACCGAGTAGAAACAAAATGTGAATCTTTCCCTTATTATTCTCGGAGCCCTAAGTGTGTACACATGAAAGATCATGCAGAAAATCACTTTGTTTACCAAGTGGCTGCACTAGAATAGAAAAGCTGGTACCGGTTTGAACAGAGGCCACAATTTTACACTCGTGGTAAGGTCAAATGGACTAGAAACAGAAATAGAATGTCATGTCAGGGGTTTTAGAACAGAACAGAATCAGATCATAAAAACATAATTTATGCACAAAATTTCATATTCGCTCTCTTTTGCATAGTTCAGAAAAAGAATGCTAAAACTTTGCTCATGTCTACACCATTCATGCAAAAAAATACGTTATTCTTATACAAAATTTCATGAGTAATGAAGAACAAATAATTGAGGTTGTTTCAAATTTCTTTTCATAACAAAACATGCATACTTTTCAAAATTGACCTCAATCCATTTTGTTTATGCAAAGTCAAGCACAAGAACCCTGCTTACTTGAACTTCTTAACCTTCTAAATTTCTTCACAACAGTGTTGAACGAAGATTACTCATTACCTATAAGATTGCCACATAATTTTCATAATTATCCAAAATTTACACCTTTTACAATACTTAAACATGAAATGCTAAGTAACCTATTTTCCTAAAAATATAAATTTCTCGAAATCCTAAAATATCATAAATTCTCAAATAGTTCGATATTCACTTAAAAATCTCTCACTATTTAAGCTCTAAACAATCTCGATAACTTAGAAAGCATGGCTGACATTTATACTCCATTTAAACAGCCATGAAACAAGAACATCCTCACTTTAATATGGACTTAATGTAACCCTAACTCAAAAATAAATTTAATTAAAAACCAACCCCAGCCCAACGAAAATAACCAAGGCCCAACATAAAATGTGTAAGCAATTTTATTTAAAAGAAAACCTATACTACTTCAAAAATAAAAGGCCACTTAAAAAAAAAAAACAGATATTCATGAACAGATTTCAGTAGGATACCCAGATGCGATGGAGACTCATCGAGAGAAGTTTCGACGGAGCTAGGCAGATGCGGTGGCTGTGACGGCAAGATGAGCAGCTGGGCACTGATGAGAGAGAGAGGGAAAGGTGAGAGAGGGACCAAGTGATGAGAGAAAGAGAGTCTGGGAGTGGTGAGAAAGATCGAAGAGGAGACTATGGCACGGCATGACCTTACTGAGTGAGAGTAGCGGCTTGGGGTGGTGCGAGGTAGGGGTGCTACCCGCCCCCTACGAGGGTAGTAGATGCAGTACCACCCTTAATTGTATTAAACTCCTCATAAAATCTATAAAGGGTATCTCGGGCCATCTTACCAATAAGATCAGTTCATGCCTGATCATACGCAAGTCCCAAACCATATAACATGCCTGAAATTTTTAGACAGGGATCAATAATAGTAGCCACATATAACAAAATATTTAGTCTAGTCAAATCTCCCCTATACTTGTCAAATTTGACCCTCATGGTCAATGCCATCCCCCTCATCCTTAGATTGGAACCCCTACACATGTCGTCTAATTCTTCTTTCACCCTACATATTTGTTGACAAAATTCATAGGATGTAGGGTGTAAAGAAGCAGATAACTTCGATGTGCATCATAAAAAAGCCCGAGAAAATTAACAAATGTAGCAACTACCTTCCAATCATCATCATTAGGCAATCCTAAACCCTCATGCTCATCAAAGTATTTGACATATTGAATGTCCTCATCACCCAATAATTGAAAGGCTTTTTTATATTCTTGGGCCGCCTCCAACATCAAGAAGGTTGAGTTCCATCTGGTAGGAACATCAGTACAAAGACCCTTCTTTGATGTTATGCCCACAGTCTTCGAAGCAATCTTGAATTTCTCCAATCTAGAAGGAGAAGACCTCACAAATTTCACAACCAGTCTAACTCGTGCAACCGAGTTATCAACATCTTTTAACCCCTCAGTCACAATTAGATTCAATATATGTGCAGAACATCTAACATGCAAATATTCACCACCCAAGAATGTCTTATTTGCCTTTCTAAGATAAGTCTTCAGATATCCCAAGGTGACATCATTAGACGAGGCATTGCCAACCGAAACTATCAAAACCCGTGTCAACCCCCACTCCTTTATTGAGGTCTCTAAGGCCTTCACAATTGTCTCATCCTTGTGATCAGTTATTTGACAAAACTTAATAATCTTCTTATGAATAATCCAATCAGAATCAATGAAATGGACAGTCAAAGACATATAATTAAAATTTTGGATAGAAGTCCAAGTATCGGTAGTGAGGCAAACTACCAAACCCGCCAATTGGATCCTCAAAACATCTTTATCTTTTTAGTACATCTTTTTAATATCCTTTGCCATAATGTGGCGAGAAGGAAGCATAAATCTAGGTTCCAATTCTTGGACAAATTCTTGGAACCCTCTCCCATCCACAAACTGAAAAGGTAGCTCTTCTATGATAACCATATGAGCTAACTTCCTTCTACACTCATCATCATTATACTTTGTAAACCCCTTCAACGTTGGACCCCCACTACTTCCATCCGCCATTTGTTTCAGTCCAATTTCTAGTCTTGATTGACACTTTTCCAGTAAAGATCTTAATATTGGACTCTTCTTGTATTGTTCCTCTATATGAACCTTTAACTGGGATGTACCATGTTTCCTATAGTGACATCCATATATCTTTTCACAATAATTACATTTAGCTTGGGGGTTATTGGGGTCACCACCCTCTAGTTTGGTAAAATGAGACCAAACTACGGAAATAGTTTTCTTGCTTTGTGTGGGCTTAGGGGCGGGGCAAGGTGTATTCCCACTCCCAGGGGTTGGAGTAGGGTTAGGTTCTGGGGCAAGGATACTGGTAGGGGTGGGAGAGCTATCAGTGAAATCCCTTTGAGAAGACATTCTTGATTCCACAACACAATAAAAGATAATAAAATCAATCAATACACGACATAATTCCAAACATGCACTTATCAATCACATTATTATTTCCATTAACATTGGTTTCTAAATAAACTTAATAGTTAATAGACTTATCTTTCTTCACGTAAACAAGCCATATTCATATATAACTGTTTTATTATATGCGTTTTTTGGGCCATTAAAGATAAACCTACAAATAGTTTACAACTACTTTGTAATTCTATTTAAAATAAAGAGTAATTATGTAAGATTGAAAATACTTTTTAATGAAGTGGTACAATCATATTAGTTTTTTTTTTTATATAAGTAATCAATCATATTAGTTTATGGACCTTTAAATAGTAAAATAATTATAAAAAAGCTGTAGGTGTATTATTATGTTTAAATAGTAAAATAATTATGTAAGATTGAAAATACTTTTTAATGAAGTGGTACAATCATATTAGTTTTTTTTTTATAAGTAATCAATCATATTAGTTTATGGACCTTTTAAATAGTAAAATAATTATAAAAAAGCTGTAGGTGTATTATTATGTTTTTTCCGAATATTTCTAACTTGCTATTTTTTAATGTGAATTTCAAATTTATCTATTTTTTTTTTAAAAAACATAGGGGTTTCAATTGAAACCCCTAACTCAATTTAGGGTTTCGGATTGAACCCCTAAATCAATTTAGGGGTTCAATCTGAAACCCTAAAATTATAGGGGTTTCAATTGAAACCCCTAAATTGTAACCCCTAAATTTCAAGAATGGGTTTTAGATTGGAACCCTAAATTTCACCACAGCGTACAAATTCACAATTTTCCCATCCTCCATCTCCGATTCAACCCAACCTTCCTCCAATTTCCAATCCAAAACTTAAAAAAGAAGAATGGGTTTCGGATTTCTTACTATTGAGTGGCGGCGAATTCGAAATGAGAGACGGAGACGGAGAAGTGGCGGCGGTGGTGCTACTCGTGCAGTCGTGGACTCGTGCGAGATGAAGATTCGAATGAGAGAGAGAGAGACTGAGAAGTGAGAGAGTGCGAGAGACTCAGAGAAAGTGAGAGAGGAGAGTTCGAGAAGGTATGCGTCTGGAATGGGAAGGGAAACAGACGCGAGGAGGGGAGCGAACCTTAACTAAAAGTGAAACGCCGTCGTTTCACTTTTAGTTGAGGCTTACCAAGTCCTTAAGTGAAACGGCACCATCGTTTCACTTTACTTATGGGTTTATATATATATATATATAATTAAAATTATATATATATATATATAAAGCGGGGTGGGGGAAAAGCGGAGCGGGGCTTCGCCCCTTCGTTCCCCACCTCCGCAGCTTCCCTGGGGTGCAGGTGGGGGCCCCCGCACCCCGCTTGAGCTGGCCTAAACTCCCACCCCGCATGGCCGGGGGCAGGGCGAACGGGGCAGGTCAGCAGGATGCGGGGCCCCGCTGCCCACCCCTAGCGCGAGGTGCCAGGCGGCACTTTCTGTGCAGTGTGGTGACGACGGGGTGGGGCTTGGCGACGTGGCTCACAGTGGAAATACTTCCCCTATTTCGGTGGTATAAAACAGAGGTGGCTTTCGTGGGTTTATCGTCGGTTGTTCCCATGTGTTGGGGGGTTTTTTTTGCTTTTTGGTTAATCTCACATCGGTGGGAAATGAGAAAAGTGCATGGTTCAAGGCTAATAAAAGGAGGCTTAACCTCCTTGGTTAAGCACACCAAGTCATAGGCTTAGCTAGTAACTTGTGACTCTAGAAAAATTCTTCTGTTGGATTTTTTTGTAAAAGGGGAAGAGATGAGAGTTAAAGTTTTGCTAGTGGAAAAGCTATGTGGGTGTCCTTGGGGTGAGGAGAAAAATTGTGTGATTGTAACAATTTTTTACATAATGAATTTTCTTCTCTAGGTCTGGTGGTTTTTCTCCTGTTTTGGGAGTTTTCTATGTAAATTGTTTTATTGTTATTATTTCTCTATTTTTCTAGATATTCCTGTAAAGGGTGGACCCTGGAGGTGAATTTGGGAGGTCCAAATTTCCCAACAAGTGGTATCAGAGCCACTAGCTCCTTTTGGTGGGGTGGAGCTTTGGTCTGGTAGTCTGGATACGTACTGTCTAAGGAGGTTCTATCTAGGAGATTGAAATTTAAGCGAGACCATTGTGACCCTTCAATCTTTTCTACAAACCTTGAAGCTCTGTCTAGGAAAGGATAATTTTTCCTTGAACTTACTTAGTGAGTACTATTCATTTCTACGGTAAAATTCATCAAGGCAAGGTGGAGAAATTTGATGAGAGAATTAATTTTGGCTTATGGCAAGTTCAAGTCAATGATGTTTTGATTCAATCAGGATTACATAAGGCATTGAATGGCAGACCAATCCAAGTCAATAGTGATACTAATGACTAGAGAAACGGCTAATACAAGGAGCAGGTTTGGAAAGTGGCTCCAAATTAATAAATGGAGATACTGATAATGAAGCTAACGTTGCGTCTCTCTCCATGGAAGAATATGTCTTTTGAAAAGGGACATGTACATCCTCATGGCATGTTGCTAATTCTTAAAGTTGCCATGATAGAGGATATGTTAACGTTAGCGGGTCCACAAGTTTGCACACAGGCATTGGTTTGGCATTGATGCAGGGTGTATGGTGGAAATTTATGTTGATGGCTGATGAACTTCCAGGAAAGCCAAACGTGGAAGTTACACTGTAATTTTTCAGCAACTTTGTTTTCGACATGGGCCAAAGTGAAATGCTTGTAATTGGTTTATTCTGAGTGAGTATGCTTTTCTGGTGGAGCATGATAGTGAAAGTTATGAAGATCTTCATCCAGGTGGAGCATGGTTGTGGGACTCAGCTCTCTACCTCAGAGATTTCATCCCAAAGTCACTGCAAAAGAAGAGAGCAAAGACTTCGACAATATGAGAATTGAAGAGTTGGTAGGATCTCTTCAAACCTATGAATATAATTTTCCTCAGTCAAAGAAAAGCAAGTTCATTGCTCTCAACACAGTTAGAGAAGAGTAAGATGAATCATCTGATGAATATACCCTAAGTGATAAGGATATAGCCTTTTACACTAGAAAATTCAGGAAATTGTTTACATCTAGAAAGGGCAAGAATCAGGGAAAGGACAAGAAATTTTTTGAAAAACTCAAAGGAAGTTCTAGTTCAACAAACAGGGAAATGAATCTTAAGAAAGACACTAGAGTTACCAAGGACAAGGACCATCAAACATTTAGTGTCATGAGTATCATGGTTTCGGACACATTTGTCTTGAGTGTACTAATTATAAAAAGGCCAAAGGAAAAGCCATGGTTGGTTCATTGAGTGAGTCAAGTGACTCATCTGAGAATTCTTCTTCATAAGAAAATCTTAATTATATGGCTTTCACCTTCTCTGTTTGTGGAAAATGTTGCAGCAGTGAGAATGTGTCTAGCCACGAGATGGTATCTGAAAATGAATCTGAATAGGAGGATGAATTGCAAGAAGTGTATGAAAAGCTTTATAAGGAGTGTTTGAAATATAAGAAACTCAATAAAGTAAATCTTGAGAAGTTAGAACTTTGCAAAAGTGAAAAAGAGTGTCTTCAAAACAAACTAGATGAACTCATGAGTCTAGCAGGTCAATTACAAACCAAAAATATTTCTCTTGAAGAAAAGGTCGAAATTTTGAAAAGTGAATTGATCTTGTGAAATACGACAAAAATTTTCAATCGGCACACAAAAACTTGATAAATTCTTGGGTCTAGGGAAGTCATCTAGTGACAAGAGTGGCCTAGGCTATATTGAAGAAGGATTTCATGCACCTTCTACTTCTCAAGCGTCTCTTGCTAATGTAGAAAAAATAGTGTTTATTCTTACTTCTTCTGAAAATAGAATTGCCCACCTCTCTGAGAAAGGCAAGAAACCCTTGCATGTACTTAATTCTGTTTCACCTCCCAAGAGTCAAAGAGCTCGCAAAATGAGCCCTGTATGCCATCATTGTGGAAACATTGGTCACATTCGACCAATTGTTTTGAATTTAGAATTCACTCTTGGAAAACTAAAAAGACCTCAAGGAAAGAACTTTGGAATTAATGGAGTCAAGTCATGACCTTAACCAAGCAAATTGATATAGTCAATGTAAAGTTAGACCAATTGACTGCAAGCACGAGGGCTAATAAGTTGAATTCTCCAAAAATCAGAAAAGTGTGGGTCAAAAAGGGAGAAAGGAACACATGTCATGTAGCAGACATTGCTCTAAAGACTAGGCACACCTCTTTATGGTACTTTGATAGCTATTGTTCTTAACATATGTCTGGTGACATTTGGAGATGGTGGTAAACCTAATATAATTGGTAAAGGTGAAATTGAAATTCTTGGGTTACCTAGCTTGTGTGATGTCTTGTTTGTTGTTGGCTTGAGAGCTAATCTACTTAGTATAAGTCAAATGTGTTATAATGGTGTTCAAGTTCATTTTTCAAAAGAAATGTGGCTTGTGTCTGATAGGGATGGGAATTGTGTGATGAAGGGAGTCAGGATTTTGGATAATTGTTATGGTATTGTTCAAAGTTCACAGTAGAGTTGCAATAGTACTAAAAGGGATGCTACTGATCTTTGGCATCAAGGACTTGTTCATTTAAATGATAGTTATCTAAGATCTCCAGCAAAGTAGTGGTAGTAGGATTACTTGAGCTGGGTAAAGTAGAGTCTTCGGTCTGTGGGCCATGCCAATTAGGGAAACAAGTCAGAGCAGCTCACAAGAACACAATAGCCATCCTTACCAAATGACCATTAGGGTTATTACACCTTGATCTTATGGGACCCTCTAGGACCAAAAGTTTATGGGAAAAGAAATACATATTGGTGGTGGTAGATGATTTTACCTGTACTCTTGGGTAGAATTCTTGAGAGAAAAGAGTGAAGCTTGGTTAGAGCATTGTGTAAGAAACTTCAAAATGAACAGGGAAATCCCATAGCCAGAATTAGGAGTGATCATGGTAAGGAATTTGAAAATTCAAGTTTTGAGAGATTCTGTGATGAAGAGGGTATTCATCAAGAATTGTCCGCACCTATCACTCCAAAGGGAAATGGAGTGGTCGAAAGGAAGAACAAAGTCATCCAAGAAATGATATGAGTCATGATGCACAGTAAGAGCATACCTACTCATTTCTGGGGAGAAGCTGTGAACACTGCATGTCACATTGTGAATAGAGTCTGTCTTATACCAGGCACATCCAAGACACCACATGAACTGTAGAAAGGAAAGAAGCCAAATGTAAAATACTTCAGAGTATTTGGAAGTAGATGCTACATTTTGATAGATAGGAAAAACTTGGCTAAGTTTGACCAGAAGAGTGATGAGGGAATTTTTCTTGGTTATTCTAGAAATAGCTATGCATATAGGATTTACAATTTACGCACTCAAACTATTGTGGAATCCATAAATGTGGTTTTAGATGATACTCCTAGAGAGGCACCGAGTAAGGAAGAGCAAGTAAATGCATCAAGTGTGACTAGAAATGAAGATTCTCATGAGTTTGATGAAAATTCCAAAACATCCTGCACCCAAAAATTCAATACTCCTAAAGATCCCTCTTCCAGAGTTAAGTTAAATCATGCTCATGATAACATCATTGGTAATTTGAATGAAGGAATGAGGTTAAGAAGGAAAGTGATAAATCAATTGGCTCACTCAAGTTACATTTTACATATTGAACAAAAAAGAGTAGAAGAAGCTCTGAGTGATGTGAATTGGATAAGTGCCATGCATGAATAAATAAATCAATTTGTTATAAATGATGTTTGGTACGTAGTTCCTAGACCTAAAAATTATAATGTGGTTGGTACCACGTGGATTTTTAAAAACAAGTCTAATCAAAATGGTACCATTGTGTGAAATAAGGCAAGACTAGTTGCTCAAGGATATGCTCAGATAGAAGGAATAATCTTCGATTAGACATTTGCACTGGTTGCTAGACTTGAGTCAATCAGGATATTATTGAGTATTACCTGCCATATGTGTTTTAAGCTTGATCAAGTGGATGCCAAGAGTACATTCTTGAATGAAATCCTTTGAGAAGAAGAATATGTCGAGTAGCCAAAGGGTTTTAAGGATCCAAAATATCCAAAACATGTCTATAGGTTGAAGAAAATCTTATATGGTCTAAAACAATCTCCCAGCGCTTGGTTTGAGATGCTAACTACATACCTATCAGATTACAGGTTTTTGAGAGGTGATGTTGACAAGACACTATTCATTAGGAAAGTTGGAGTTGATATAACTATTGCTCAGAGATATGTGGAAGATATTTTGAGAAGAAGTATATGTCGAGTAGCCAAAGGGTTTTAAGGATCCAAAATATCCAAAACATGTTTATAGGTTGAAGAAAATCTTATATGGTCTAAAACTAGCTCACAGCGCTTGGTTTGAGACGTTGACTACATACCTATCAGATTACAAGTTTTTCAGAGGTGTTGACAAGACACTATTCATCAGGAAAGTTGGAGATGATATAGCGGTTGCTCAGAGATATGTGGATGATATCGTGTTGGGATAATCTATTGATGGACTTGCTTTTGAATTTGCAACTAACTACATACCTATCAGATCACAGGTTTTTGAGAGGTGATGTTGACAGGACACTATTCATCAGGAAAGTTGGAGATGATATAACAGTTGCACAGAGATATGTGGATGATATCGTGTTTGGGTAATCTATTGATGGACTTGCTTTTGAATTTGCAGAAGAAATGAAAAATAAATTTCAAATGAGCATGGTAGGTAAACTAACATTTTTCTTAGGTCTCCAAGTGAAACAATTGGATTGTAGGATGTTTATATCTCAATCCAAATATGCAAAGGTCTAATCAAAAGATTTGGGTAAGATGGCAAGAGTCCTACCAGAACCCCCATGAGTAAAGGCATCAAGCTTAGTGCTGATCTTGCTGGCAAGAGTGTTGAACAATTACTCTATAGGAGTATGATTGGGAGCCTACCATATCTCACTACTAGTAGACTAGACATTGCATTTAGTTTTGAGATATGTGCTAGATTTCAAGGCAATCCCAAAGACTCCCATTTGACAGCCATCAAGTGCATACTTTGCTATGTAAATGGGACAGTTGTTTATGATATTTGGCACTCTAAGGACTTAAAAGCTGAGCTTGTTGGGTATTCTGATGTAGATTGGGCAGGTAATGAAAATGATAGGAAAAGTACCTCTGGAGGGTGCTTAAATGTAGGCACTAATCTTGTGGCTTGGATGAGAAAGAAACAAAACTCTATATCCTTGTCTACGATTGAGGTCGAATACATTGTTGTCGGAAGTTGCCGCACATAATTGCTTTGGATGAAATAGATGTTGAGTGACTATGGCATTGCTGAAGGTGTCATGAGTGTGTGTTGTGATAATACTTGTGCTATAAACATCTCAAAAAATCATGTCCAACACTCTAGGACCAAGCACATAGACATCAAGCATCATCTTATTCAAGAACTTGTGGAAACACACGTTGTGTCTCTTGAGTTCATTCCCACTGAACACCAATTAGCCGATCTGTTTACCAACCTTTGGATGGGCTTCAATTTGAATGTCTTAAAAAGGCTATTGGTATTTGTGTGTTGACTTGAAGGTTGAAAGTCATGCATTGCATGCTTTACATGCATATTTTATGTTTATGTTTTGTGTATTTTTTTTCTTTTTTCTTTGGTTTTCTCATATTTTTTTTTCTATTATGCATTTTCATGTTATTATGTTTAAACAAAATGTCATGCATACTGTTGTGCACATGGATGTGATAGAGGACATTAGTTTGACAATTTGAAAAGTTTAAGTTCATGTATCTTTTGAAAATGGTATCATATGCCTATATAGGTCACAAAGGTTTGGAACATGAGTGTTATTTGTAATTTGCGCATCACGTATTACACACCTTGCTTAGTCAATTGATGTTTTGCCACCTTGTAAAATTTTGGGGATGTAACCAGAGGTGTAGGGGAGCTCTACTTGCATACAGAATTAACCATGAGGTAGATGACGCCATTATTTTTCTTCCAATTTTAAAAGAAAAAAAAAGAAAAAAAAAAGAAAAGAAAAATGATGATGGATAAAAAAAACATGGGGTCAGTAATACCCATTGGCTATTACTGATACAAGAACTCAAACAACAATTTATAGGTCCTGGCAGAATCAGGTTTGACTTCCAGTATCTTGAGAGAGCTTCCAAAGCATTAATGGTTTCTTGTTACAGCTTGACCCCACTCACATCCTCAGGCTGAAACTTCTTGATTAAGTAAAGACTACTTGAACATGCACGTTTGTATTACTTGTGATACTCTGTATTTACTACCTGCAAGATTTATAAGTATGATTCTCTTTTACATCTAATGTGTATTTTGGATTTTAAAATTGACTTCACTAATTTTTGGAGTCAAACAATATGATACTGGGTTTATTGCTCATCAAATCACTTGACACACCACTCGAGACATGTGTCTCTCACTCGAGTGGTTGCTCAAGACATTTAAACTTTGCTAGAGCGAATGTTTAAAAACCTAATTCCTCAGTGCCACTGGAGCATTCTGCAAAAACACCCCCAAAAGTTACCCCGCATGACTTTTCTCTCTATTTCTCACCTCTCCGTGCTTTGGCCATTTGATTCCTCCTACCAAATCCTCTTTTAATCACGGTAAGTGAATTCTCAACCCATCAGTTTTGTTTCGATATAGGGATTTCGGTATTGGGTCTCCATAGGTTAAATGTTTGGTCGTTATTGATTTTCATTACATCCATTTGAGCATCACGTGGTTCACTTCAATATTTGTTCATCGCCATAATGTTTGGTCCCCATTTGTTTGAGTTCCCCGTGCATTGAACATAATGTTTCAGGTTGATAAGTGTATTGAACATAACGCTTTGTTCATCACATCGTTCACCATAATCTTAGTTTGGGATGTATTTTGGGCCTCATTTTTTGTGTTTTAAAGAACCCCAATCACTATTGAGTAATGTTTGTACTTAGGAAGGTCATGGAATATGCATGGAGTTTGAACTCCCACCCTGGCAAAGAAATCACACCAAGTGCTCGATAAAATGCCTAAATGGTGCACTTTGTTGCATTTACATATTTTTTTCTTGTTTAACCATCACGCATTGGACTTGCATTGATCATAAATGGTATTCTCACTAGTACGTGCATGTAGATCATTTCATCTAAGACATCCAAAATGAGACTTCTCATTTTAGGCATGTTAGGCATCTTGGGTCTCATAAACATTGCATGCATTCATTGGGTCATTCACGTCACCCTTGCACACAATGTCTAATGCTTATTATTGTGTGGACTATCTATAGAGTGCTACCATGTCTTAGTGTGTGCGTCCCCGAAAAAATGCTCCCGCTCTTGCCCAAGCACAATTCTATAATGCTCGGGCTAGGGAACTTTATGCTCAAAACTTCTCTCATTGCACTTCGATTGTTGAGCGTGAGATTTCTCTAAGTGAGCTTCACAACCATAGTGCCTCTCATTTTTTAGTCTCATCAGTGGGTGTTATAAACCATTGGTCATCCCCCCTTCTTAGGAGTTGGTTCGAGAGTTTTACTCCAATATTCATGCCATATCGGAAGACGACTCATTTGGAGTTAGCCTATGTAACATCCAATTTCAAATAACTTTGGGCATGTTAGCTGACTTGCTTAACGTCTCTCAAGTGACCAACCCCCCTTATCCCTATACTTCCACTTCTCCTCCCAATAAGGCCGCCATTGCCACTTTCTTGTGTGGGTATGAAATTAATTGGGATGGTAGGATACCACTTCATACAATTTAGTTTTCACCTGACTATCTCCCCATCAGTTGAGTGATGCTCACTAATCTCTACCCTACAGTCCATTAGAGTGATATAAGGTTAGACATAGCTACTCTACTCTATGCACTGATCAATTCTCATAGATTTGGGAAGTCATCTTTGCCGAGTTATTCTTGAGGCATTTAAATCTAGCAAGACACGGACTAGATTACCTTTTGCATGTATTATCACTCGTACTACCTTGTCCCAATCCGTTGCTATTTCTCCTCATTAGCCCAAAATTACACTTAAGGCTTCTATTGGTCGTAAGACCATCTAGTTGAGTCGTCCACACATTCGACCTAATCCTTTGGATATTGAACATCCTCCTGCACCCACCACTCGGCCATCCAGTTCTGCTCCATCTAGCTCGGCACCATCCACCTCTACACCAGATTCTACTGACCCAACCATACAGATGGTGTTTGATCACTTGATCTGCATGAATGCTCATCTTGATCACATGGATGCTCGATTTGATCATCTGGATGCTCGCGTAGATAGCCTCCGACAACTGGTAACATGACGCTTCAATGACATACATGAGGTCCTAGCTGCCTCAACTGAAGAGGATGGTAAGAATTGACTACGAGAGCACTTTGTTGTTTCATGACAAAACGGGGGAGTGACATATATGTAGGGGGAGTAGGATAGGATACATTCAGGCGTAGTAGCTTGTAAACAAAGGGAAAATCTTGAAGTTTTTTTTTTTTTTTTTTTTTTTTTTTTGTGAAACACAGTTTTTTATGCTATTGTAGTCCTTGATTAAACTCAATGTTTGATTGTTTCTTAATGATGATTTCTTTGATGAAAAATGTACTTGTCATGTCTATGCTTGAATTCTTGTTTTTTGATTTATTAGTAGGCATTGGTTAAACATGTGAGAATATTTCTTATATCTCTATGTTTTTGGCGCGTATACCTGTTTGTTAAGTGATTGTAAAAATATTTTAGCTTATTCAAAGATTGTACCTATACTTGGCAATCCTGCGTGCGATTTGTCAAGATTTGGTTCATGTATAGGTTAGAGGTTTTTTCACAGAAATGCCAACGAGAGAGATTGTTAGTGTGAAATGAGTGTGTTGGCATATTAATCTGACAACATGTGTTAAATTGTGTTGTAACTTGTTTAGTGTTGAGTGGCTAAAGAAAATTGATAAAATGACAAGGGATTGAAATTAGCTCAACATGGCTTGAGTTATGCTTCATACAAAAAGTTTGCTCGACCTGTGCTCGATTCGTTGCTCGAGCAAAGCTCATACAAAGAATTCACTGGACACACGCTCGACATGGTGCTTGAACGAAAGCTCATATAGAGAGTTCGCTCGACCCTCGCCTGACATGGAGCTCAAGCGAAGCTCACACAGAGAGTTTGTTCGACACCCGCTTGACATAGCACTCGAGCTAAAGTTCATATAGAGAGTTTGCTCGACAACCGCTTGACTTGACGCTCGAGTGGCAACCCAAATAGAAAGTTCTTGCAACATGCGCTCAACTCATGCCTCGAGTGAAACTTGGATACAACGTGCCCTTGACATTCACTTGACAACTCGCTTGAGCAAATGTTAAAAAATATAACTTTGACTAGGTCAGCGTTGTGTCCTATTGTTGCGATAAAAGGAAACTTGTTTGTTCTTCATAGGGCAAGCACGTATAGAGCAGATAGAGAGCTAAGAAAGAGAGAAAAAGATCTCATTCCATATACTTCAGTTTTCTCTTGAAATCATATCCTCATCCTATTGTGGTTGAGGTCAACCACTGCTACATTAGTTTGTGCGAATGTTCTTTGGCTAGAAGGGATTTCAGAGCTGCCATTGAAGCAAAGATCGAGAGGTTCTTATGGTGAAGCTATAGAAAGGCTGGAGTTTCAGAGCTGCATGCATGCAGAGATCGAGTGGATCACTCGTGATGTTGCAAGCCAGATTTAGCTACTACAAGGGTTTTGTGAGTGTTTTTAAATTGGTTATAACAAACTAAATTTCTGTAGTGAATTTTAGGTGGTTTTAGATTTTGAACATGTTCTACATTTGAGTTCCCATTTCGTAACCAAATTTCCTTGTTCATTATTATTTTGTGATTTTTTTCAGTGATTGATGGCTTGTTTGACAACATTTTTAAATAGTGCAGTAAAATTGAAAAACACCTATTCACCCCCTCTAGGTGTTGTGTTAGGTTAGAACCATTGATTTTTCATTCCTTTTACCCGATCATTATCCAATACAGAAGTCAATGCAACTTTTACAAATTCCGACAAAAACAATTCTTAAAAAACTATGCTCAAACAAGTTTTCAACTTTTCCTATCGTGTTTCACAAACTTCATTACAAAAATTATTTTAAAAAATAATTTAAAATCATGTTTCATTTTCAAAAACCCAATCTGAAAAAATTATCAAAATCCTCAAATATTCTCAAAACTTTCCATAACATGTCCATAGTTTCTACTTTTCTGGAAAGATAATCAAAGAAAAGCAAAGTTTGGTCAACCGAACTAGCTTGTTTAATTTATTTAAGCTGAATTAATTGGGTATATCCTTTAACAACCGGTTCTTAAATGAACCAGGTGATCTTGGGCCTTGAATGCTAGAAAATAGGGATGTGCATGTGCTGAATACTGGTACGTCCAGTTTTAATGAATCACCCAAGGGCTAAGGCCACCACAATCTTTGATCAGTATATGAAGTTGAAAAGAAGTGTTGTTCATCTTATCTGTTTTTTTTTCATCTTCAATTACACATGATATATACTAATATATACAGGTTCATTTTAAGTGGTTAACTTAATATTATTTTATTAGTATCATGTTGTATCGGTATCATTATGCTCTCAACATTTCATGATATAATATTAAATGATTGGGTGTTATTAAAGAAGCAAATCTCAACTTCGACTTGATTCTTCTTGATCGATCTTAGCTATAATTATTTGACTAAGACCAATACTCTTCACTTTTTTTTTTCTTCTTTAATACTCTTGGAGTAGTGGATTGCATGCTGAGAGATGATGACAACCTTAATTAGCAAGGTCAAATGCAATGTACTCTAAAACAAGGTTAGATTTTAGGGGATAGACTGCTCATAGTCCAATTCCATTATATATATATATATATATATAGAATGTTGACAAAATCCACGTAGTGTTTTATAATCAAAGTGTCAAATCAAAACTAACATGCAGGACTGATCAATTATAGAATATATTACAAAAAGTGGCTAGTTTGCAGTTTAAATTTAAAATTACATCCATGAAAAAATACTACTAGTAACATGGCACTCCAACGATATACATGAGGTCCTAGCTGCCTCAACTGAAGAGGATGGTGAGAATGGACTGTGAGAGCCCTTTGTTGTTTCGTGATAAAAAGGGGGAGCGACATATATGTAAGGAGAGTAGGATAGGATACATTTAGGCAGAGTAGCTTGGAAACAAAGGGAAAATTTTGAAGTCTTTTTGTGAAACACAATTTTTTATGCTACGGTAGTCCTTGATTAAACTTAAAGTTTGATTGTTTCTTAATGATGATTTCCTTTGTGACGCCCCCAACCCCCATGTAAGGAGACACGGGAATCGAGACGCCAGAATGATGACAACACGGTCACGCATCCCAACGATAATGCCAAGTGTATGTACACTCAACAGTATACAAAAACAACGCAGCGGATAATTAATTCAACTAAGTACCATAATTGTTAATACAATTTAAGCAATAAGTAAAAAGGTTTAAAAATTATATAGTCATCCAAAATAAATATTTTACAAGTCTCAAACCAAAACGAGTGATCCCAGACCACT
Source organism: Juglans nigra (assembly GCA_002916485.2). Lineage (NCBI taxonomy): Eukaryota > Viridiplantae > Streptophyta > Magnoliopsida > Fagales > Juglandaceae > Juglans > Juglans nigra. The sequence goes on along the minus strand of CM036130.1, from coordinate 30,202,886 downwards.
CCTCGGGTGGAGCCGAATCCTTAGGCTCACCCTCAGCCTCCTCTGCATCAAAATTTGCGTTATCATAGAACGGTATCGCAGGTAAGTATAAACCAAACAACTACGAGATAAAAATATATCAGTGCAACTAACATGCATGCATATGATTAAATATGAATTAGATCCAGAAATACTATTTTCTCCGAAAATAGATATTTTCAACACACGCCAAAATCCCATTTTGGCCCAAAAAGAATACTCCGTTATTTTTCCAGAAATGACCCAAATCAATAAAATCTCATTTTCCCAGAAAATGAATCACATAAAATCATTTTAATCAACACATGCTATTTTCTCAGAAAACAACCCATTAATCCATTAACCAATGCACCATGATCTCTCCTAGGGATCATCCGCACGTCCTGGCTTCATAGCGATGCTCAGTTCCGCGCCCAGTGCGTTCGTGGCCAAGCATCCACTACGCAACGAGCGATGCCCAGTTCCGCGTCCAGCGTGTTCGTGGCCAAGCATCCTCTAGCCCCCACCAGTAGAGGGGCCACAGATTCTGCACGAGACCATCTCGTCCAATCCCATCGTCGCCCAGCGACAATCCAGGGGACGTCACTTAGTATATTCCACTCCCGAGTGACCAGAGGAGCTCCACCGAGATAATGCCACATCTCGGCTTAGGGTCGTGATACACACGCACCCAAAATCCTTTATCTCGGCTTGGGATCGTGATACACACACACCCAAAATCCTTTAACACATGAAAACCCAGATTTCATGAAACACATGAACATGAATGCATGTACACGAAAACTCAGTTTCCTTTACAAACATGATCATGCGTGCAATATGTCATGTACATGAACAACACCATACCAACAACCAACATTTCACAATACCAACCAAACACACAACTCTGTCCACAATCCATCCGACCCCCGAACTCCTCAGACTCAGTCCGGCATGTCCAACGAAATCACAATAATATGAGTTAATGCAAAAATATATTTAAATCACGATAGTTATTTGGAAAAATACTTACAGTGCTATATAATAATTTTCGAAGGATCACGGTGGTGCAAAAGGTGGTGGCTCAGCAACGAAACAGTGTAAAATACACTACGCTGTGGGTCTCAAATACCCAATTTTGAATGGGGACAAACTAAGACCCGAAATTGATAGGGTAGGGCCTAGAGAGGTCGGTGAAGCCAATGGTGGTGGTGGTTTGCCGTGGGTGGCGGCGTAAAGGGTGGTTTTAGGCCAAAAAAGTCAAAATCGGAGATGAAGATAAATAGGCTTCACCGGTGACGGATCGGAACTGGGGTTGGGTCCATTGGGTTGCTAGGAGGTCGAGGATGAAGTGGTGAAGAAACGGTGGCCCGTGGTGGCTCGACGGCGGCGCGCGAGCTCAATGAACACCGCGGCTTCAAGCCGTGCATGGAGGAGAACGCCGACGAGATAGGGGCTGAGATTGACGGGGAGTGATCACTGCCGGTGGGGGAGCGAACGGGAGGGGCGATGTCGTGCACGGCGGCGCGACGGCGGTGGGTTGGGTGAGGAAGACACGGACGCACAGGGAGAGAGGGAGAGAAGGGTGTCGCGTGGGGGGAAAATGGAACGCAGCGGAAAAGAAAAGAAAAAAGGAAAGAAAAAGCGAAAAAAGAAAAGTGGGGAAAAGAAATGAGGTCCAATCCTCACCTCTTGGGTCACAAAAATGATCCAACGAAAATTATTTTAAAACAGCAAATCAATTAAAATAAATTAAACGTAATGATACAATGAAAATAAAATAATTAAATCCCACAATCAATTAATTTAAAAAGAAGAACAATTTAAATGTACAATAATAAATAATATTAAGAAAACATATCAAATTTAATTTTCACAATTTAAAGATCATAAAATAACCCATTTAAAATATCCAAAAATTTTAAAACAAGAGAATAAAATTTTGAATTATTAAAAATAATCATTCAATAAAAATACACTAAAATACGGGGTGTTACGTCCTCTCCCCCTTAAAATTTCGTCCTCGAAATTAGCAAGGTCAAACATTAACGCTAAAATAGGAATAAGATTCAACCAAGAGCAGACTTAAGAAACATAATGCCAGTCAATCAAATAAATATGGATACTGCTCTCTCATGACAGCTTCTCTCTTCCAAGAGAAATTTTGAGCCAACGGATCGCCCCATGACACCTTCACCAATGGTATTATCTTAGACCTTAACCTTTGCTCTTTCCAATCCACAATCTGCGTCGGGGCAACTTCATAAGAAAGATTAGGCCGAAGGTCAATGCGTTCAGAGTCGACAAAATGCGGCTCTAGCTGTCCAAAACTCTTCTTCAAAGACGACACATGGAACACATTATGGACATCCCCAAAATAATCCGGCAAGGCAACTCTATAAGCAACTAGCCTAACTTTCTCTATAATCTGGAAAGGACCAACATACCTCGGACTAAGCTTTCCCTTCTTGCCAAAGCGCTTAACCTCCTTCATCGGAGAGACTTTAAGGTAAACCCAATCACCTATCTCAAATGATAAGTCTCTTCTCCTTGTATCTGCATAACTCTTTTGGCGACTTTGGGCTTCCGCCATTTTAGTCCTTATAAATTGAACTTGATCCTTCATTTCTTGAATTATCTCAGGCCCAATCAATTTACTTTCACCAACTTCATCCCAACACAATGGTGATCTACACTTCCTTCCATACAAAGCTTCATACGGGGCCATCTGAATGGAGAAATGAAAACTACTATCATAAGCAAACTCAATTAGAGGCAAATGATTCTCCCAACTCCCCTGAAATTCCATGACATAAGACCGCAATATATCCTTAAGAGTCTGAATAATACGCTCTGATCGACCGTTTGTTTGAGGGAGATATGCAGTACTAAACTTCAACTTAATGCCTAAAGCTGCCTACAAACTCTTCCAAAAATGGGACGCAAACTGCAGGTCCCGATCTGATACAATACTCTTGGGTACTCCGTGCAAACACACTATCCCTTTGACATACAACCGAGTCATCTTACCCAAAGAGTCGGTATTATTAATAGGAAAGAAATGGGCACTCTTGGTCAATCGATCAACAATCACCCAAACTGAGTTCTTTCCACTAGGAGTCCTCGGCAAAACCACAACAAAATTCATAAAAATATCATTTCACTTCCACTTAGGAATAGGGAGAGGTTGAAGTCTACTAGCAGATCTTTGATGTTCAGTCTTAACTTGACGGCACGAGGCACATTTCTCAAAAAAAGTATGGCGATATCCAACATACTAGCATTAGTACCCCGGCAACACATCACGACCAGTATTCCTAGGTGACTATGCTATCCAAAATCTTATTTTCCACAAGAACCTTAATACAATATCCAGAAAATTCCAATGATCAATAGCTCCATACAATAATCCATGCTAACCTCAATCAGCTCCTATTCTACAACTTTTAAACCTCCATTGAATTCTACCTTTGGTAACCTAATGTCCACTTCCAAAGTTAACCATCAATAACAAAGTTGCACAACTAAATGATTAATCTCCAATTACAATAATCTTTTCAAAATTCAAGTCACCACTAATTCCTCAAAATTAGCACAATCTGAATTCCTGCTACAACAAAAAATATCACGCTTCTGATGCGTACTCTGATATTCGCCACATGCATAAAATTTATGAACTCATAAAAACTAGCACCATCGAGTACAAGGTGGCTCCATACCTACTAACCAAAAACTCTTATCACAATTTGGTAGAAAAATGCTCTCTTTCCCAAAACCACAAGTTATAACTCAAATTCCTCAATTAACTCCTGCTCCCTTGATCAAAATCAATATTCCGTAAAATACATCCATGATCATAGACAGAAAACTAACCTCAGCATCCCAAAATACATCCATCTCATCTACAATAAGGAGCATACTTCAAAAGATTCTATTCCAACCCGACCAACCAAAAAGAGCACCTATAAACTTCTACCCAAAAATCTAAACCCAAAAGCTCATCACCGGCATTTAGAATAACATCTAATCTAGCGGTGACTAAACTCATTACGAACCATCATTGACTTCACCAAAACATTATCAAAACCTATTTGGTAACTCGCCTGCCTATTTCTACTCCTATAAGCTAGTATTAGTATGACTAGTTCTTTCAATAGCACATCACTATTAAACCTCAAGGCAAGCCATATTGCTCAAATCATCAATCCACCAAAAGCCAATGCAAATCACCCAAGGATCCTAATGCTTTATTAACTCACATACTTGATCATATTATCCATCGCTAATGCCTAAGCTTCAACTTCCAAGATCTTATCACACACCATACATGACGACCCATCAATCTCTCTTCAAGTTAAATAAGAATGTCTTTAATTCAACCAACTGGATGCTCAATCTCCAAAGAAAGTATAACCTCAAAATTTAAATTCCTAGGTAACCTCAAGTCACAATTAATTATTGTCAACCATCATTCTATTGAGTAATCCGCTTCGACTACACGCTCCGATTGACTCACCAAAAACTTCAAACCAAAATCTCTTGAATTTAATACTATTGTATTTATTCATCTTCAACACCTACCCAAGACACTTCTTCCAAGCCAAAAATGAGACAAGGACCCCTGTACTCTCCGAAATGCATACACACTCACCATTACTATGCATTGATCTCATGCACACTTAGCCAGAACCAATAATCCTCCAAACGTGCAAGTGATCTGTCACTACCATTTCCATCATCTGGACCTATATCCTCGAAATCAACAAGAATTATTTTCTACGTCCGCACCATCTATTATTCTTAAAATTGATATAGATTAAATTCTCAACCTGTCACTAACCTCGAGCTAAAAACAATCATTATCTGAACTAGATCAGCATCTTTAATCCTAGGAAAATACACAAACTAGCTCATTACCTTCCATCTCCAAAGAAGTTCTCTCCTAAAAATTATCATATTAGTAACTCAACTCTGATCAATCCCAATTTAATGGTTACCAACTAGTCAATTGATAGAATAGACTAAGCTAGCGTACAAAGTCTATAAAACTAAGAACTCAAATCCTATTATAATTCAACCCTTCAACTCTGCAATTCTAAAACCTTAAACCAGATAAAAAAATCATTTCCCAAAATCTTGAAGATCCATGACCTTAAATCTAAAACATTCACCTTATAAAACTTGTAAATTCTAAAACCCCGAATGTTATCAAATTGCTTATCAAGGTCGGCAAGATCAAAAACTTCTAATTTAAGTAATCCCTTAATTGCTTGTTGAACCTACCACCTTAAATCCCATAAACTTATTTCCTAAAAAACTATTGGGCCTCAAACCTTAGATGAGCTTCTCATAAATCTAACATTGAAGTTTGTTGAACTTACAATCTCCTACTCCATAAACTCACTACACAATTTCTACGGAGGCTACGACCTCAATTAACCTAAGCAATTTAAAACTATTCCCCTCCTTAGTAGCAACTTGAGTTCCTACTTCAAAGAGCTCACCCAGATCATGCCGTTCCCTTCAAGCCTCGATATAAATAAAACAACCCAAGCCGATAAAAGTTCAAGCCGACTACACTAAATATTCAAGCCTAACAATGGCATTCACAGTCGTACCATCTTCCTGCCATAGCACAACCTTTAACCCCACTTCGATTCAGGCAAATTAATATACCACTATAGCAAAATAAATTAAAATACGACAATACCATAAAACAAAATAGCATAAAATCAACAATAAAATATCATAAGATAAAATGAATAAAACAATTGAAGTAGTGCACAATAAAATAATTAAAAAATAATAAAAAATAAAATAAAATAACTTACAAGTAGTATACAATAAAATAAATAAAACCAACAAAATATAAAAACATAAATAAATTAAAACCATTAAAAAAACATGGTACTCCACCTATGGGACATGTGGTTTTACCCAGAGCCGAACTGCTCTGATACCACCTGTGGCGCCCCCGACCTCCATATAAGGAGACAAGAAAATCGAGACGCTAGGATGATGACAACATGGTCACGCATCCCAACGATAGTGCCAAGTGTGTGTACTTGCAACAGTGTACAAAAACAACACAGCGGATAATTAATTCAACTAAGTACCAGAATTGTTAATACAATTTAAACAATCAGTAAAAAGGTTTAAAAATTATACAGTCATCCAAAATAAATATTTTGCAAGTCTCAAACCAAAACGAGTGATCCTAGACCACTCCTCGAGTGGAGCCGAATCCTCAGGCTCACCCTTAGCCTCCTCTGCATCAAATCTGCGTTACCATAGAACGGTACTGCAGGTAAGTATAAACCAAACAACTACGAGATAAAAATATATTAGTGCAACTAACATGCATGCATATGATAAAATATGCATTAGATCCAAAAATACTATATTTCCCGAAAATAGATATTTTCAACACACGCTAAAATCCCATTTTGGCCCAAAAAGAATACTCCATCATTTTCCCAGAAAATGACCCAAATCAATAAAATCTCATTTTCCCAGAAAATGAATCATATAAAATCATTTTAATCAACACACGTTATTTTCTCAGAAAACAACCCATTAATCCATTAACCAATGCACCATGATCTCCCCTAGGGATCATCTGCACGTCCTGGCTTCGTAGCGATGCTTAATTCTGCGCCCAGCGCGTTCATGGCCAAGCACCCACTACGCAATGAGCGATGCCCAGTTTCGCGCCCAGCGCATTCGTGGCCAAGCATCCTCTAGCCACCACCAGCAGAAGGGCCATAGAGCCGGCACGAGACCATCTCGTCTGATCCCATCGTCGCCCAACGACAATCCAGGGGACGTCACTCAGTATATTCCGCTCCCAAGTGACCAGAGGAGCTCCACCGAGATAATGCCCCATCTCGGCTTGGGGTCGTGATACACACGCACCCAAAATCATTTAACACATGAAAATCCAATTTTCATGAAACACATGAACATGAATGCATGTACACGAAAACCCAGTTTCCTTTACAAACATGATCATGCGTGCAATATGCCATGTACATGAACAACACCATACCAACAACCAACATTTCACAATACCAACCAAAGGCACAACTCCGTCCACAATCCATCTGACCCCCGAACTCCTTGGACTCAGTCTGGCATGTCCAACCAAATCACAATAATATGGGTTAGTGCAAAAATATATTTAAATCACGATAGTTATTTGGAAAAATACTTACAGTGCTATATAATAATTTTCGAAGGATCACGGTGGTGTAAAAGGTGGTGGCTCAGCAACGAAACAGTGTAAAATACACTATGGCCGTGGGTCTCAAATACCTACTTTTGAATGGGGACAAACTAAGACCCGAAATTGATAGGGTAGGGCCTAGAGAGATCGGTGAAGCCAATGGTGGTGGTGGTTTGCCGTGGGTGGCGGCGTAAAGGGTGGTTTTAGGCCAAAAATGTCAAAATCAGAGATGGAGATAAATAGGCTTCACCGGTGACAGATCGGAACTGGGGTTGGGTCCATTGGGTTGCAAGGAGGTCGAGGATGAAGTGGTGAAGAAATGGTAGCCGGTGGTGGCGCGAAAGCGGCGAGCGAGCTCGAGGAACGCCACGGCTTTAAGCCGTACTTGGAGGACAACGCCGGCGAGATAGGGGCTGGGATTGACGGGGAGTGGTCGCCGGCCGGTGGCAGAGCAAACGGGAGGGGCGGTGTCGCGCATGGCGGCGCGACGGCGGTGGGTTGGGTGAGGAAGACACAGATGCACGGGAAGAGATGGAGAGAAGGGTGTCGCGCGGGGGGAAAGGGAACACAACGGAAAAGAAAGGAAAAAAGGAAAGAAAAAGAGAAAAAAGAAAAGTGGGGAAAAGAAATGAGGTCAAATCCTCACATCTTGGGTCACAAAAATGATCCAACGAAAATGATTTTAAAACAGCAAATCAATTAACATAAATTAAACGTAATGATACAATGAAAATAAAATAATTAAATCCCACAATCAATTAATTTAAAAAGAAGAACAATTTAAATGTACAACAATAAATAATATTAAGAAAACATATCAAATTTAATTTTCACAATTTAAAGATCATAAAATAACCCATTTTAAATATCCGATAAGTTTAAAAAAGAGAATAAATTTTTGAATTATTAAAAATAATCTTTCAATAAAAATACACTAAAATACGGGGTGTTACATCCTTGATGAAAAATGTACTTCTCATGTCTATGCTTGAATACTTGTTTGTTGATTTATTAGCAGGCATTGATTAAACATGTGAGAATATTTCTTGCATCTCTATATTTTCGGTGCGTTTACTTGTTTGTTAAGTGATTACAGAAATATTCCAGCTTATTTAGAGATTGTACCTGTACTTGGCAATCCTGCGTACCATCTGTCAGGATTGGATTCATGTATAATTTAGAGGTTAATGTGAAATGAGTATGTTGGTATATTTATGTGACAACATGGCTAGAGAAAACTGATAAAATGACAAGGGATTGAAATTAGCTCAACATGGCTCGAGCTAAGCTTCATACAAGAAGTTTGCTCGACTTTCGCTCGATTCGTTGCTCGAGCAAAGCTCATGTAGAGAATTCACTCGACACTCGCTCAACTTGGCGCTGAAAGCTCATATAGAGAGTTTCCTTGACACTCACTCGACTTGGAGCTCGAGAGAAGCTCACACTGAGAGTTTGCTCGACATTTCTTGACATAGCGCTTGAGCAGAAGTTCATACAAAGAGTTTTCTCGACACCCGCTTTACATGATGTTTGACTCATGGCTCGAGTGAAACTTGGATACAATGTGCGCTTGACATTCACTTGATAGCTCGCTCAAGCAAATGTTAAAAAATATGACTTTGACTAGGGTTTCAAAGCTTCGTCCCATTGTGGCTATAAAAGGAAACTTGTTTGTTCTTTCATAGGGCAAGCACGTACAGAGCAGATAGAGAGCTAAGAAAGAGAGAGAAAGATTTCACTCCATATACTTCAGTTTTCTGTTGAAGTCAGATCCCCATCCTATTGTGGTTGAGGTCAACTACTACTACATCAGTTTGTGTGAATGTTCTTTGGCCAAAAGGGATTTCCTATCTGCCGTTGAAGCGGAGATCGAGAGGTTCTTGTGGTGATATTGCAAGCTAGATTTAGCTACTACAAGGGTCTTGTGAGTGTTTTTAAATTGGTTGTAACAAACTAAATTTATATAGTGAATTTTAGGTGGTGACTTACACCTGGAGTGATTTTAGATTTTGAACATGTTCTTCATTTGAGATTCCACTTCGTGAGCAAATTTTTGTGTCGTTTATTTTTCTGTGAGTTGTTTCAGTGATTGATTGCTTGTTTGACAACATTTTTAAATAGTGCAGTAAAATTGAAAAATACCTATTCACCCCCCTCTAGGTATTGTGTTAGGTTAGAATGATTGATTTTTCAAACCTTTTACCCGATCATTATCCAATACAAAAGTTGATGCAACTTTTACAAATTCTGACAAAACAATTCTTAAAAAACTATGCTCAAACAAGTTTTCAACTTTTCCTATCGAGTATCACAAACTTCATTACAAAACTTATTTTTAAAAATAATTTAAAATTTTCTTTCATTTTAAAAAACCCAATCTAAAAAAATTATCAAAATCCTCAAATATTCTCTAAATTTTCCATAACTAAGCATGTCCATCATTTCTACTTTTTTCTCAAGACAATCAATAGAAGGAGAAAAGAAAAGTTTGGTCAACCGAACTAGCTTGTTTAATTTATATAAGTCGAATTAATTGGGTATATCCTTTAACAACGGGTTCTTAAATGAACCACGTCTTGAGCCTTGAATGTGGGAAAATAGGGGCGTGCATGTGCTGAATAGTAGTACATCTAGTTTTAATGGATCTCCCAAGGGCTAAGGCCACCACAATCTTTGATCAGTATATGAAGTTGAAAAGAAGTGTTGTTCATCTTATATGTTTTTTTTCATCTTCAATTACACATGATATATACTAATATATACAGGTTCATTTTAAGTGGTTAACTTAACATTATTTGATCAATATGATGTTGTATCGGTATCATCATGCTCTCAGCATTTCATGATTTACTATTTAATGATTGGGTGTTATTGAATGATTGGAAAACTATTTGTTATATTTCACTTATTTGGGAATCATTTAATAACACATCATTATATATTTAGATGATGATAATTGAAAGGATGATGAATTTATTTTTCTAACCAAATATAGATAAGAGCTTTCCTTCTTTAATTCTGAAAAATAGATGATTAACTTATATATATACACATTTACAAAAAAAAAAAAAAAAAAAAAAAGGATTAAAATAAACTAAAGAAAAAATTAAGAAAAATCATGCATAGGACTGAAAATGTAAAAGTCTTGAGGAGCACTACAAGAAAAATATAGAGAGATTTCACACTACGAACGAAAGTGTTCCATCTCATTTTATCTTATCATTACAACTTTTCTAAATTTTCATAAAAAATATAACAAATATTCAATTTTTTCAAATTTCAAAATAATAATAATATTAAAAAATAATATTCTAACAATACTTTATTTAACTTTCGACTTTCATTTCAATTCATCTCATCTCAACTCATTGTCCAAACGGCACCTTAATTAATAAATACATTTTGGCTTTTCAAAAAGTTAGAACAAATTCTTAAAATTTTAAATTTAAGAAAAATTCAAAGTTTCTGTTGCATTTAGGATTAGATTGTAACAATTAGAACCTAAATGTATCTTTTTCTACTACTGTCTAGCTACACAAATATATATTTTGAATGAGTAATGAGGGAGTTATTTTATATTCTTTTTTTGGAGATTTTGAAAAAATTTAAATACATGACTAAATGTTGGAAATGGAGAACCACATAGTTCTGTATTGCTCAGAAAAGCAAAAGCATTGAGAATCTGAAGTTGAGCTCCAATTGGAATTTTGCCTGAGAAGTTGTTTTTAGATCACAAGTCCAAATGACATGGAAAGCTGCGACGTCACTATGAAGTTAGTTTCTAGAGAAATCAAGAGAATATACTTAATAAGAAATTCATGTTAATTTGTCTTCTTGGGATCGATGGATATAATTAATTAATCACGAAGATTGTTGCAATATTTATAAATGGAGCGAATCTCAGCTTCGAGTAAGACCAATACTCTTCACTTTTTATTTCTTCTTTAAAATAGGGTTAGAATTTTGGGGATAGACTGATCATAGTCCAATTCCATTATATATATATATATATATATATATATATTGAAATCACCACTTGTTCCAAAGGCTTAAGCTGATGGTATCAGAGCAGAGGTTCTGAGTTCGAATCCTGACTCTACACTTTATCGTATTTAATTAAATATTTCATGTGTTGGACCACTCATTGAGGGATAGTTTAGCACACACGTGAGGGAGAGTGTTAAGATATAAAAATAAATAATAAAATCTACCTCTTCCTATCAGCTTAAGTTTTTGGGACAAGTGGTGATTTCACATATATATATATATATAGAATGTTGACAAAATCCACAGTGTTTTATAATCGAAGTGTCAAATTATAACTAATTACATGCAGGATTGATCAATTATAGAATATAAAAAGTGGCTATCCATTGAAAATACTTAGAAATAATTAGTCTAAGATACAATAATTGTCTTTTGATCGATACAATATACTGAACAAAAAAAAAAAGTACAACTAATCTACTAAAAAAGTACAAACAAAATTATCTTGATGTGCTATGTATAGTATCATAATGACTAGCTTATTGAAATGATGCAGCTGTCTCCTGCTAGCTGGATGTAAATGAACAAATATTAGTTTTGAATAGTAAAACAACATTAATATTAAAAAGGAAATTAAAAAATTAAATTACAAATTAAAATTAGTTCATTGTAAGTCTCCATGCTTGTTAGAAAACCAATGCATTTTAAACAAAAGGGACAAATAAAAAGAGGGACTAAAACAATTCTTTATAAGAGATGAACCATTAAATATACTATATAATCTAAGGTTGATTAGATTTTTAACAGATAATTCAAGGGATGCAATTAAGTCATGCTATAACGTCATGCTAACAATTATATATTCATACTATAATATAATAACATAGCATATATATATATATAATATAGTAATATATATCCGTTCTATATATATGTGGGAAAGGATATCACTAATTTATGATTATGAATATAAAATAGAGGGAGAAGACTTTTACCTTAACATTCAACTTTACAATGTGAGCATACATAGAGCTGCTACCACGTGTAGCCTATGCTAATATCATTCGAGCATTGGAAGTGAGACGCTTCATTATATATCGTATGTTTAGCACTGAAATGCAACACACCCCCCAAAATCCAACAATGAATCCGAGAGTTCCAGCAACATAAAATCCATTAGTTATAAATTCATTATTATCATCATTTTCCTTCTTGTGGCCCTGATTGTTAATGTAATTTGGATGAAGATCTTCTAGACACTTTTTTGGAAGTGGAGAGCCACATAGTTTAGGATTTCCCAAAAATGCAGAAGCATCGAAGCTTTGTATTTGAGTTCCTTTTGGGATTTTGCCTGATAAGTTGTTGGCAGACAAGTTCAATTGACTAAGAAAACTTATGTTGGAAATGCTCATTGGGATTTCACCATAAAGTTGGTTTCTAGAATCTTCGGAGTGATTAATCCAAATAAATTGTTTCTCGATAAATTCAAGGCAACTAGTTCTCTAAGATTAGTAATTCCTTCTGGAATCTCTCCATGTAATTTGTTATTTGAAAAATCAATCATCTTCAACTAGTCCCAAAGAATTTTTTAACACAGACTCTCTTCCTTTCCATACCAAAGATGCATACTCTTCATAAAATCCTCTTGAAACATTATAAGCATATATGGCCATTGAACTTGTATCCATTGTACGAGACATTGCAGTCAAGTTGTAGATACACTCTGGAATAGTTCCCTTCATCTTGTTCAAAGAAAGGTCTAAGATTTGAATATGTGATAGACGACATAGGCTTAAAGGCAACCTTCCGTAAAGCTGATTAGATCGTAGGTTAAGAATAACCAAATTTGGTAGACTATCACCAATCCATGGAGGTACCATTTCGGACAAGTTATTTGCTCCCAAGTCAATGCTTATCAAATTGCTACAATTCTGAAGGGACATCGGCATCTTTCCGACAAATCCATTGTTGTTTAAATGCCAAACTTGAAGCGAGACTAGGGAGCCCATTGAGTCTGGTATTTTTCCATAGAAATTGTTGTTGGCCAAATTAAGAACAACCAAGTCACGAATATACGTCCAGCAATCTGGAAGCTGTCCAGACAATGTATTGTTTGAGAGGTTTAAAGAATCCAATAGCATTGGAGTATTGAGTTTACATAGGAAGGAAACTGGTCCAGAAAACCTATTATTCGATAGGTCTAGTGATGACACATTCAATGGAAAATGTGGTATTGAACCGTCAAAACAGTTGGCACTTAAATCTATAGGAGCAAGCGGACCAAGTCTGGATAATGACAAGTCTGGCAAATTCCCATGCAACTGATTGTTAGACATATTTAAATTGGATAACATGGGATGGAAGTCCCAAAACCGAGAAGGGATAATGTCAGAGATTCCAGCATTAGAAATATCAAGCTCATAATAATTCTTTTGACTTTGAAGCCACTTTGGGAAAGCTGATCCCAATCTACAAGAGCTCAAATAAATAACATCCAGTTGGAATGGTGGAACCCAATCGTAGTTGAATCTCAAAATCAAAGAATTTAACCCTAAATATAACTCTTTCAGTTCGATGAGATTAGAAAAATGGGCTTCAGTGATCACCCCTGCAAGGGAATTCTCATAAACATCCAAGATCTCAAGATTGGATAAGTTTCCAATAGTCTTAGGCAAGGGCCCCGTGAATCTATTGTTTCTTATTTGAAACTTCTGCAAGGAGTCCACCAAGCAACCCGACACATTACTCATAAATTCATAAAGGCTTCCACTGAGACCGTTAAACGAAAGAGTCAATGACTCTAAGGCGCATAAATTCCAAAAAGATTTTGGAATGCCACCAACAAGTTGATTTCCATCAAGATCTAGTGTTCGAAGAGAACTTAGGCAGCCAAAACCATCTGGAATGGAGCACCGTAACCCGCTAGTATAACGGAGGTAAAGATCAACAATGCTTGTAGTGGAGTTGAACAACCATTGAAATACGAAGCAAGGGAGATAATTATTCTCAGAGAGATCAAGGAATAGAAGTTGCGATGAGGAATTAGCATTCATGGAAAGCAATTGAGGGGTTGTTGTGGAGAAACTGCAATAACGTAGATTCAAGTGTATCAAAGAAGGGAGCATCATAACCTTATTGGGCCAATTGACTACCTGGCTGAGATTAACCCCGCTTAGGTCCAAGTATTGTAAAGATGAAAAATGAGTTAACCAATTAAGATTATATGCCTCCGTTAGATCAAAATTGTAAGAAAGATCTAGAAATAGAAGTTGTGATGATGAATTAGCATTGATGGAAAGAAACTGATGAGTTGTTGTGGACGGACTGCAATCATGTAGACTCAAGTGTATCAAAGAAGGGAGCATCATAACCTTATTAGGCCAATTGACTACCTGGCTGAGGTTAACACCACTTAGGTCCAAGTGTGTTAAAGATGAAAGATGTATTAACCAATCAAGATTATGTGCCTCCGTCAGATGAAAATTCCTTCTAAGATCAAGAGAAATCAATCCCGAGAGATTTCCTAACTGTTGTGGAATGGTTCCGGCTATAAAGGTGTAACACCCCATATTTTAGTGTATTTTAATGAAGAAATTATTTTTATTGATTCAGAATTTACTCTCTTGTTTTAAAATTATTGGATTTTTAATTAGGCTATTTTTATGATTTTTAGTTTACGAAAATTATTTTTTGAAGTGCTTTCTTTAAATTAATTATTGTTATGTGTTTAAATTTCTTCTCGAATTAAATTAACTTGTTGTTGGGTTTAATTATTTATTTTCATTTTAATCACTAGGTTTGAATTATTTTATTTCACTTGCTGTTTTAAAATCGTTTCCGTTGGATCATTTTTGTAACTTAAGTTATGAGGATTGGACCTCATTTCTTTCTCTACTTTTCCTCTTTCCTCTTTTCTTTTTCCTTCCTTTTTCTTTTCTTCCTTTCTTTTCTTTCTTCTTCTTCTTTCCCCTCCCGCACGACCCAGCCCCTCCCTCTCCCCCGTGCATTTGTTTGTCCGCCCAGCCCAACGCCACCGCTCCGCCGTGACTTGCACCGCCCAGCCCAGCAGCTCTCCCACCCACCGGCGACCTTCCCCCTCCGATCTCAGCCTCCCCGGCGCCGCCGTTAGCCTCCACGCGCCACACGAAGCCGCTGCCTTCTCTTCACTCCAGCGCCGCCGTCGCACCACCATTGGCCGCCATTTCTTCACCACATCATCCTCTACCTCCAAGCAACCCATTGGACCCAACCCCACCTCCGATCCGTCACCGGTGAAGCACATCCAACTCCATTTCCGTTTTAGGTATTTTTGCACTTCAACCACCCTTTGCGCCGCCACCCACGGCCAACCACCACCACCACTAGTTTCACCGACATCCCTAGGTCCTACCCTATCAATCTTTGTTCTTCGTTTGCACCCGTTGAAAAGTGGGTATCTGTGACCCACGGCCAAAGTGTATTTTGCACTGTTCTGCAGCTGTTTTTCCACTTCTTGCGCCTCCGTC
This sequence comes from Juglans nigra, assembly GCA_002916485.2. Taxonomy (NCBI): domain Eukaryota; kingdom Viridiplantae; phylum Streptophyta; class Magnoliopsida; order Fagales; family Juglandaceae; genus Juglans; species Juglans nigra. Next base: position 30,187,172 of record CM036130.1, on the reverse strand, counting down.
ATCCTCCAGAAATTATTATATAATACTGTAAGTATTTTTCCTAAGAATTCTTGTGAATTTAATGTATTTTTGCACTAGCATATTACACTGTATTTAATTGCTGATTGGTTTTGCCGGACTGAGTCCGAGGAGTAACATGGTTGATTGGATTGGGTGATGGAGTTGTTAGTATGATTGGTTTAGACTATGAGAATTGTTGGCTATTCGGGTTTAAATATTGGTGTTTCGTGTATGACGTGGGTTATGGCGGATATTGATGATTCTAGAATGTGATGACATATTTTTGGAATTACGAGAATTTTAAGTTTTGAGGAATTAAAATAGGTTATTTCTGAAGTTTAGGCTTAAATATCGAAATACGTGATTGATTGGAAACTTACGAAAATTACGTCATTATTTTTATAGGTGAGGATCTATAGTCGGCTCGACATTTTTTAGGAAAATTTCAGAAAAGTTAAGTCGTCCAGGTAAGCGGGGTTCCTATGCTAGATTTGCATAAAAAGAAATGAACTGAGGTTGGTTTGTAAAAATGTGCATGTTGTTTTAAAAAGAAAAAGTGAAAAACAACTTTATTATATGTTTTGCATTCCCTCATGAGATACGTATGAAAGAGAAAAGAAATGTTTTTGACATGAAATGTGTAGACATGAGCAATATTTGACATGCTTCTGAAATATGCAAAAGAGCGAATATGATATCATTGAAATTTTTATGCATGTGATATGAAATGATTTGGATCTGTTTTTGATCAAATAGAAATTATATGAATATGTTTCGCACGTGTTTTGATATGATATGGATATGATAAAACTTTGGCATACTTATCTGTTCTGAATATGGTTCTGATATGATGATACTGTTCACGTGATATGGTTGGTACCACCATGATATGATATGAGTGCACCCACTTTGGAAACAAAGTGGTCTTCTTACGTGTTCTTTCCTGTGTGCACACTCGTGGCTCCGAGATTGAAAAAGGGGAAGTTCACCACATGATACTGCCTGGTTTGGCCACCGGGGATAGCACAACCCTACCACGGGGGTTAAACATGGTATATGATATGATATGATAAGATGAAAATGTTCAGTTATGTTATGCCAAAGTGTTTTTGAATATGAAATGGATTCTTAAATATGAATTGTTGATTTTGAGTATGAAAAGATTGAAAAGTCGCTCTGATTTTCTGATAACATGTTTTTATGAGATCTGCATATAAAAATAAAATGTTTTTGTTTCTACATACTGAACTTTCTGAAAAGGCTCATGTTTACATACTAGTATATGTTCTCTGCTTACTGAGTTGTTGATAACTCACCCCTTATCTCCACCATCTTTTTCAGATGATTTGAATGTTTCAGTTGAGGATCAAGGATATGGAGCATGGGTGACAAGAGTTAGAATGATGGTTTAAGCATAGAAGATTTATATGGGTATTGAAAGTTTTCATTCAGTAAGCTTGTTGGGTTCTGATGTTATGATTTGTTGGGAGATTGATGTTTATATTAAGACTTTGTATTGTCTTAGAATAGTTATTCTAGAGTAAGTGATGTAAATATATGAGTATTTTGTGCGATAGAGAAAAATTAGAGTATGTACTATGTGGAAGAAAAATGATTTTTAAGTGACATGAGTTAACTCTCCGGACCCTCGAGGACGGGACGTTACAAAAGGTATATGAAAGATTGAGATGTTGTAATCTATTGAGTGAACCAAAGAAATTGGCCGTGAAGGGTTTGTCGGAAAAGTTATTGAAACTTAAGTCTAGGTAAGTCAAATACTGCAATCCAAGTAATGAAGACCTTATCTCACCTTCTAGATATTTAGTTGCAGGTTCAGTGCCATAGAACCAATCATCTGCCCGGAGATCGAGCGTAACAACATGACTTGTTTTGTTGCTGCATTTAATTCCTTTCCACTTGCAACAATCTTCACCGCTGTCCCAAGAAGACAGCCAATGGGAACGATCAACAAGTTGTTGTTTGAATTGGAGGAGTGCTTGATGTTCTTCCTCTATGCATCTGACGTTAGAATCACGCAAATCGAAACTAAATCTAAGTTTTGTTGCATTACAAGATAAGAGTCCAAGTAGTAGAAGCAGAAATTGGAGATAACAAGCTCTCATTGTTCTACTCTCTATTAGGAACACTAATGACAAGAGATACTGTATCTTAATGCAAGTACTCCTTGGATTGACAAGACTGATATATGACATAATTATTTTATAATTTTAATTTAATTTTTAAATAAGATTATCCTTTAAATTTATATAACTTTTATTTAAGTGTGGGTCTACACCCACCGTTGGGGGCTCCCGCTGGGAGCTCCTGTTAGGCTAAATTCAAAAGTTTTTATTTTTGTTCTTTTATCACATCATTTTTTAAATATTTTAAAAAAAGAAAAAAATTCATAATATTAATAAATAATATTTTCTTAATCCTTAAGTTAAAAAAAAAGTAAAAAAAAAGCGGAATCCTTAACTTTTTCTTTTATTTAATTTTGAATTCGAGAATTAATAATATTTTATAAAAAGCTGGGTAAAAGACATAAAGTAATTATGTATTTATTATTTTAGATTTCCCAATTAACCATAAATTGCAATTAACGGTCCAATGTCATTATGAACTTTATAAGATCACCCAAACACTTGTTTGGAAATGGATAACCACATGATATTTTGGGACTGCCCATAAAGGCGAAAGCATTGAGAATTTGAAGTTGAGCTCCAATTAGAAATTTGCCTTGTTATTAGACAAGAAAGAACCTGTTCTTGTTCTTTCTTTATATTAGAATATGCCAACATATTATTTATATAATAAATATTGTTGAATTTATTTTGTTGAAATAAATCCAACATGTGTATAAGCATCTTTCAAAGAAAAAAAAAATAATGATAGAATAAAATGTCTAAAATGGGCTATATTTTAAAAGGGTCTAAATCTACCTAAAAGCTGACTCGAATTTAATTGGATTGACCTGAGTCAATCTAATTTACGTGTAATGTAAGATCAATTATTATTTGCAAAAATAAGTAGAGAATAGATAGTAGTTCAAACCTGATCTATATCTAAACCCTTATACACGTTTTCATGCTCCACAATCACATCATCCATTCATCTAGCAGGGGACCAATGGAATCAATTCTATTTGGAAATTTTGTTTTTGCTCGGAAAAATAGATACCTTTCATATGTCATCCATCGTCGCATGCATGTGGTAGAACTTCTTCTGTGAACTTTTAAAGATAAATAAAAATATATATCTAAAAGTGCCAAAATAATATAAGATAATTAATTTGTAGGAATTTTGTGAACCAGTAGTTTTAGGATCAGAGAATTTAATGCAGCGTCTAAAAAAGGTTTAGATTGATAGTCCAATTTCCACGCCAAATAATTTTGTGAACCTGTTCACTCACATCATGATCCGTTTACCGTACCGTATCATTCACGTACGTCTTATAAATTTTGGACATTTTGACTTCAAACACTTATTTCTTCAAAAAAAAAAAGAACTACATTAATTGTAGGTTATATTTTAATTAGTTATTTGTAAAGAATTTACGTTATTAATAATAATTTTTTTCATTCTTTAAGTTTAATTTTTCTTTGAATTTGTACTTTTTAACTGTATAATAATTTTCTTGATTTTTAAGTTGTAGTCATTTTATCATTATTTTTTGTAACTTAATTTCTATATTATTTTCTTTTATTAATCTCTTCAATTTTTGCTACTGGACATTTGTAAGGTTTGAAAATGCTTATATATTGTATGTATTTGACATGTGTTTATCACTAACTAGCTAGTATAACTATATATATATATATATTAGAGAAAAAGTCATACATACTTTTATAAATTTGCATAGGATATATATTACAAGATATTTAATACAATATGCAAACTTATCCAAAAATACAGATTCACAAGATAAATAAATAGCAGATTTGGCTAAGAGATGAGCCACTTGGTTAACATCTCTTAGTACATAACAAAAGTCCCAATCCAAGAAGACAGACAGCAAAGCAAGAACATCTTGTATAAGATTACGACAAGAGGAATATAAACCAGAAGTAGCTTTAATAAAGTTCACAACATTTTTTGCATCTCCCTACAAATTCACTTTGTCAAATCCCAGCTTCATGCAAAAAGCAACATGTTAAGAGCTCCAAAAGTCATTACAACTTGAGGTGTTGGATTTCCAAACTTACAACACTCCCCTTTTCATCCCTTAGAATAATTCCAATACCCACCATCTTACTTTGATAATCCATATATAGCAATATCCCAAATTGCTTTTATAAAACCTGAAAATGAAGGATGCCAAACTTGGACAAGAACTTGCTCTTGCATTGTCCTTAGAAATGAAGATTGAGAGTTAGCTAAAACTCTTCCAAAGAGACACTAGCCATCTGAAATAGTTGAGAGGGATGCTAGAACCATCATACAGTAGTTTATTAGTCTCAGTCATAAGAGTCTAGCAATTACAAAGAATAATTCAAAATCTGCATTGTCTAAGTACTCTACCATCTTGAGAGCTAGGTGCATAAAAATAAGATCATAAATACTACACTTTTGAAGCTTTTTACAACAAAGAGCCCACACATCCTTAGAAGAAGGACAATCCCAAAGAACATGTGTCACAGTTTTCACTTCAGTTGCACAAATAGGACACATATCCTCTTGCAGCATATGCTTGAGTTTAAGATTGCTTCTAGTAGGTAGTATGTCACAAGCAGCCTCCCAAATAAAATATTTCACCACTGGTGGTGTATTAGAGGTCTTAACTTTCTGCTAAATTTTATCAAAACCAGTAGCTTGAGAAGATGAGCATGAAAAGCTTGAATTTAAGTCAAGTTGAAGATAATATGCACTTTTAACAGAAAATCTTTCATCATTAGTACACCTCCATACCATTCTATCTTCCCTTGATAGAGGACTAATATACATATTAAGAATCATATCAGGTTCGTCTTCACTAAACAAATATTGAACCAAAGATTTATTCCAAACAGTTGTACCAAGAATAATAAGTATTGAAACCAAATCATATTCACCAAGCACATAAATTGGGGATTGAACCTTATAAGTAAAAGGTTTTGGCAACCATTTATCATTCCATATTCGAATACTATTACCATTCCCAACCCTCCATCACATACCTGCATTCATAAGTTCTTAGTTGAAAAAATACTTTCCAGGCATAGGAAGCATTTTTTAATAACACAGCCTAAAAAATGGATAAATTAGGAAAATACCTAGCTTTAAGAATCTCAATAGATAAGGATGAAGGTTATTTTAATATTCTCCATAATTGCTTTGCTAACATAGCTGTGTTGAATGCCTCCAAATCTCGAAACCCCAAACCTCCAGATCTTTTTGAAGTACAGATTCTTTTCCAACTCAACCAATGGATCTTATGATCATTGTCCTAATGACCCCAAAAAACTTTCTGGATCATTTGATTAATCTGACAGCAAAGAGTCTTGGGTAATCAAAATAGGCCCATACAATAAGTTGGAAGAGCTTGAATGACTGCTCTGAGTAAGATTTCTTCTCCAGCTTGTGACAAAAACTTTGATTTCAGCTGTTAAGCTTTCCCCAAATTCTATAAAAAAATTCATTTAAAAGCAATCGTTTTGTTTCTACCATTCATCGATGGTAATCCAAGGTACTTCTCAAAACATTCTGATAGTTTGCCTCACTGCTCATGCTGTATTTTTGCTAAAATATAAAGATGTTTTATCCCTATTCAATTTTTGTCCAAAAATTATCTCATAACACAAAATAAGATCTTGCAATCGGCTCCATTCAAATGAAGAAGCTTTAATAAAGAGTAAACAATCATTAGTAAAGAATAGATGTAATACTCGAACCAACCCTCTTGCAATTGGCACACTAGTGAGAGAGCCATGCATATGAGCATGTGAGATGAGACTACTGAACACCTCAGCACAAAGAATAAATAAGTATGGAGATAAGGGATCCCCCTGTCAAAGACCCACCCCTTGAAGGCTGTAAATTTTGTTGCGGTTCACCATTCACTAAAATTGAGAAATCAACATATCAAACTTGCCCATCTTTGCTAGGGATGGAAAAAAAAACTGGTGAACCGGTAAATCAAACCGGACCGAACCGGTGGGTTTGATTCCATACCATGTTCTGTCTGGTCTAGTACCGGTTCCATTTTTTTCAAATCCGGTCAAAATCGGTTCGGTTCCGATTTTCCTTTTTCTAACACCAAACCGAAGCAGACCGGACCGGTTCATATATATATATTTTAATTTTTTATATTGAATAAAATATTTTTTATATTATATATCCTTTTTATATATAATTATATATAAAATAATTTTGTATTATATGATAAATTACTAATTAATATAATTTTAAATTTTAAAATTCTATATAAATAACTATATATTATCACAATAGTCTATTGTATTTGTAGTTATGCTAATACTATATCACTATATATTATAATATACAATAATATATCACTATAATCTATAATACAATTATAATATATAATATAATATACTAAAATATGTTATCACTATTATTAATGTCGTATTTCGCACACATTTGGGCTAAACTCTGTGGCGCCCCCGATCCCCATGTAAGGAGACACGGGAATCGAGATGCTAGGATGGTGACAACACAGTCACACATCCCAACGATAGTGCCAAGTGTGTGTACATGTAACAGTGTACAATAAACAACGTAGCGGATAATTAAGTCAACTAAGTACCAGAATTCTTAATACAATTTAAACAATCAGTAAAAATGGTTTAAAAATTATACAGTCATCCAAAATAAATATAAACAAGTCCCAAACCAGAATGCGAGTGATCCAATCACTCCTCGGGCGGAGCCGACTCCTCAGGCTCACCCTCTTCCTCCTCTGCATCAAAATCTGCATTACCATAGAACGGTATCGCAGGTAAGTATAAACCAAACAACTACGAGATAAAAATACATTAATGTGACCAACATGCATGCATATGATGAAATATGCATTAGATCCAAAAATACTATTTTCCTAAAAAATAGATATTTTCAACACACGCCAAAATCCCATTTTGGCCCAAAAATAATACTCCGTCATTTTTCCAGAAAATTACCCAAATCAATAAAATCTCATTTTCCCAGAAAATGAATCACATAAAATCCTTTTAATCAACACACGCTATTTTCCCAAAAAACAGCCCATTATTCCATTAACCAATGCACCATGATCTCCCCGAGGGATTGTCTGCACGTTTTAGCTTCGTAGCGATGCTCAGTTCTGCGCCAAGCGCATTCGTGGCCAAGCACCCACTACGCAACGAGTAATGCCCAGTTCCGCGCCCAGCGCGTTCGTGGCCAAGCATCCTCTAATCCCCGCCAGCAGAGGGACCACGGAGTCGGCACGAGACCATCTCGTCCGATCCCATTGTCGCCCGGCAACAACCCAGGGGACGTCACTCAGTATATTCTACTCCCGAGTGACCAGTCGAGCTCCACCGAGATAATACCCCATCTCGGCTTGGGATAGTGATACACACGCACCCAAAATCCTTTAACACATGAAAATCCAGTTTTCATGAAATACATGAACATGAATGCATGTACACGAAAACCCAGTTTCCTTTACAAACATGATCATGCGTGCAATATGCCATGTACATGAACAACATCATACCAACAACCAACATTTCACAATACCAACCAAACACACAGCTCCGTCCACAATCCATCCGACCCCCGAACTCCTCGGACTCAGTCCGACATGTCCAACTAGTTCACAGTAATATGGTTTAGTGCAAAAATACATTTAAATCATGATAGTTATTTCGAAAAATACTTACAGTGCTATATAATAATTTTTCAAAAGATCTCGGAAGTGCAAGAAGTGGCAACACAGCTGTAGAACAGTGCAAAATGCACTGTGGCTATGGGTCTCGAAAACTCACTTTTGAATGGGGACAAACTAAGACCCGAAATTGATAGGATAGGGCTTAGAGAGGTCGGTGAAGCCAATGGTGGTAGTGGGTTGTTGTGGGTGGCGGCGCAAATAGTGGTTGAAGATAAAAAATACCCAAATCGGAAATGGGGTTGGATGTGCTTCACCGGTGACGGATAAGAGCTGGGGTTGGGTCCATTGGGTTGCTAAGAGGTCAAGGATAAAGTGGTGAAGAAATGGTGGCCGGTGGTGGCGCGACGGCTGCGCGCGAGCACAAGAGGTGTCGCAGCTTAATGTTGGGCGTGGGGGCTATCGGTGGTCGCCGGCCGGTGGGGAAGCTGATGGGAGGGGCGGTGTCGCGCACGGCGGTGGGTTGGGTGAGGGAGACGCGGACGCACGGGGAAGGGAGAAGGAAAGGGACGAGCGCTCGGGAAGCAGGGGAAGAAAGGAAAGAAAACGAGAAAAAAAAAAGTGGGTATAAGAAGTGAGGTACAATCCTCACATCTTCAGTCACAGAAAATGATCCAACGAAAATGATTTTAAAACAGCAAATCAATTAAAATAAATTAAACGTAATGATACAATGAAAATAAAATAATTAAATCCCACAATTAATTAATTTAAAATAAAGAATAATTTAAATGCATCACAATAATAAATATTAAGAAAACATAACAATTAAATTTTCACAATTTAAAGATCATAAAATAAACTATTTAAAATATCCGATAATTTTAAAACAAAAGAATAAATTTTTGAATTAATAAAAATAATCATTCAATAAAAATACACTAAAATACGGGATATTACATTCTCCCCCGTTTAAAAAAATTTCGTCCTCGAAATTGGCAAGGTCAACATTAAACTAAGACAGGAATAAGATTCAACTAAGAGCAGATTTAAGAAACATACAGCCAGTCAATCAAATAAATACGGATACTGCTCTCTCATGTCAGCTTCTCTCTCCCAAGAGAAATCTTGAGCCGACGGATCGCCCCATGACACCTTCACCAAAGGTATTGTCTTGGACCTTAACTTTTGCTCTTTCCAATCCACAATCTGCGTCGGGGAAACTTTATAAGTAAGATTAGGCTGAAGTTCAATGCGTTCAAGGTCGACAAAAAGCGGCTCTAGCTGTCCAAAACTCTTCTTCAAAGATGACACATGGAACACATCATGGACATCCCCAAAATAATCCGGCAATGCAACTTTATAAGCAACTAGCCCAACTTTCTCTATAATCTGGAAAGGGCCAACATACCTCGGGCTAAGCTTTCCCTTCTTGCTAAAGCGCTTAACCCCTTTCATAGGAGAGACTTTAAGGTAAACTCAATCACCTATCTCAAATGATAAGTCTCTTCTCCTTGTATCTGCATAACTCTTTTGGCGACTTTGAGCTTTCGCCATTTTAGTCCTTATAAATTGAACTTGATCCTTCATTTCTTGAATTATCTCAGGCCCAATCCATTTACTCTCGCCAATTTCATCCCAACACAAAGTTGATCTACACTTCCTTCCATACAAAGCTTCATACGGGGCCATCTGAATGGAGGAATGAAAATTATTATTATAAGCAAACTCAAATAGCGGCAGATGATTCTCCCAACTCCCCTTAAATTCCATGACACAAAATCGCAACATATCCTCAAGAGTCTGAATAGTACACTCTGATCAACCGTCTGTTCGAGGGTGATATGCAGTACTAAACTTCAACTTAGTGCCTAAAGCTGCATGCAAACTCTTCCAAAAATGGGACGTAAACTGCAGGTCTGGATCCGATACAATACTCTTGGGTACTCCATGCAAATGCACAATCTCCTTGACATACAACCGAGTCAGCTTACCCCAAGAGTCGGTATTATTAATAGGCAGTAAATAGGCACTCTTGGTCAACCGGTCAACAATCACTCAAACTGAGTTCTTTCCACTAGGAGTCCTCGGCAAATCCACAACAAAATCCATATAAATATCATCCCACTTCCACTAAGGAATAGGGAGAGATTGAAGTCTACCAGCAGGTCTTTGATGCTCAGTCTTAACTTGTCGGCACCTGGCACATTTCTAAAAAAAACATGGCGATATCCAACATACTCGTATTAGTCCCCCGACAGCACATCACGACCAGTATTCCCAGGTGACTATGCTATCCAAAATCTTATTTTCCACAAGAACCTTAATACAATATCCAAAAAATTCCAATGATCAATAGCCCTTACAATAATATGTGCCAACCTCAATCAACTCCTATGCTACAACTTCTAAACCTCCATTGAATTCTACCTTCGGTAACCTAATGTCCACTTCCAAAGTTAACCATCAATAACAAATTTACACAACCAAATGATTAATCTCTGATTACAATAATCTTCTCAAAATTTCAAGTCACCACGAATTCCTCAAAATTAGCACAATCTGAACTCCTGACTACAATAAAAAATATCACGCTTCCGTTGCGCACTTTGATATTCGCCACATGCATAAAGTTTATGTCATCATAAAAACTAACACCATCGAGTACAAGGTGGCTCCATACCTATTAACCAAAAACTCTTATCACAATTTGGTAGAAAAATGATCTCTTTCCCAAAACCACAAGTTATAACTCAAATTCCTCAATTAACTCCTGCTGCCTTGATCAAAATCAAATTCCATAAAATACATCCATGATCATAGACAGAAAACCAATCTCAGCATCCCAAATTGAAAATAAGCAACCTCAAACCAAAGTACATCCATCTCATCTACAATAAGGAGCATACTTTAAAAGGTTCGATTCCAACCCGACCAACCAAAAAGAGCATCTATAAACTTCTACCCAATCATCTAAACCCAAAAGCTCATCACCGACATTCAGAATAACATCTAATCTAGAGGTGACTAAACTCATTACGAACCATCATTGACTTCACCAAAACATTATCAAAACCTATTTGGTAACTCGCCCACGTATTTCTACTCCTATAAGCTAGTATTAGTAAGGCTAGTTCCTTCAATAGCACATCACTATTAAACCTCAAGGCAAGCCATATTGCTTAAATCATCAATCCACCAAAAGTCAATGCAAATCACCCAAGGATCCTAATGCTTGATTAACTCACATACTTGATCATATTATTCATCGCTAATGCCTAAGCTTCAACTTCCAAGATCTTATCATACACCAAACATGACGACCCATCGATCTCTCTTCAAGTTAAATAACAATGTCCTTAATTCAACCAACTGGATGCTCAATCTCCAAAGAAAGTATAACCTCAAAATTTAAATTACTAGGTAACCTCAAGTCACAATTAATTCCTATAGATAATCACAATAATTATTGTCAACCATCATTCCATTGAGTAATCCGCTTCGACTACACACTCCGATTGACTCACCTAAAACTCCAAACCAAAATCTCTTGAATTTAATACTATTGTAGTTTTTCATCTTCAACACCTACCCAAGACACTTCTTCCAAGCCAAAAATGAGACAAGGACCCATGTACTCTCCGAAATGCATACACACTCACCACTACTACGCATCGATCTCATGCACACTTAGTCAGAACCAATAATCCTCCAAACGTGCAAGTGATCTGTCACTACCATTTCCATCATCTGGGCCTATATCCTCAAAATCAACAAGAATCATTTCCTACGTCCGCACCATCTATTATCCTTAAAATTGATATGGATTAAATCCTCAACCTGTCACTAACATCGAACTAAAAACAATCATTTTTTGAACTAGATCAACATCTTCAATCCTCAGAAAATACACAAATTAGATCATTACCTTCCATCTCCAAAGAACTTCTCTCTTAAAAATTCTCATATCAGTAACTCAACTCTGATCAATCCCAATTTAATGATTATCAACTAATCAATTGATAGAATAGACCAAGCTAGCATACCAAGTCTACAAAACTAAGAACTCAAATCCTATTATAATTCAACCCTTCAACTCTGCAATTATAAAACCATAAACCAGATAAGAATTATTCCCCGAAATCCTCAAGATCGATGACCTTAAATCTAAAATATTCACCTTATAAAGTTTGAAAATCCTCAAGTCCGAAATGTTAACAAGCTGCTTATCAAAGTCGGCAAAATCTAAAACTTCTAATCTAAGTAATCATTCAAATGCTTGTTGAACCTATCACCTTAAATCCAATAAATTTATTCCCTAAAAACTATAGGACCTCAAACCTTATATGAACTTCTCATAAATCTAACATTGAAGTTTGTTGAACTTACAACCTCCTATGCTATAGCCTCATGACATATCTCCACGAAATATAAAACCTCAATTATCCTAAGCAATCTAAAACTATTCTCCTCCTTAGCAGCAACTTAAGTTCCTACTCCAAAGAGTTCACCCAGATCATGCCGTTCCCTTCAAGCCTTGATATAATAAAAACATCCCAAGTCGATAAAAGTTCAAGCATACTACACTCAATATTTATACCTAACAACAACATTCTCGATCGTATCATCTTCCTGCCATAGCGTAACCCTTAACCCCACTTTTAACTCAAGTAAATTAAAATACCACTATAGCAAAATAAATTAAAATACGACAATACAACATAAAATAAAATAGGATAAAACCAACAATAAAATATCATAAGACAAAATGAATAAAACAAATGAAGTAGTGTACAATAAAATAATTAAAAAAAATAACTTACCATAAAATAAAACGAATAAAATAAAATAACATACAAGTAGTATACAATAAAATAAATAAAACCAACAAAAACAACATACTTTAAATTAAATAATTTAACTTACAACTTTAAAAATAAAAATTTCTGGTACTCCACCTAAGGAACATGTGGGTTTACCCAGAGCCGAATTGCTCTGATACCACCTGTGGCTCCCCCGACCCCCATATAAGGAGACACGGGAATCGAGACGCCAGGATGGTGACAACACGGTCACACATCCCAACGATAGTGCCAAGTGTGTGTACATGCAACTGTACAATAAACAACGCAGCAGATAATTAAGTCAACTAAGTACCAGAATTGTTAATACAATTTAAACAATCAGTAAAAAAGGTTTAAAAATTATACAGTCATCCAAAATAAATACAAGTCCCAAACCAGAATTCGAGTGATCCAATCACTACTCGGGCGGAGCCGACTCCTCAGGCTCACCCTCATCCTCCCCTGCATCGAAATCTGCATTACCATAGAACGGTACTGCATGTAAGTATAAACCAAATAACTACGAGATAAAAATACATTAATGCGACCAACATGCATGCATATGATGAAATATGAATTAGATCCAAAAATACTATTTTTCCCGAAAATAGATATTTTCAATACTTGCCAAAATCCCATTTTGGCCCAAAAATAATACTCCGTCATTTTTCCAGAAAATGATACAAGTCAATAAAATCTCATTTTCCCAGAAAATGAATCACATAAAATCATTTTAATCAACACACACTATTTTCCCAGAAAACAACCCATTATTCCATTAACCAATGCACCATGATCTCCCCTAGGGATCATCCGCACGTCCTGGCTTCGTAGCGATGCTCAGTTCCGCACCCAGCTCATTCGTGGCCAAGCACTCTCTAGTCCCCGCTAGCAGAGGGACCACGGAGTCGACATGAGACCATCTCGTCCGATCCTGTTGTCACCCGGCGACAACCTAGGGGACGTCACTCAGTATATTCCGCTCCCGAGTGACCAGAGGAGCTCCACCGAGATAATACCCCATCTCGGCTTGGGGTCGTGATACACACGCATCCGAAATCTTTTAACACATGCAAACCTAATTTTCATGAAACACATGAATATGAATGCATGTACACGAAAACCCAGTTTCCTTTACAAACATGATCATGTGTGCAATATGCCATGTACATGAACAACATCATACCAACAACCAATATTTCACAATACCAACCAAACACACAGCTTTGTCCACAATCCATCCGACCCCCGAACTCCTCGGACTCAGTTCGGCATGTCCAACCAATTCACAGTAATATGGGTTAGTGCAAAAATACATTTAAATCACGATAGTTATTTGGAAAAATACTTACAGTGCTATATAATAATTTTCTGAAGGATCTTGGAAGTGCAAGAAGTGGCAACACAGCTACAGAACAGTGCAAAATGCACTGTGGCTATGGGTCTCAAAAACTCACTTTTAGATGGGGACAAACTAAAACTGAAATTGATAGGATAGGGCTTAGAGAGGTCGGTGAAGCCAATGGTGGTGGTGGTTTGCCATGGGTGGCGGCGCAAATAGTGGTTGAAGATCGAAAATACCCAAATCAGAAATGGGGTTGGATGTGCTTCACCAGTGACAGATCGGAGCTGGGGTTGGGTCCATTGGGTTGCTAGGAGGTCGAGGATGAAGTGGTGAAGAAATGGTGGCCGGTGGTGGCGCGACGGTGGCACGCGAGCACAAGAGGTGTCGCGGCTTGGTGTTGGGCGTGGGGGCTATGGGCAACAATGGAGGAGCTGGAAACGGAGGGAGGTGGTCGCCGGCCGGTGGGGAAGCTGATGGGAGGGGTGGTGTCGCGCATGGCGGCACGACGGTGGTGGGTTGGGTGAGGGAGACGCAGACGCACGGGGAAGGGAGAAGGAAAGGGACGAGCGCGCTGGAAGCAGGGGAAGAAAGGAAAGAAAAAGAGAAAAAAGAAAAGTAGGAAAAAGAAGTGAGGTCCAATTTTCACATCTTTGGTCACAGAAAATGATCCAACAAAAATGATTTTAAAACAAAAATCAATTAAAATAAATTAAACGTAATGATACAATGAAAATAAAATAAAATAATTAAATCCCACAATGAATTAATTTAAAATAAAGAACAATTTAAATGCATCACAATAATAAATATTAAGAAAACATAACAATTAAATTTTCACAATTTAAAGATCATAAAATAAACTATTTAAATATCCGATAATTTTAAAACAAGAGAATAAATTTTTGAATTGATAAAAATAATCCTTCAATAAAAATACACTAAAATACGGGATGTTACAAACTCCGACAACTCAGGTCTTTAGAAATGAGACTGCAAAAGATGGAGAGTAGTGAACTTGTAGAGGGCGGCCTTGGGACTGGGTAACCTCTGATCCCAAAGTTAGTAAGTATTCTTGAAAGCTTGTAAATAAGTAAAAGAGTCTACGAATTAGAAAGCATTTTTAGTACATGGAGCTGGCTATTTATACCGTGGGTTGGGGGTGCAAATTATCTTTGTCTCCACAAATTCTGTGCCTTCCCTTCTGTTTCTATTGTCAGACCTTCTTTAATGTGGCGTGGCTCTGCGATGGCTCCATAAATGTGGCGTGTAGCTCAATAGCGATACCATTAATGCAATCTGGTATCCTGACTTCGCATCTGGTTTGTATGAGCCATAGATGATCTGATGCTGATGGATCGAGGGCCCTCCAAATTTCCCGTTGCGCTCTGTGTAAGTCTATAGGTTCTGAAAGCGGCCGCAGACTGCCTAGCCCTCTCTGTTGTGTGCCAAGCAACCGTCCGCATTACACCCACGAGACAAAATGGCGTTAGTTGCATTTCCACATTGAATGGCGCCCCTTGATTTTTGCGTCATGAACTCATGTTACGCAACCATTAATTCAGGACATCATATCAATAGATATACTTTGCAACAGTTGTGATAATCGAGGGATTCTAGTACTTTGGGGGGACACGTGGTGCTATGTGGAGTTATGGCGCCTCGAGAGTTCAAATATCGACCCCGCCTATATAAGGACCCTCATCTACATTGGGAAATCCATTACACTCATTCTACCTTTTACTCTGCATTCTATGCTCCTTGTTCCACTATTTAAGTTCTTCATTCCCTCATTTTTCTTCACTTTTCTCCTGAAGTTCCTTTGTTTTTCCTTCTATCATTCCTGGCTCCGAATAAATCTTCATGCCTTGCTAGACGAGTGGGGTCCTCTAGTGCTGCCCAGGCCACTTCCGGCAGTGGCGGTTTCACCTTGGATGATTTCGCAGAGTTTTCATGGCGATCGGTGGTGACTTCTGCTGAGCTAAAGGAGTTGAGGATGACCTACAAGATTCCCTCGAAGGTGGAGCTTGTGGTGCCTTCCCCCACCGATGGAGCAGTGGATTTCGAGGGCTATGGCACTGGCAGTGTACCTCACCATGTTCTCTTATGGCCTGGGGTTGCCATTTTGCCGACTAGTGCGAGATGTTTTGGGCTTCTTTGAGTTGGTGCCTGCTCAGCTTCCTCCCCTTGCATGGAGCATTCTTGTTTCGTATTGTGTCATCTCACGCCACTCGTTGGAGGAGGCTAGGTCAGATTTCTCGGATCTTACAGCCCTTGAGTTTTTCATTACTCACAACATTGGGTGGAAGGGCCGACATCTCTATAGTTTCCAGCCAGTTCGGGAACTGGCCTAGGTGGAGGCACGACATACTACCATGAAGGGATACACCCGCAAATCTTCTTCTTGTCGGGCGACTGATGGGAGTTCCTGAACTGGCAAACCCTCTAACGCCTATAATGTACATGCTATATGGGGTACTGTGGACGACGACACAAACAACAACCCCAAACCACTTCTGGAGGTGCATCTGGACTACATTTCTACGGAGGCTCTGTTGACAGAGGATAGCCTTCACCGGAACATGGCCCCTCCGGCCAACTCGCGCTCTGATGCGGGTATCCCCATAAACCTGATCACGTCGCCTCCTCATAGCTGCTCCCCTAGCCCGCCGGTAGAAGGAAGGGGGAAGAAACCTCGAAGGATTTCACCCACCTGTTTTGATTTTGATAACGTCCCCATCCCTCCAGGGGTACTGTCTGTCATGGCACTTTTTATCCCAGTAGCCCCAAGGACTCTCGAAAAGATGGTGACGATAGCGAGTTGTCCTCGAGTTGCATTGCTGATCCAGGGCGTCGCTGTCGAGGTTGCTCCCTTGATCGAGGTCACTCCCTTTGGTGGTGTCGAGGAGGCGGATACTGACATTCTAGCTGAAAAAGCCATGGCCCCCAGTGTGCCCGACAAGGGGGAGGGTGAGGAAGTCATTAAAGAAGTTGCGGCGGATCTTCGAACGACCGCTTTGCCCAGTCATGCCGACCGAGTTCTCGAGATGGAAGGTAGACTCCAGAGGCTACTCCCAGGGGTAGAACTTTACTGCCAAATTCCTCAGACTTGTCTTTGTTCATTTTCCTCAGTTTTGACTTTACTTTATGTTAAAAGGATTGGAGCATTTGGCGTCCTTCATTGTGGACAACCAAGCAGTGTTGAGAAACGAGAACCGAAATCTTCGTTCCCTAGCTCAAGTGGCCTTGGATTGTACGGCCATGGAGCGAGAGGCAACCAAGGAAGCCCTTGCCAACTTATAAAATCCCCGGGGGAAGGCGGCGAGCTCTACATTGAGGCCTTGCTTGTGAGGCGAGGTGAGGGATGCGCTACAACAGTCCATTGACAAATGCCAGTCGGAGTTTGAGCGGTTGTAGGCCGATATTCGGGAGTTGCATCAACAGCGGGGCACAGACAGTCGGTCGATCAAATGGCTCAGAACTCAAGTTTAAGAAACTAACGAGTCAGCAATGGCGAGGAGGAAAACCCTGGAAGAGGATAGGCAACAAAGGAAAGATGCGGAGGCCACCCAGGAAGTAACTAGGCTTGTTCTTAAAGGCTGCGAAGCTACCATACAAGGTCTGCTGGAGGAGTTGTCTTATGTTTGTGGTGTCCGCGAGGATGTGTGGGACTTCGGCTACAAAGAAGGCTTTGAGCAGATGAAGACTCATATTCTTCAGAACCCCCAATGAGACCTCAAGGTTATGAATATGGGGATTTTTCCCCACACGAGGAGTCTTTGCAGTGGCGTGACATCCTTGGGAAGAGTCTGATCTTGAACGGCCTTGGTGATGGCCCTGCGGGGAACGATCCCTCCTGTTGAGGGCAGATTTTCCAGGTAGATCTTCTTGCCAATCCTCCGTTATTGGGGTCCCGGACCCCTTGTTCTTGTTCTTGCCCTTTTGCTTATTGTGCCTCACTCGTTCTTGTCATTTTGTTTACAGGGCTCGCCTTCGAAGCCATTCCCAACCGGCATCTTAGCTTCCTCCAATAGTTTCTTCTTCCTCTCCACAGCCAACAGGTGGTTTCGGGCTTCTCCTGGGCTATGGTCATCACCGTACGACTCAATTGGTTGCCTCATTACATCCTTGTTGAAGCGTTATCGACACTTCGTAGTGGTGGAGATCTTTGCTTGCTGCTCGCACGTTAATATGATTTGATCGAGCTCGGTTGCAGTGATCACTGGCCTTGTTCCGGTAACCGGTTCTCAATGTAGAAATCAACTCCGAGATGTTCAGATTCTTGGCGATATCTTCGTCGTTGTTGGAGATTTTCAGCTCATCTTGTTTCAGATTGGTTTGAGAACAGTGTAGTCTTCTGGTCCTCTTGGATTATCCCTAGCCACTTTACAGTCTAGGTTTATGGTCGAGCACTAGAACTTGTTTTATGAAGATATAGGGTCTCACGTTGTAACTTGATCCTTGCAGCTCTGCGACTTTATTATGTAACTTGTTCCTTGTAGCTCCCAGTGATCAATAAAATCTCCTTCTGTTGATTATATCTAGCTATGCTTTTCTCTCATTCTTTCCACTGTTTTTATTTTCTTCTTGCTTTTTCTTCTCTTTTTTTTTTTAGGGCTGGCCCGGGTTGAGCTCAGCCGCGAGGGTTTGCTGCACAGCACCTCTTGTGGTTTACCCCGCCAGTGCTCGATCAATATTCGATGACCCTGCCTGCTAGCGGTCTTCTGGCTTACGCTCCATTTTTTTTTATTGGTCCGCACACTATGTATCCATCTTTCCAAGCCTTCATGACCTTGCTTGAGGTGCTGGCGTCTTCCATATCTTCCTTATCCTAGCTTCATTCTTCGAGTACCTATGAGGCTAATCCCACTTTCCACCGCGTGGAGTCAAGATGGCCTTAAGCCCGACTTGTCTCCTCGGCCCCCGGAGAAGTAAAATAGTCTGGGTAGTTTGAAATTTTGTCTATCTTCCTCCATTAGCGTAACAGAGTCCGTCCTATTTGGGAAATGAAAACATTAGCACTACTTTGCTTTTTGTCACAGAAGTCAATGTCACAAACCTGGAAGCCGGTGAATTTAGCGACAAAATTTGCTAATACTTGCCCCTTTTATGGTGTTTCGTGGCGTGTAGTCAATGTCAAACTCGCTTAGCTCCACTGCCCTATTCATAAGCTGGCCTAAGGCGTCTGGTCGTTGCAACACCTTCTTTAGAGGGGTTTTCGTGAGGACCCGTACTGGGTGAGCTTGAAAGTACGGACGTAGCTTGTGCGTAGTTACTACTAGTGTAAAGGCCAACTGTTCTATGTGGGGGTATGTAGCCTAGGCCCCTGATACGCCCTACTGGTGTAGTAAATCGGCCTTTGGACCCCCTCCTCCTCGCGTACCAACGCTAAGGAAGCTGCCTGAGGGGAGACCGTTAAGTACAGGGTCAATGTTTCTTCGCACTGGGGTTGTCTAAGGAGCGGCGGACTCGTGAGGTATTTCTTGAGAGCTTCGAACTCATGGTCGCACTCGTCATCCCATGCCTTCGCTTTCTGCAAGACTTTGAAAAAAGGCAGGCATTTGTTGATTGATCTCGAAACGAACCTGTTGAGGGCGGCTATTCACCCAGCTAGCCTTTGTACCTCATTTATGCTCTGAGGTGGGGCCATGCTGAGGATGGACTCCACCTTCTTAGAGTTGGCCTTAAAACTACGCTCATACACCATGAATCCTAAGAACTTTCCTGACTTGACACCAAAGGCGCATTTTTTGGGATTCAGCTTCATTTGGTACTGTCGTAGTATCGTAAAAGCCTCCCTTAAGTCGTCCAAGTGTTTTTCCAAGGTTCTACTTTTGACCAACAGGTCTTCTACGTAGACCTCCATATTTCTTCCTATCTGGCCTTTGAACATAAGGTTGACTAGCCACTGGTTGGTGGCCCCCGCATTCTTAAGCCTGAAGGGCATCCCCGTATAACAATACAAGCCTCGGTCAATGATGAATCAAACAAATGGGGACCAAACATTATGGCGATGAACAAATATTATAGTGAAGCACGTGATGCTCAAATAGATGTAATGAAAATCAATAAGGACCAAACATTTAACCTATGGACTATGGAGACCCAATACCGAAATCCCTATATCAAAACAAAACTGATGGCTTGAGAATTCACTTACTGTGATTAAAAGAGGATTTGGCAGGAGGAATCAAATGGCCAAAGCACGGAGTGGTGAGAAATAGAGAGAAAAGTCATTCAGGGGTAACTTTTGGGGGTGTTTTTGTGGAATGCTTGAGCGGTGCTGGGGAATTAGGTTTTTAAACATTAGCTCGAGTGAAGTTTAAATGCCTCGAGCAACCACTCGAGTGAGAGACACATGTCTCGAGTGGTGTGTTGAGTGAAAGATCGATTTGATGAGCAATAAACCCAGTATCACACGATTTGACTCCAAACATTAGTAAAGTAAATTTTAAAATCCAAAATAAATATCAGATATAAAAGAGAATCATACTCACCTAAATCACACAGGTAGCAAATACAGAGTATCACAAGTAATACGGACATGCATGTTCAAGTAGTCCTTACATAAACAAGAAGTTTCAGCCTGAGGACGTGAGTGGGGTCAGGCTGTAACAAGAAACCATTAATGCTTTGGAAGCTCTCTCAAGATACTGGAAGTCAAACCTAATTCTACTAGGACCTAAAAACTTTTGTTTGAGTTCTTGTATCAATAATAGCCAATGGGTAATACTGACCCCATGTTTGTTTTTATCTATCATCATTTTTCTTTTCTTTTCTTTTCTTTTTTCTTTTTAAATAGGAAGAAAAATAATAGCATCATCTACCTCATGGTTAATTCTGTATGCAAGTAGAGCTCCCCTACACCTCTGATTACCTCCCCAAAATTTCAAAAGGTGGCAAAATGCCAATTGACTAAGCAAGGTGTGTAATGTGTGATGCTCAAATTACAAATAACACTCATGTTCCTAACCTTTGTGACCTATATAGGCATATGATACCATTTTCAAAAGATACATGCACTTAGACTTTTCAAATTGTCAAACTAATGTCCTCTATCACATCCATGTGCACAACACTATGCATGACATTGTTTTTAAACATAATAACATAAAAAGCAATATAGAAAAAATAAAAAAAGAATACCAAAGTAAAAAGAAAAAAATACACAAAACACAAACACAAAATATGCATGTAATGCATGACTGTCAATCTTCAAGTCAACACACAAATACCAATAGTCTTTCTAAGACATTCAAATTGAAGCCTAGCCAAGGGTTGGTAAACAGATCGGATAATTGGTGTTCAGTGGGAATGTACTCAAGAGACACAACATGTGTTTCCACAAGTTCTCGAATAGGATGATGCTTGATGTCTATGTGCTTGGTCCTAGAGTGTTGGACAGGATTTTTTGAGATGTTTATAGAACAAGTATTATCACAATACGCACTCATGACACCTTTAGTAATACCATAGTTACTCAACATCTGCTTCATCCAAAGCAATTATGTGCGGCAACTTCAGGCAGCAATGTATTCGACCTCAATCGTAGACAAGGATATAGAGTTTTGCTTCTTTCTCATCCAAGCCACAAGATTAGTGCCTACCAAAAAGCACACTCTATAGGTACTTTTCCTATCATTTGCACTATCTGCCCAATCTACATCAAAATACCCAACAAGCTCAGTATTTGAGTCCTTAGAGTATTAGATACCACAATCAACTATCCCATTTACATAGCAAAGTATGCACTTGACGGCTGTCAAATGGGAGTCTTTGGGATTGCCTTGAAATCTAGCACATACCTCAAAACTAAATGCAATGTCTAGTCTACTAGTAGTAAAATATAGTAAACTCCCAATCATACTCCTATAGAGTGATTGTTCAACACTCTTACCAGCCAGATCAGCACTAAGCTTGATACATGTACTCATGGGGGTTCTGGTAGGACTCTTGCCATCAAACCCAAATCTTTTGATCAGACCTTTGCATATTTGAATTGAGATATAAACATCCTGTTATCCAATTGTTTCACTTGGAGATCTAAGAAAAATGTTAGTTCACCTACCATACTCATTTCAAATTCATTTTTCATTTCTTCTTCAAATTCAAAGCAAGTGCATCAATAGATTATCCAAACACGATATCATCCACATATATCTGAGCAACTGTTATATCATATCCAACTTTCCTGATGAATAGTATCCTGTCAACATCACCTCTCAAAAACTTTTGATCTGATAGGTATGTAGTCAGCCTCTCATACTAAGCCCTGGGAGCTTGTTTTAGACCATATAAAATTTTCCTTAACAAATAGACATGTTTTGGATACTTGGGTTGCTCGACATATACTTCTTCTCGTAGGATCTCATTTAAGAATGCACTCTTGACATCCATTTGATCAGCTTAAAACACATATGGTAGGTAATACTCAATAATATCCTGATTGACTCAAGTCTAGCAACCAGTGCAAATGTCTCATCGAAGACTATTCCTTCTACCATAGCATATCTTTGAGCAACTAGTCTTGCCTTATTTCACACAATGGTACCATTTTGATTAGACTTATTTTTAAAAATTCACGTGGTACCATCCACATTATAATTTTCAGGTCTAGGAACTAAGTACCAAACATCATTTATAAAAAAATGATTTATTTATTCATACATGGCACTTATCCAATTCTCATCACTCAGAGCTTATACTACTCTTTTTTGTTCAATCTGTAAAATGTAACTTGAGTGAGCCAATTGATTTATCACTTTCCTTTTTAATCTCATTCTTTCATTCAAATTACCAATAATGTTATTGTGAGGATGATTTAACTTGACTCTTGAAGAGGGATCTTTAGGAGTCTTGAACTTATGGGTGCAAGATGTTTTGGAATTTTCATCAAACTCATGAGAATCTTCATTTCTAGTCTCACCTGGTGCATTTACTTGCTCTTCCTTACTTGTTGCATCTCTAGGAGTATCATCTAAAACCACATTTATAGATTTCATAACAGTTCGAGTGCATAGATTGTAAATCTTATATGCACAGCTATTTTTGGAATAACCAAGAAAAATTCCCTCATCACTCTTCTAGTCAAACTTAGCCAATTTTTCCCAATCTATCAAAATGTAGCATCTACTTCTAAATACTTTGAAGTATTTTACATTTGGCTTCTTTCCTTTCTACAGTTCATGTGGTGCCTTGGATGTGCGTGGTCTAAGATAGACTTTATTCACAATGTGACATGCAGTGTTCACAGCTTCTCCCTAGAAATGAGTAGGTATGCTCTTACTGTGCATCATGACTCGAATCCTTTCTTGGATGACTTTGTTCTTCCTTTAGACCACTCAATTTCACTGTGAAGTGATAGGTGCAGAGAATTCTTGATGAATACCCTCTTCATCACAGAATCTCTCAAAACTTGAATTTTCAAATTCGCTACCATGATCACTCCTAATTCTGGCTATGGGATTTCCCTTTTCATTTTGAAGTTTCTTACACAATGCTCTAACCAAGTCAAAAGCTTCACCCTTTTCTCTCAAGAATTCTACCCAATAGTACATGGTAAAATCATCTACCACTACCAATATGTATTTCTTTTCCCCTAAACTTTCGATCCTAGAGGGTCTCATAAGATCAAGGTGTAATCACTCCAATGGTCATTTGGTAAGGATGACTATTGTGTTCTTGTGAGCTGCTCTGACTTGTTTCCCTAATTGACATGGCCCACAGAGTGAAGACTCTACTTCACCCAGCTCAAGTAATCCTACTACCACTTCTTTGCTGGAGATCTTAGATAAGTCTCTATGATTTAAATGAACAAGTCCTTGATGCCAAAGATCAGTAGCATCACTCTTAGTACTATTGCAACTGTACTGTGAACTAGGAAGAATACCATAACAATTATCCGAAATCCTGACTCCCTTCATCACACAGTTCCCATCACTATCAGACACAAGCCACATTTCTTTTGAAAAGCGAACTTAAACACCATTATCACACATTTGACTAATACTAAGTAGATTAGCTCTCAAGCCAGAAACAAACAAGACATCACACAAAATAGGTAACCCAGGAATTTCAATCTCACCTTTACTAATTATATTAGCTTTACCACCATCTACAAATGTCACTATTCCACGTTTATAGTTTTCAACAATTTAAACCAAGTTCTATCACCAGACATATGTCTAGAACAACCGCTATCAAAGTACCACAAAGCGGTGTCCCTAGTCTTTAGAGCAATGTCTGCTACATGACATGTGTTCCTTTCTCCCTTTTTGACCACACTTTTCAAATTTTTGGAGAATTCACCTTATTAGCCCTCGTGCTTGTAGTCAAGTGGTCTAACTTTACATTGATTATATTAGTTTGCTTGGTTAAGGTCATGACTAGATTCCATAAATTCGAACGTTCTTTCTGTGAGGTCTTTTCAGTTTCCCAAGAGTGAATTCTAAATTCAAAACAATTTGGTCGAATGTGACCAATGTTTCCACAATGATGGCATACAGGGCTCGTTTTGCGAGCTCTTTGACTCTTAGAAGGTGAAACAAAATTAAGTACATGCATGTGTTTCTTGTCTTTCTCAGAGAGGAGGGCAATCTAGTTTTTAGAAGAAGTAGGAATAAACACTATTTTTCCTACATTAGCAAGAGACGCTTGAGAAGTAGAAGGTGCATGAAATCCTTCTTCAATATAGCCTACGCCACTCTTGTCACTAGATGACTTCCTTAGACCCAAGAATTTATCAAGTTCTTGTGTGCCATTTGACTTATTCTTGCCCTTTCTAGATGTAAACAATTTCCTGAATTTTCTAGCGTAAAAGGCTATATCCTTATCACTCTAGGTATATTCATCAGATGATTCATCTTACTCTCCTCTAACTATGTTGAGATCAATGGACTTGCTTTTCTTTGACTGAGGAAAATTATATTCATAGGTTTGAAGAGATCCTACCAACTCTTCAATTCTCATTTTGTCCAAGTCTTTGCTTTCTTCTTTTGCGGTGACCTTGGGACGAAATCTCTCAGGTAGAGATTTGAGAACCTTTCTCACAATTCTATTTTCAGAAATTTTGTCACCTAGATTAAAGCTTGAATTGAAAATTTCATTCAGTTTTGCATAGAACTCATCAAAGGTTTCATCATCTTTCATTCTAAGTTCTTCAAAGTTAGTGATCAACATTTGGAGTTTTGGAATTCTTTACAGCCCTAGTAACTTCATAGGTAATTTCTAGAATATCCCATGTCTCTTTGCCAGTTTCACACATGAAAATTTGCTTGAATTCCTCAGGTGATAATGATTAATTTCATCTATAATTTCATCCATGAAAATTGCATTCAGGCCTTTGCTATTCCAGTTACAATGATTAATTTCATCTCTAGTCCAATCTTAAACCTTTTAGGAATTTCAATTCCATCAATGATTGTAACAGGCTGTCTCTACCCTCTTGTTATATTTAAACATATTCGTTCATCTATGAATTTCAAAAAATCTCTCATTTGAACTTTTTAATAGGCATAATTGTTGCCATCAAAATATGGTGGTGATGAGAGTGACTGAGCCTTATCCATTCTAACCATTGATGCAGGATCACACTCAGGAACTAAATCCTAACAGAGGGAACCTGCTCTGATACCAATTGAAAAATCAGTGGTTCTAACCTAACTCAACACGTAGAGGGGGTTTTAGGAACCTCAACAAAATGCAAAGAGATAGTAGGATATGAAAGAGATAGAAATTTGATTATGGAGGAAATTAAGAAGAAAATTTAAATGGATATTAGTCTTGGAAAATAATCACGGATTGGGGTTGTTTGAGGCACCCCAACTTCTTCATCAAATCAGGCCAAACAACATTCTAGATACCCCTTCTATATTCTTTCTCGGTACATATAGCTTCCACATCCCTAACACAAGCCAACAACTTAGGTCGTGGGCTAGTTCTAAAAACAACAGCTACTAACATAGATTTCAAGCACAAGTCCAAACCAAAACAAGGCTATAAGGAGTAGGCTCCCGGCACACTAAAATGCACTACCAAATCTAAACAAAGATAATGCAAGTAAGATTTAAGCCCAAGTTAATTTGGATTTATTACAGGTGTGAATAGGTGTTTTTCAATTTTACTGTACTATTTAAAAATGTTGTAAAAAAATTGTCAATTAATGAAACAAATCACAAAAAACAATCAACACAACAATTTGTTCACGAAGTGGAAACTCGTTTGAAGAACATCTTCAAAATCTAAAACCGCTACGGATGTAAGTCACCACCTAAAATTTACTATAGAAATTTAGTTTGTTACAACCAATTTAGAAACACTCACAAGACCCTTGTAGTAGCTAAATCTGGATTGCAACATCATGAGTGACCCATTCAATCTCAACACGCATGCAGCTCTAGAACTCCGTCCTTTCTAGCTTCATCACGAAAACCTCTCGATCTCTACTTCAACGACAGCTCTGAAGTCCCTTCCAATCAAAGAACATTCACACCAACTGATTTTGGCAGTAGTTGACCTCAAGCACAATAGGATGGGGATCTAATTTCAAGAGAAAACTGAAGTATATGGAATGAAATATTTTTCTCCCTTTCTTAGCTCTCTATTTGCTCTGTATGTGTTGCTTTATGAAGGAACAAACAAGTTTCCTTTCATAGTCACAATGGAACACGGTGCTAAAACCCTAGTCAAAGTCATATTTTCTAACATTCACTCGAGTGAGGTGTCAAGCATATGATGTATCCAAGTTTCGCTCATGCTATGACTCGAGCACATGTTGCATGCACTTTTTGTCTAAGTTACCACTTGACCGCTATGTCAAGCATGTGTCGAGCAAATTCTCTGTATGAACTTCCACTCAAGCACTATGTCGAGCGGGTGTCAAGCGAACTTTTTGTGTTAGCTTCACTCGAGCGAGTGTAGAGCGAACTCTTTGTATGAGCTTTTGCTCGAGCGCGAAGCCGAGTTAGTGTCGAGCAAAATATTTGTATGAGCTTCATTCAAGCAAAGGATCGAGGGCAGGTCGAGCAAACTTTATGTATGAAGCTTAGCTCAAGTGATGTGGAGCTGGTTTCAATCCCTTTTCATTTTATCAATTTTCTTCAGCCACTCAACACTGAACAAGTTACAACACAATTTAACACAGCTTATCATTGAACAAGCTTAGTCGTAGGCGTGTTAAGTCATGTACTTCCCTTTCTAGTTTCTATAACATTAAAAATAGTTATGTCCATATATTTTATGTCTATCAGCGTCACGTACGGTGTGTTGGAGTTCTGCAGCAATTCGATGGAAAAGTGAAGAAGGAATCGTGTCTTTCCATCTGATGCTGAAACCAGACAATGCCCACCTTCATTCCACGATGGAATTCTTTTATCCCGTAGAAAAATAAGGACATACTCCATGGCTTTGTGTGCTCTACACAATCCTTAAATTGTTGCTGCATAAGCCTGTAATTGGGTTGGATAAGTTTCATTTCATCGTTCCCTTCGGCTTTGAGTAAGTTTCTTATCTTTCTATTTTTTCTGCCAAAACCCTTATCATCTTGATTTTTCTGGGACCCAAGTCCTTGATCTGTTGCTTTTTAAAGTTTTCATGCCTAATTTCTTCGCATCCATCATTAGTGGGCTTCCTCGTTTCTTTTCTTAAGATTTAATCTTGTTTATATATTGATCATATGGATATTGTTTTTCTTCTTTTCTTTTTTTATTTATCATTGACTTGTTGCTTTGTCTACGTATTCGGTAGCTCTGGCTGTATGGCTCGCTTTTGCAATATCGTAAAGAACAATTCTTGATTCATGGATTTCAATCGCTCTTTAACGCATCGATCTTTTATAGAAGCACTTATTTCTACAACTTGTGAAAACATAAGTGGATATTTATTTGTCAAATTCTGAATTTTGGAAATACACCATATAATTTAACCAAATAGCTAATCAAGAAGATCACATGAGGTTACCTGTTATATATATGTCTCCATGACCAATTCTTCAGCGGTGTTTCTCTTATGAGGTGGATGATAATTTGCTTATTGTTCTATGTTATCATTGAGATGATAAAAAAAGGAACTACATGTCTTTTGGAAGATACAAGCATGCATTTCATTGACAATCACATCTCTATTTTCTATGCTCTCACTAATTTTGCTAACCTTAAGGAATTTGACTTTTCAATTTCCTCAACACTGAGATCATGATTAGAAACAATGCAACTTATACCATTCGAATCTCTTGACTAATTAATAATGATAATGTACTGGATAACTATTATATGACTCAACTTTCTTTCATTTAGGTTATAAAAGCTTACTTTAACTTGACTATCAATATATGTATATGCCTTAAGTAAGTCCACAACTCAAATAATAAGTCATTAAGACTACCTTATTAAGAACACGATATAAGTTCTACACTATTATTTTAAGAGTTTTACTACATTTTTTCAAGAAGTTGAGAAAATAGGCCAGGTGACTTGACTCACATGCCACTCACTACTTTAATCAAATTTGATAATTTTCACATTTCTACCTTACTACATTTTCTCCCTATGAGAAGTACCTCAATAATTGCAAAAGGCTTGAGACTTCTCATGTAGTAGATAGATACTTCCATAACATGAAAATCATTTATGAAGATAATGAGATATTTCTATCTATCAAACATTATAGGGAAAAAAGTCTATATGTGTCTATATGCATTATCTCAATAAGCTTCATATTCCTATGGCATCTTTTCTTGATATGTTTAATTTTCTTTCCTTTTATACAAATCAACACACAACTTGATATTAGAAAATCTAAATGCATAAAATCTTTTATTAACTAATATTTACAACTTTTCTTTAGAGATCTTCTCTATTTTTTTTTTTGCAACAAATAAAGTTTTTCTTTAATCATGTTTCAAACCTCTGCGCCAAAAATTGTAAAATCTTTTCATAAATCATATGGTTCCAATACATGCCTAAAAGTGTAGAATATTTTTAACAAAATCATAATGAAGGAATAATGAATAAAAATCTTATTGGAAGAAAAAATAGAACCAACATAAATGACATTTTGAAACAAGTTAAAACATGAACATCTGTACTTGAGTTTAACCATAAAAAATAAGTATTAACATTCATAGAGTTTCATATGAAATTTATACAGACAAGAGAAACAAATTGAAACCTGAACATTTGCGCTCGAGTTTTACGTAAAAAATTAAGTACAAACATTTATGAGATTTGAATCGAAACTTTAAAAAAGTTTACCATTCCCTTCAAATTAAGTCCTATGTTTATGACACCGAAACATTCATGTGTCCTTGTTTCTTTTAAAAATGAATCGATATAATTCTTACACTTTGGTGACCCTCAGTTCTATCATTTCCCAAAAGATATACTTGTTTTTAAATACAAATTA
This sequence comes from Juglans nigra, assembly GCA_002916485.2. NCBI lineage: Eukaryota > Viridiplantae > Streptophyta > Magnoliopsida > Fagales > Juglandaceae > Juglans > Juglans nigra. The sequence continues at coordinate 30,157,798 of CM036130.1, read as the reverse complement.
ACAAAATAAATTTGTATCAATCTAACAACCATTATCAATTCATTCATATTTCATTACTTTGAGTAAAACAAGAATGCCTCTTGAGTAAACCATTATGTACAAAATAAGAATATTTGACTATTTTCATTCCTAAAGTTCAAAGTTCGATATGTAGTAATTAATTACATCTTCTTAAACATTATACTTTTCTGACCCTTGAGGCTATTTTCAATAATAATTGATGTTAGACTTAGAAGAAATAAATCATGGTGTAAAACTCTTAGTGTAAATCTGACATGCTTATCTTTTTCTAAACTAGGGTTATTCTGTACAAGTAACCTTGTAATGATATTCGTATACTTACTGCAAGAAAAGTATTTTGATCACATTAATACTTTGAGTTTGACACTTCTACACAAAAATAAAATTTAAACCATTATGGAAGAACTAATAGTATCATCGAGATCCCTCATTTACGAGTGTACACCAACACACAAAATGTTCATTCCAGTTTAAATTTAGAATTTAAACTATTATGGATAAACTAATAATGTCATCTAGATTCCTCATTTGAGAGTAAACCCCAACACACAAAATAATTTCTCTAGTTTTAAATACATAATTTAAACCATTATGGAGAATTTTAATAATTATGGATGAACTAATAATATCATTGAGATCCCTCCTTTGGGAGTGAACCCCAACACAGAAAATGTTCTCACCAATCTTAAATTTTGTGGATGAACTAGCTGTATCACCAGCATTCTCCTTTGGGAGTAAGCTTTGATATACAAAATGTTTCCTCCAATTTTAAAATTTATAGATGAACTAGCTATATCATCAGAATTCACATTTGGGAGCAAACTCTTACATATAAAACGTTCCCTCTAATTTTAAATTTTGTGGATGAACTAGCTGTATTACTAGAATTCTCATTTGGGAGTAAACTCTGGCATACAAATTATTCTCTCCAACATTAAATTATGTGGATGAACTAGTTGTATCACTAGAATTCTGCGTTGTGAGTAAATACTCGCATACAAATTGTTACCTCCACATAACTAATTATATTACTGATCCAATCATCTTAAATTATTAGCCATAATATTGTGGAGCTAATTTGTTGTCATCCAAAATCAAGTAAGATTTTGTACCTTTGGCAACCAATCCATTCCTTGATTTTGGTACAAATTACTCACTCATTTAAAATTAACATTTATATATGTACATATATAGCCAACCATACAATAAAGTTCATAAAAAAATATAATTGTGAATTTTATAACCAACAACCATAATTCAAATCCAAATAACTAATACATTTAAATGGCTAGCCATACAATAAAATTCGTAGGAAACAATAACTAAGAATTTTATAACAAATATCCACATTATTTCAAGTGCCAATAATTCAAACATTTCAAGTCCAAATAACTGCACACTCTCACTCGGCGGTACTTCTCCATGTTCTCCGTCTGCACACTCTTTTGCTTAACTCTCGACTTTTCTTGCCTGATTTGAGTCTCAACTGTTCTCTTATGCTTGGGTTTAAAGAGGACAAAATAGATTGATCCTCTGGGTTTTAATAACTTGTTTTATAGGAAATTTGATCTAAGGATTGAAAAAGAATGATTGTTCCTTAACTGTTCCTTGTCTGAACTTCCCATCAGAACGAAAAGGATTCTCAAAAGGAGTTGGAAAGAGAAACAGCACTGCTGCACTGGAGCATTCTCGTGGAGAGCTAGAAGCAAAGAGCAAAGAAATCGTGCTACTAGAGAAGCAAGTCAAAAAGCCTGTGCAGAAATTGCAGCTGGCTGATGCTAAACTGTCGCAAAAGGTTTTTTTCTATTCCGTCCACCATATAGACTATAGAGACCAATTGAACCCAAAAACTAATCCTGTAACATAGCAAAATCATTTGACTTGAAGTAAACAGTCGGGGTTGGAAGCCCTGTCATTTGCTGCTTAAGAAAAACAGAACCCGTCATGTTTCGGTGGCTTCCTTTTTGTTTGTTTTTGCTTTCAAGATTACATTGTGCTCAAAATCATAGCTTTAATATTCAAATTTGGGATTTATGAGCGTTCAAACCCAACTATGATTTATGTTTCTTCACTTTGTCAAAAATCATAGCTCTTTCCCCCTTTGTTGGTTTAGTGAGTTCGTTGTGAATACTTCCTGCAGACCAGGATCAAACCTCTTCCTCTTTTACATCTTACTCAACCAAAAACAAAAAGGAATCATACCCTTGTGGCATCTAATCCAGATATCAAGGGAGAGCCTTTGGTTATAGTATATACTAATGATTATAGTATATCTCTCTCAAAGTAAATTATGTGAAATTCAAAATTGGATGATATTTGAAAATCTTGTTTATCTGATAGTGACATTTTGTTGCTGCTAGACTAGTTATCTATTATTATATATAATAACAGAGTTAAAGATGCTACTTATAAAAAAAAAAAAAAAAGAGTTGAAGATGCTTATTTTTCATTAGAATCGAAAATTATGGGCATATGTTTATTGTAGATATGCTTATAAAAAAAGCTCACTAAATATGGAAGCTCTATAAATAAAATATCTCTTTCTCAATATTTTAGTAGCTAATAAGTGGTAGAGAAAGAGGATGTGAGATGAATTTGTTGGTGCAGAACTTGTGATATTTACACCTATTGCCAATATTTTGGTGGAAGGATTTGATTAGAAAAATAGGAACCACAAGGGATGTGATTATACAAATTGAAAGCCTACCAGAACGACTAGATGGAAGACCATCAAACCATAACTGGTATTGGGGCATCTTAACCAAATAGAAATGCGTGATATCCTTCTAGTCTGAAACTAAAGAAAATCCTTGGCTCCACCTTCTTGGTTCCAGAACATGGATCCTGTGCAGATTTGCAGTATTCAAGGTGAGATGTTTGTTGAACCGGCGATGCTATTTATCAGTCCTAAATGTTTCCTAAGTGTCTTCCCCTTGTTCTTGTTTCACTTCCATTTTAAATGGTTTGCCATTTGTTTTCATTGAATGTGGCCTGACCATCTCAACCCTTCATTCACAGTGGTTAAAATTCTATAGAGGTGGAAGTTCCTTTCTCATTTTCTCTTCAGATTTTACAGTTTCTCTGAAAAAAGAGAGAAAACAGGTTCTGATTATACTTCTCATTCTGTTTTCTAATAGGTAGAAGGTCCGCCATCCACAATACCAACAGTGGGACCCTGGCAGAAGGTACTGACTCTATGCTTTCCCATTATTGGAAATGTATACTTAAAGGTTTCTCATAAATCTAACCAATTGTACTTCAAGGTTTCTATGGAATGATGTTTCAAAGCAACAAGTTAGTTCAATGTTAAGTAGCCCATATGTTGTCCCAGTACTTCTACATACTATAATAGAATAATCTTGTGACCAAGTGGAGATCACAGTCATGTGCGCCTTGACATTTTAAAACATCAACTATGGCATACTATAATAGAATTCCTCTTCAAATTAACATAAAAGTTCAAGAGCTTTCTGTAGTCCAATTGAAGCATTTTTTTTTTTTTTGAGGTCTGGCCTTTTTTTTCTCCTCTCTCTCTCTCTGGATTTTTGTCATCTAAGAGCCCAGTTTGAGTTTTGGGTTTCGTGTTTTCTTTTCGGGCATTCTCTACTATGTTTCTCATGTGTACTGGGATTGTGCTCCATTTTGTGCATTTAATCACTTCTATTAGCCAAAAAAAGAAAAGAAAATGTGAGCACTATTACATGTATTTTTTAGATTTCTGGAGTAGTTCTTAGTGACAGAACAATTGTGTGCCCCCCGGGCCTTTCAAGTCAGAGCATTCTTAGCTAAAACATGAGCTGCTTTATTGGTCTCTCTTCTAGTGCGGGTGACAGACCACCCTGCAAATGAATTCAGCAACTTCCTTTCATCTTCAACCAATAGACCTCCATAGGTCCAGTCATGCTTAGGTTCCTCAACATGTTAACCACCTGCAATGCATCACGTTCAAGCATGAACTTGTTTATGCCTATTTCCTTGCAGAAGAGAACTCCCAACAACAAAGCATAGACTTCTCCACTGAAAGGGCTAACTCTCAGATGTCTTTTAGCTCGGAGAGTGCCAATAACTTGGCTTGTACAGTCCCTCAGAATTGTACCAACTCCAATTAAGCCATCTACCCCATTAACAGTTGCATCCCAATTTAGTTTGTAGGTCCCTTCAGTAGGCTTCAACCAGCAACTAGGATGTGGATCACTGCTGCTCGAACTTGGTGGTTTTATATTCTGTAGGCAACTAAAATGTTCCAAATCTCTTCTTGCATTGTTGATAAGCAAGTTAGGATACCAAAATCCTTTACCATGAACAAAGTCATTCCTTCTAGACCAAAGTTGTCGAGTGATCATGGCCACCTCCATGAGCTCTGCCTGCTCCATGTTATCAATAAAAAAAACCTCCAAATATCTTGGAAAACAGGGCACTCCATACTCATCTTTTGAATTTTCCTACACCCTTTGGCCCAAACATTCTTAGCTGCTCCACAAGTCCATAAAACATGGCCTAAGGTTTCAATCTCAAGCTGACAGATGGGGCATTTGTCATTCTCCACAAGTTTCTTTTTGTTCAAATTGGCCATTGTGGGCAATGCCTCATTACAAGCTCTCCATACAAACATCCTAACAGCACTAGGAACCTACAGTTTCCAAATTGATTTCCTAATATTGACCTGCAATCTTTCATGAGAAGGGCCATCCTTAGATCTGGATAAAACTTCTCTCTGAAGATGTAAGCACTCCTGACTGAAAATAGTTCATTGTTTGTACACCTCCACACACTTACTGGAATGGACTTGATGAGACCGATCTCCTAAGTTGTGAATAGGTTTAATTTCCCAGTACATGATCATTCCACTTCCTCAAATTAGAATCAATCAGATCAGCAACCCAACTAAACTCATCCTTTTTATATTGGATCATAAAAGAATGAGCGTTAGGGATCCACTTATCACCTACCTTCTCTGTTTGAATGTTACTTTTTGTCTTTCCAACGTTAGGTATTGACATTTGAACCTTAATCAACCATTCAAACGTTCAAATATTCTGTTCGAACGATTATTTCTTGTTCTAACCTTTTTCTTTTTTCTAGTAAAATGTTACCCATAGCAGTCCAAACTTATTTTATAAAATATGCTATTACGACATAACGTTTTATATTTGTGTACACATCTTCCTTGTTTTATCTTTCAAATTTAGGTCTCATTTGGTTATATAGATGAGATAATATGAGATGAGATAAAAATTTAAAGTTGAATAAAATATTGTTCGAATATAATTTTTTAATATTATTTTTATTTTAACTGGAATTTGAAAAAATTAAATTGTTTATTATATTTTGTGTATAAATTTAAAATAATTATAATTATTATATAAAATAGGATGAATTGAGATGAGTTGATTTGATCAATGCAACCAAACCAGCCATAATGGCATACGTCGTAAGGAAGCACTGTAGGGAGGCGAGGTACCTCTACAAGAGACAATAATCTTGATAGCAGACTTTCGAGTAGATTTACTAATTTAAATCTACTCTAAAGCCGGTCTAGGCTCTAACACCCCACACCAGCTGATGTGGCTGACCGGGTTTAGTGTAAACGGTCCACTTGCTTCGAGTTACCCCCTCCCTCGGTCCACTTGCCGAATCCCCCCCATGAAAGAGACGAATCCCCCACGAACAACGCACGGCGCGAACGAATCCCCCACGAACAACGCATGACGCAAACACCACGAGACGCGACCGAGCGATTCCGTCTCCCCTTCGAAGCATCTCAGACAGCACGCAGGTCCCCTCCGTGAGCATCTCGGACGGCACGCGGCTCCCCTCCGTGAACACCGAATCCAGGCGACGCGAACACTTTACCGGGTAAAATCCCTAAAATCTACCCCCTCCATTTGCAAATCAGTCTCCATGTAAGAAGCTACTCTACGTGTATCTCTCCCCCTCCATCTGCAAATTTCATAATGTTGCTCCTTCGTCTTTATCAATCTGCTTGAAGGAACCCTAAACGTAGTGCTTTGTTCCACCAAAATAATTAGACTATATTATGAAATTTTCCTTAGTTATGTGTTGCTTAATGCAATTCTTGATAGGCTTGCATGTGTAAATTTTCTCCTCAAGCGCATTATTTTCTCGTCCATTTTGTAATGGAATTGTGATGTCAGGGAGTAAAAGGTATAGGCTCAAATACGTTTATGCTCATTGTTCACCAAGTTGCACCGAGACCCATTTAGATAAACTTTTATCATACTTGCTATCTTTATAGAAAGTGCAAAGAGATTGTCAACATTGTATCCAAATTCTAGTGGGAAGTAAGCATGTGGTATCACATGGCATCCTTCATTACTCGGTCTTGGTCTATTATGATCGCTTTTGGAGCACGACCATCCATGCACTCCAACTATGCTCGAAACAGCCACACAAAAGTACTTGTGTCCTAACTTGAAATTAGGCCAGCTCCTAACAGTATAGACTGTCCATGGTGGATTACACCAACAAATGGTGCAAACGACATACCGTATCTATTTGTTAGGTATGTTGTAACGAAGGTAATAACATCTCTGAAATACTCATATGCTGCTCTACTACGCGCGTTAGCCTAGAACACATTTTTTAGCCTTAATTCCTCATCCACATCAATCACATAAACAAAACCATCATTCTGCAACCTCATCCTCTTGAAGTACTCAGTCAGTGCTTCGCCACCACCTTTATCCAGCCTTAATTGTCTAGTTTTATCAATAAAATTCTGATAGTCTTTTTCTTGAAACTGCAAATTCTCAAACCCCCCGCATCAACAACAAGTGTCCCGAAATTCTTGTTCATACGAATACCTGCTCTGTCGATCAAATCAAGCATCTTTTGACTATATTCGTCTAAACACTTGTGCGATCTAAAGAATCTAGACTTTTGTGGACTAACAGTACTATGATTATGTGCAATCTCAACAGTAGTCAACACCCATCTACCATCCACCAAGTGAGCATTTATCCTTACCTTACAATCCGTTTTAATAGTTGGTCGTAGTCTCGAGATATTACTATGGCTAGGATAATAATTGACACCTCGTGCACACCCAATCATTAAATACTTGACCCTCTCATTAGCCTTTCTCTTTGTCATTTGTGTTATAACACCAAAACCTTGTTACTTGGCATATCGCATGTAATAGGTCATAAGCTCAATATCAGTGGAAAACTCCATACTAGGTTTGGGCTCCTCCTCAACTCGATCATCACTAGAATTTTCTTTATTTATCTCCTCGGCTTCTGTCACTACATCATGACCAACATTATTTTCACTTTCAGATGTAAATGGAGCAGTCTTCGTAGTCTCCGCAATACTTGTAGTCTTTTCACAACTTCTCAACTCCTCTTCGGTACTCGACAGAGGGCATGATGGGGCTACAATCAGGCACGGCGTTAGAACGAGTAACAACACACCCATCCAAAAAATAATAAAAAAAAAATATCATCAATGAATCTACCTGGTTCATTTGTTGAACATGGCCCGACTCCTCCGCATTAGTCAATGGAGGGTAAATGAACGTTATTGGAAATGATCCCATTGGTTGGGACTGCAATCAGGCACGGTGTTAGAACGGGTAACAACGCACCTATGAATAAAAAATAAAAAGTTATAAATGAATGTACCTGGATCTTTTGTTGAAGACGGCCCAAACCCTCCGCATTTGTCGACGGAAGGTAGATGAACATTGTTGAAAAATATGGCATCGGTGGGGACTGCAATCAGACATGGTGTTAGAAAGGGTAACAATGCACTTCAGGGAAAAAATTAAATGTTTAAAATGGAATGTACCTGGCTACCCCATGCGTACGTATATGAATTCGAATATGCATTTGGATGCATGATAAATGGCGGGTAGTAAGCATTGCCTAGACAGAGAGAGACCTACAATACACAAATAAAAATACATTAACTAGTTGGAATTGAGAGACCTTCGCATTATGAATTATCAATGTATCATACATGAGTTGGTGGAATTGGTGTAGAAGGCCTGGATGACCTTTTATCTCCCTCTTTGTCCATCACGATATTACAAGAAAAATAAACATTAGTCCAGCATTAGTGTTGATTTACAACTTTACAAAGAATTTCATTTCCTTTTTTTTAACAAAGCACTTGTAGCATGGTGGGGCAAGAATATTGTGTGATACATCAACTAATTCCCAATGAACACAACCAGTTCCTTATAACTAGTTCACAATTTTCCAAGAATTAGATTCAACCACTACACAAAACCGACTCAACCTAATACAGAGATTCGATCATAAAAAACACCTCTCACTTCAATTGGAGTGATGATGCCCTGCCCATAAAGAGATGCAAATCCTGCCAAATTTTTTTCAGAAAAGTCCCTAAAAGTAACTCCAAACCAGCAAGTATAACATCAACTTCCTGTATATTTTTCATGACAAATATGAGATATATTGCCGGTTATTTTGCACTAAAACAAGCCACATAGAGATGTGCAATGTCCAATACCAACCGAGATCAAGTTACATAAGACTAAGAAACATCTCAAAAATCCAACCAAAAAGTATATTAAATAACACATGGGAATGGACTTCACGAAAGCAGTAAAACGGACCTCATGAAAGCAGTATAATATGTTCACAAAAATGCAGTATAATGTGTTCACGCAAATGGGTGACCTCGCAGGAATAGCACAACGCAGACGACAGACGGCATGCGGATGACGGACAAGTGGCGTAGCGAACACCCAACAATCGTATCGTCAGAATGGGATAGGTAACCAAAAAAAAAATCGAGAGGGAGAGAGCCTCGCAACACTTTACCGATTAAACAAATGCCACCATGAACCCCATGACGACGGCATATGAGCAGCGGGAACAAGCGAGAGAGGCGATGCTAAAGTTGGAGGGAGAAAATTCGAACTGATTTGGGGAAGAAGTCGACGCGTTAACCTGTGAGTAAAACGGGCACGTTTTACTGTAGCCAAAAAAAAAAGTCTACATAAGCGGTGTGTGGTGTTGGTTACTGTGTAGGCTTAAGTGTAGAAGAACTCTTGGGTAATTTTGTACTTCCTTTTAGGTCTCATTTTCTATTACTTTTTTTTCAAACTACTCAATTTTCAAGACAGATGATAGTACATATTTGTCCAACATTATCCTTATTCCTTACTTTTGGCTGGCCAAAATGTGCATTTTTCCTTCCATTGATTGTCTTTCAAGAAGGGTCCTACTATAATTTTCAAAGTAAAGTATCTCAACTAATTCGGTTGACCAAAAGGTTTTTTCTTTCTTTTATCGATTGTCATTGAGAAGGTATCCACCATAAATTTCCTAATAATTTTGGTTCCTTTGCCTGTACATAGATAGGGTTGAAATTGAACGCAACACCTGCAACTACTGCCAATATATATCAGAAGAGATAAAATATATGAAGGCCAAAATAAGCTTACTAGGCCCAATTCAGGGGGAGAGGCCTCATCAAGAAGAAATGAAGAGTGTTTAAAGAGAAAATAGATGATGTGACATAAAGTAAAGAATAAGTATAGAATAAAAAGGGAGAGAACCAGACGATTTCACAAAGGGTCCCAAAATAATTTTCAAGTAAAGTTATTCAACTAATTCCGTAGACCAAAAGGGGTTTTGTTTTTCTTTGTTTCTATTGATTATCATTTGAGAAGTTGTCCTTATAAAAAAAAAAAAGAAAGGAAGAGAAGATAAGTAGGAAAAGAGGGAAGCAAAAAGGGGAGAAGAAAATGGTGTCAAGAAAAAATAAATGGTGTGACATAATTATGTCAGGTAGGATGTGATATAAAGTAAGGGAAGGAACACAAGATAAAAGGAAGAAATCAGAAAACTTCATTAAAAAGGTCCCACAATAATTTTCAAGTAAAGCTATTCAACTAATTCGGTGGAAAATAAGGGCTTTATTTCTTTCTTTGTATTGATTATCATTGGCTGTACTTCCACAACGATTTCCCAATGTTTTTCTTTCATATTTTAATCTCTAAATATGTTTTAATTAGCTTTTAACTCTATCGATTTAAATAAAAGAGTTGCACTTCAGCACCATCTTCTTCACCTAATTTTACCGAGTTTTCATAGTTTACATTATTGACAAGAAATGATCAATTGGTCAGGATGAAGTTAATTGTCAGCAATCCAATCTATTTAGAGATCGTATTACTAAAAATTTGGTCACTAAGAATCTTATTTTATTGTATGCACAATGTTAATAACTAAAGTATTAGAAAAAGTGCTTAATTAATTTACAATGCAATGCATGATATTATTAATAACCTAGATTCTTTACAAATAACTAATTAAAATATAACCTACAATTAATGTAATTCTTTTTTTTCCAAGAAAAAAGTGTTTGAAGTCGAATTAAATTTACAAAATTCATAAGATGTACGTGGATGATACGAATGATACGGTAGGATAAATAGATGTCGATGTGAGTGAACAACATGAAAACTATACCAATTATATGAATGCGACGACGGATGACATGAAAGGTATCTTTTCTTTTTCTGAGAAAAAACAAAATTTTCAAATAGAATTGATTGCATTGGTTCCCTAGATGAATGGATGATGTGATTGTGGAGCATTAAAACGTGTAGAAGGGTTTAGATATAGATCAGGTTTGAATTACTCTCTTCTCAATCTACTTATTTTTTCAAATAATTGACCTTACGTTACACACAAATTGGATTGACTCAGGTCAATTCAATTAAATACGAGTCACATAGATTTAGACTCTCTTAAAATATGGCCACCTTTTAGACCCTGTATTCTACTATTATTTTTTGGCGTTTTGAAAGATGCCTATATATCATGCCTTACTCCACAATATTAAAAAAAAAAAGAAAAAAAAAATTACGGATTCAAAATAGTGGCTGGCAACACGGATGTGGAGTAGTACTGCCAATATAGTAGTACTGCTTTTATCTCCAAATATTGAAAATCATATTTTAATCTCCAAATATTTAATTAGCTTTTATCTCGATTGATTAAAATAAAAAATCACAAAACATAGTAGACATGCATGATGATTAACAATCTTCGGAGACAACAGTGACGAAGCAATTGAGCTAAAAAAATTTAAGAACCCCTCGTCAATTAAATTCCATGACAAATTACTAATTAAAACTGGGAATTTAAGAACCCCTCGTCAATTATTTTATGACTTTTACACAGCTTTTAATAAAATATTATTATTTCTCGAATTCAAAATTAAACAAAATATATTTAAATTTAAAAGATAACATATATTCTTTAATAATGAAAGCACGCACGAAAACGTGTAGTAGTGTGAAAGTTTGAAACTGATCATGGCATTAGCTAGTGTGAGAGTTTCCCCTACCATTTATTCCAAATAATTGACCTTAAGTTACACACAAATTGACTTGATCAATCCAACGAAAATCAACAACTCCTCTTAAAGAATTGTATGTTACATATTGCTGCATGTGAATGAGACAGGCATTTGAGCAAAACAAACTAAAAGGTACTGATCCTTTCAATAATCTTGTTACATTCATTCTCACAAATTTTGCAGTACCATCATTGACTATTAAACCATATTGTCGGGAATCTGGTCACTTTATCTGTAGCTTTTTTTTTTTTTTAGAAACAGGATGAAACTCTAATTTTATTGATAGTCCTCACTTGTAGCGAAAGAAATCATGGTTACCACTTTATTTGCAGCCTACATGTGATCTATTAAACATTGGAACAATATAGTAATTTTAATTCGAACATCTGTGTATAATATTATTAGACATTAGCCTTAGCTCCCGATAGTTCATAATTAGCCTACATGTTATTGGACATCTATGTACATATGGTCCTTTTGGTATCAGAGCTGGCTCCTGATAGTTCGTAATTACTTCTCTTCATTTCATTTATTTTGTTCTCTTTCAACCCAATCCCTGAATTCTTACTTTGTCTTATCTATCTCCTTATTGTTTGTCTAGTACCTTGGTAAGACCCATTTGTCAGAGAGCTTGAGGGAAATTAGGTTGTCGGGTCGGGATAAGGATGTTAGTTTTAGGCATTTAAGTGTGAAGGACTGTGTTGACTAGTGACAAAATGAGTAGAATGTTCAGATTTAATTCAACTATTAGTTCTAGGTCGTCTGTTCCACCTGACATAGTTAATGAAGAATATTATTCTTTTGAAGAAATTGCTCTAAGTGATTTGAACCAATGGAATATTCTAAAAATTAGTTCAAATTCTATTTACCGAACCTCTTGGGTTCAATCTACTTTTAACATTGCTTTTAATGTTAGAACAGTTGAACAAACATATGCTATTTCAAAATCTCAAAAAAAATGTTGCTTATTTACTAAAAAATTAATTCAAGATTTTTTAGTAAAAGGTTGCAAATACTTGCATATTGGTTCTGTTCAAGTTGCTGTCAAACTTTTAACAAGGAAAGACATCAACGCTTCCGTTCTACTTTTTTTAAGAGATGCTAGGTTCAACAAATTTGAAACTAGTATTCTTGGAATGATTCAATCCTCTTTGTTTGGAGGTCCTATTCACTTTGATTGTTTTCCTGATTTAACTCTTACTTTAGATGATAATAATATTGTCAAAGCTTTAACTTTGAATATTTTAACTTTTGGTTATTATATGCTAGAAGGAAGCAAACCACTTGCTATTGTAAACCAGATTTATTATCGTCTTTCAAAAATGAATTTAAATATAAAAGCCATTCCAAAACCAACTGCGGGAAAAACTCTCTTTATTCAAAGTTCTACCCCAGATGCGAATATTCAAGTTCCAAAGATGGTTTATTGGAAAGATATTTCTCTTCCTAATGAATAGACTTTAGAACATGAAGTTCCCCCTGTTAAAAATATTTATGATGATTGCACCTTAGATTATATTCAACAATATTTGGATGGAACTGTTAAAATTAGTTTTGATCAGACTAGCACTCCTAGCATAAGAAGAAATTCTTTTACCGGATCTAGATATTCTTTTGCTCGTTCTGTTTCTGATAATTCAGTAAGAAGAGACCAAAATCTCAAACAATTTCTAGAAGACTCAGTCAAAACAGCCCAACCAGCTAATCATGATTTAAAATTGAAAAGAATTTATACATCCTCTCAGGTTACTTCTGCTTATTATTCTACCAAGGATGCTGAAACATCCAATGATAAGTCCGTAAAAGGAAGAAGTTGATAAAGAAGAAGATACTTCATCTTTATCACCCACAGTTTCAGATATGGTCGCACCTATTCATCACACTCTCGGTAGACCTTTTGAAGTCTTACTGTGATAAATAGACCTTTTGAATTTGATTTAGTTGCTCTTGTTAATGAATACAGTTCAAAAGAAAATCGTGATAAGAGAAAAACTTATCATGCTACTTTTTATGCCTTTGAAAAATTATGAGTTAAAAGAAAATGGAAAGAAAAGATGAATAACCTACAAAGGCACATATTTTTCTTTGATTTTGTTGAAAATTATTATGTTTCACAAAATAGTTTAAATGTTGTTAATACTGATTTTGTCAAGGAATAAGGCAAAATGGTGATCCAATCCAGTTACCTGCCTTTGGAGGCTCAATTCTAAGACCTTCCTACTCCTCTCGAATTCACCTTCATTCTCTTCTTCCACCTATCTTCTATCCCTTTCACCTGTTCTTCTGTAAGTTAAATTTGTAATTTTAAACTTGTAATTTTATTAAGCTTTTATTTCAATGCAAGTTGTTATTTCTGCATCTATTTATTTTCCATATTTCGCATACATACATATGGTCGGTTTTACTGCCTGCTCTTAATTGTGTATACTCTACTATTTTTTATTCTGTTATTTCCAGTTATCTGGTCCTCATCTAGTCCTCATTCTTATTTATCTTCCATTTCTATTGGTCCTTTTGGTATAAGAGCCAAACGATGTGTTAGCGGGTATGCTGGGTCCTCCTGGCAAGGGTCCCCCATGGTGGGTATGGGACCATGGCAAAGGACCCCCGAGGGGAGGAAGGGATTGTCCCACATCGGTAAGTAGCGATCCTAGTAGTGGCTTTATATTGAGAAAGACACCATCTCCTTCACAAATGCTTTTATGCGATGAGTTCTACCTTAATTGGTACATATGCACAAATGTTCTTAGCTGAAACAACAGAATGCATAGTTAATTCGAGAGGAGTAGGAAGGTCTTAGAATTGAGCCTCCCTCCCTCGTTCCTCATGTTCTCATTTTATACATCAATGAGTTCCTGTTTACAATAATTAAAGTAAAATAGTAAAAGCATAAAAGCTGTGAGTGAACAGTGAATGTTATTGTTTATTCACGTGAAAGTAGGATCATCATTATGTCTTCAGCGTAATTTGCGGACCATCTGCTTTTGACATAAAGTGACAGGAATCTTGACAAAGGGGACTAGTCAGCTTGTGAGATGGCAATCTTCCTTTTGTCTTGTAGCATCTGTGGTGGATCATTCATCATTAGATAACTTGGGAGTTCCTTCAGAATCATGTCAAAAAATATTACTGTAAGGATCAGTGACTGAAGCTTCAGATGATGCTTCTGACTTTTCTTCATTAGATTATTATTTTCTAAAGACTTCTTTAGCAAGTGAATTAAATCCTTTTTAGTAAGACTATCAAGAACATCTTTTTTCTTTTTAGTCTTGCTAGTTTTAGAAGAAGTAGTTGTCTTTCCTTTCTGTGAAGCAGATGGTGAAACAAGGGCCTGGATTTTGGGATACCCAATTGAAGTAAGAGAACCATAAGTGATTGTAGGGAGTTCCTCTTTATTTTGCAGATCTGGGCAGTCTGTGGAAAATCCCTTATCACATAATCAATGATATTTTGGATATAGGGGAACCTATCCCACCATTTTGTAAAGCAGTATCGAACTAAGATATCACTATTCCTTTCATAATTTCATTTCATGAATTAAGAAATCTTGTACCATTTGCAGAAATGGAGAGAGTAAGGAAACTTGGCCATATGTCTATCCAATTTTGAAGAGAAGTAATTACGAACTATCAGGAGCTATGGATTCGAGGTCATTATTGTTTCTCCCAAAGGATCTGAAGTAACTGCTTCTCCTTTCAAAATCTCTGAAACTGTTTCAAAAGATCTAAAAGAAGACGATTATAAAAGAAACAAAAAAGACTATTCATCAGAATAATTTTGTAAATCTTGCTCTTAATACTATAGGACAACAGTTAGACATAATTGAAGAAAAGACAAAAAAACCTATCTTCGCCTCTGTCCATATGTCAAAAGCTATTGAAAATCCTTTGATTTTCCCAAATGATCAGCCAAAAACTATTTCAAAAATATTGAAAAACCTTAGATAATTTTACCACAGGATCGGCCAAAAATTGATTTTAAAGATTCATAGGCCAAGTCCCTGGATAAAATTAATCAAATGCTTGTTGATATTAAGAAAGAGCAGCCTTCTACCAGTGCTTTAACAAGCAATGAAATGGAAACTGTTCTTGTTGAAACTACAGAGGAATCATCTGATAGTGATTCTTCTATCACAAGGGATATCGATTTACTTGAAAAGAATTTTCATAATTTTGATTTAAAACCTGAAATCGCCAGATATTCTTTGAAAGAACCCAAACCAATAAGTCTAACGAAGAACTAGTACTCCAGGCCTACTCCCCCTGATTTACAATTTGAAGAAAAGTTTTTCAAACTCAATCTTCTTATTCTGCTGGTAAGATTTACGAATGGAACATTGATG
Organism: Juglans nigra; assembly: GCA_002916485.2. Taxonomy (NCBI): domain Eukaryota; kingdom Viridiplantae; phylum Streptophyta; class Magnoliopsida; order Fagales; family Juglandaceae; genus Juglans; species Juglans nigra. The sequence goes on along the minus strand of CM036130.1, from coordinate 30,142,074 downwards.
GATTGTCTGAACAAGAAATCCTCAATACCATGAATAAGATGTCTTTGGTTGCAAATACCTACATTAACAATAATATCAGGCAACCTGATATTATTATTATTTTAACTAATGGTTTTTCTAGTATGCTTCATCATTGGTGGGATAAGCATCTCATTGATGAAACTAAAGAAACCAATCAAAACGTTGTCAAGCGTAATGATGAAGGGTTACCTATTTTTTATGAAACCATAGGGATGGCACATCCTGATGGTGTTAATACTTTAATTTACACTATTCTTAAATATTTTGTTACAACTCTCTCTAACATTACTAATCGTATTAGTAACCAATTGAATAATTTGCGATGCCATCAAATGTCTGATTATAGATGGTATCAAGACGTTTTTATTTCTAGAGTAATGCTTAGAGACGATAGTCATAAGCCCTACTAGAAAGAAAAGTTTATTGATGGATTACCCTGTTTGTTTGCCCCTAAAGTCAAACTGGAACCTACTGATATCTCATGATTTCTTAATTACAAAAATTATACTTATGGTGATATTTTCAGCGTGATTAAGAAACTTGGTATTAGTATGTGTAATGATCAAAGAATACTTCGTGAACAAATGAAGAATAGTAAGAAAGCCAAATTTGAAACGAGAACTTTTTGTAAGCAATTTGCCCTTCCTCCTATTGTTCCCTAGAAGAAAGCATAAGTATTTTACTAAGTTTTCTAAACCTCATGGTGGGATAAGGAGAAAACCTCGTGATGATTTTTACAAAAAATCTTTTTAAAAACCTTTTTCCAAATCTTTTCCTAAGAAAAAGAATTTTTCGAAAGGAAAACGTTATAATTGTGGCAAATCTGGACATTTTGCTGATAAGTGTCCCCAGAAGCCCAATAAATTCAAAAAGAAGCTTAATCAGTTGAATATTGATGTCAATGATCATGAAGAATTGTTTCGACTCCTAGAAACACAATCTCCCTCATCATCTAACATTCATGAGTTCAGTTCTAGTGATTCAGAATATCACTCAGATACTGAATCTCTTGATTCTCCTTGTATCAAGTTTGGTTGCAATTGTAATGAATTTTGCTGTAAATTTTTGGGTAAAACAATTAATGTTTTAACCAAAACTGAAGAACAAGAAAATCTTTTGTTAACCTTAATTTCTCAAATTACAAATCCTGAGTTTAAAGAGGATTATTTTCATAAACTCAAGAAGAGTATGATTCGCCAAGAACTAGGAACTTCTAAGCAAAAGATTAATTTTCAAGAAACTTTGGAGAGATTTCAAAAGAAAAAATCTAAAGATGTTTCTACTAGTGATTTACAACATGAGATTAATTTTATTAAAAAAGATATTATTGAACTCAAATTTGAAATCAATAATCTGAAATCCAAAAATGATGTTTTAAAATAAGAATTTTTATGTTTAAAATTGATAAACAACTTGATCATGATATTCCTTCTGACAATGAGTAAACAAATAATTCTGATTCCAGCCAAAAGGAAAAGGCTGTTGATAATCAGATATGCCTGATCCATCATACTATTCATCCTAAATGGTTTTCAAGAGTTACTATTATTGTTTGCCATGAATTTCAATTTTCCATTATTGCTATGATTGATTCTAGATCGGATATGAATTGTATCTAGGAAGGATTAGTACCTAGTAAATACTTAAAAAAAATCTATTGAATGACTGTTTTCGGTAAATGGATCTCAAATAAAGATCAACTATGAACTCGACATTGCACATGTTTGCCAAGACAATGTCTGTTTTAAGATTCCTTCTATTTTGGTCAGAAATATGTCTAACAAAGTTATTTTAGGAATCTCTTTTATTTCTTCTTTATATCATTTTTTGTCTAACAAAGATGGGATCACCACTGATCATTTTGGACAAAAAGTTAGATTTAAATTTGCTTCTCGATTTGAAATTGATATGATAAAAGTCTAAAATCCTTGCTTTCTGCAAAGACTAATCATTTGAATTTCCTCCAACAGGAAATCAAATACAATAAGATTTCAGAACAATTATCCAGTATTTTACTCCAATCCAAGATTGATGATTTTAACAAACGTTTGATTTCTGATGTTTGTTCTGATTTACCAAATATTTTTTGGCATAGAAAAAACCATGTTGTTACATTACCTCATATTAAAGGTTTCTGTGAAAAAAATATTCCAACTAAAGCTTAACCTATCCAAATGAATAGTGAGACTTTAGAATTTTTCAAAAAAGAAATCACTAATTTGCTTCACAAAAATATTATTAGGCATAATAAGTCTCTTTGGTCTTGTGCTGCTTTTTATGTCCAGAAAAATGCAGAGCTTGAGAGAGGAACCTCTTGCCTAATAATTAATTACAAAATTTTAAACAAAGTCTTAGAGTGGACTAGGTATCCTATCTCCAACAAAAATGACTTGATTCATAGGTTGAGTATTGCTCTCGTCTTTTCTAAATTTGACCTAAAGTCAGAATTTTGGCAGATCCAGATAGACGAGTCAAATATGTATAAGACTGTTTTTAATACCCATTTTGGTCACTACGAGTGAAATGTGATACCCTTCGGTCTCAAAAATGCCCTTAGTGAATTCCAAAACATCATGAATGATATTTTCAACTCATTCACCCACTTTTTCATTGTTTATATTGATGATGTACTCATATTTTCCAAGTCTATTGATGAACACTGGAAACATTTGAATTCATTTCTAAATATCATTAGACTAAATGGTCTTGTTGTTTCAGCTAAGAAAATAAAATTATTTCAAACCAAAATTCGATTCCTTGGTTATGATATCTCCGAAAGCAAAATTAGACCTATAAGCCGAGCTATTGAATTTGCTGACAAATTTCCTGATGTCATTCTTGACAAAAAATAGTTACAACGTTTTCTTAATTCTCTCAATTATGTTGGTGATTTCTACCAATACATGTGGAAATAGTGTCGCCTACTCTTTGAAAGGCTACACACAAATCCTGCTCTTTGGATTGAAATTCACACTAATCTGGTCAAACAAATCAAGACACATGTCAAAACTCTTCCGTGTCTTGGTATCCCTACTTCTGATTCATTTAAAATTGTTGAAACAGATGCCTCAGACATTTGTTATGGTGGCATTCTGAAACAAGTTGTTTCACCAGACTCATCTGAACAAATTGTTCGCTTTCATTCTGGAGTCTGGAATTCTGCACAAAATAATTATAGTATTATTAAGAAGGAAATCATATCTATAGTACTATGTATCTTTAAATTTTAAAGTGATTTACTTAATAAGAAATTTTTATTACGCATTGATTGCAAAAATGCTAAATATGTTTTAGAAAAAGATGTTGAAAACATTGCATCAAAACAT
>CM036130.1:30090982-30133727 GCA_002916485.2 Juglans nigra | reverse complement strand
CAGTCCTCCTCTACATTAGCCCGAATCATCGCCACCTCCATCTCCTTATGATAATCCTCTACATTCCTGGACCCCTGTGTAAGATTTTGAAATTTCTGGTAGAGGTCTCTATAGAAATGGTTAGATACAAATCTCCGCCTCATGAGAGCTTTTAACTCTCCCCATGCCTCTACAGGCCTCTGATAATTCCTCCTCGTATTGGTCACTAATTGATCCCACCAAATAATAGCATAATTAGTGAACTCAATTACCGCCAACTTCACTTTCTTCTGCTCAGAGTAATTATGGCAATCAAACACCAACTCTATTTTTTTCTACCACTCTAGATAAACCTTAGGGTCAGCTCTACCTTGGAAAGATAGTATTTTCATTTTGATGCTCCCAAGGTCTCTATCTACACCATCCCGATCCCTTAGATTCCCCTCAAGTCCTCTTTCATGCCAAACTCTTCTATGTCTACCCGACCCAACTTCAGATGCTAACTCTTCCTCATCCTCACCATCTCCTTCATTCTCATACTCATTTTCAACTCTATTCTCACGTCGCCTCCTATCTCTCCCACCTTGCAGATTTCTAATCGGTGCTTCTTGATGATCCATCCTATTCCTCACTTCACCCAAAACAAAATTCAATTGCTCAAACTGTTGTTGCATGGCTTGCAACACAAAGGAAGAGTTATCTGCTCTCCCCCTTGGTGATGCGCTACTCTGATAAGAGATTATAAAGTGCTGCACAAAAGAATGTTAGTGGCAAAAAAGAAAACCTCACACACTCCCTTACGTGTTTACACTCGAATAATGGCACTCCACTTGTGTTTCACTCTTAATTAGCTTTTTTTCGATAATAGTCTCACACTCTCTTACCTTTTACCTCAAGAGTTTTCCCACTCAAGTTCTTTAAGAACTAATTGAACTCAATCAAGACCAAGCAACCTTGTTTTATCCCAACTAGTAATCAGGTCCAAGAAACAAGAACAAGAGAAACACGGAAGGAATGAAAAAAAAAACAACACGTGAATCAAGGAAATTATATGAATGACACAGTAACTAGAAGACAAGATACCAATTAGAATAATGTATGCAACCCCTTTGATGATAAGGCTCAAGAAAAAAATTTGGATTTTTTTTTCCTTTTCCTTTCTTTTCTTTTCTTTTCTTTTCACCAACTGATTTGATCACAATCAAGAATAAGCAATTGAGAAAACCCTAATAATAACTCAAAAACCCTAAGACAAGTAATATACGGTAGGCCCTAGAACAAGAGAGTTCAGCCAACACAAACCCTAGAACAATGGAATTCAACAACCCTAACAGTAGTGAAGAAATCCAGCAGCCACTATTTTTTTGTTGTAATCAATCTTAGAACAATGAAGCCCGAAAATTAAATATGCAAGAAATAAAAGATAGAATCAGACCGAACTGGAAACATTGCTCTAAATACCAAATGATATGAACCCACGAGAATGAAATCCCTTGAACTCACAATCAATTTGAAAACTCTCCAAGAAAGCCAAAATCAAGTCAACGGATGGAGAACCTAGACCCGATGAGAACTCGTTTCAAGAACCTAGATTATATCAAAATCTAGATCCGTTGAAGAACCCGTCTCAAGAACCCAGATTACAAAGGAAGAATGCCACAAATGTTGTGATTTACCTCTGATAAGTTTAAAAGTCCAATCAAGAACAAGAGGAGAAAACTCAACTCACAAATAAAATTCAATATTGTCTAAGCTTCAAATGAGGCTACAATGAGTATTTAAACTAACCCTAATTAAAACCCTAACCAAAATAAAGCCCATTTTATCTAAAATGCCCCTGATGAACAGTGTCACAGCTACAATACGACTACAATAACGCTACAATACCTTTTGAAACCCAAGTTCCTAAAAAGTAACTTTCCAAATAAGCCATTGGCAAAAATACAAGGCCTTCCCGAAAACCCTAGTTCATTAAAAACAAGACGTGTGGGCCAAGGATCTTCAAGCCCACTTATTCTAAACTAATAAAATAAATCATTTAACCAAATTGGAAGCCTCCAATAACAATAGACCCTATCTCTAAGTTATGTCTTCCATAGCTTGAATCAAGTGGATCAAAGCTGGTTCTCCTTCTTTCAAGCGCATTTCGAGTGTTGGGCTCTTGCTAGCTTCATCCCAAGTGGATTACACCAATCTGTGCATTGCTTCCTTGATCTTCTTCACCTTTGATCTTGTAATTGGCACATCTGGAACTTGCAAATGATCTTTAAAAATAGGCCCATCCATTCATCTAACTATACCATTAATATATCAGCCCTGACCTTTCCCACATTCCAATTTCCATTCAAATGAACCAATAAGCTATTCGAGCCATTTTTGCATAGCATTCTAATAGCTTCATAAGTCATTCAATTTTTTTTTTTTTTGAAACAATGTAAATAATGGATGGAATTTGTCCCGCCTAAGGGAACTGGGTTTTCATTTTAGTTCAAATGGTTATGTATCTCATTTGAACTAGTTGAAATATTTGTTCGAATAGATTAATATACCGTTTGAATGAAAATTATCAAATTCTTTTATATTAACTTACGACTCTATAGTTTAATAATGTTTTCAGAAAAATGGATTAATAACCTATAAATATTGGAAATACAACTAAATGATATCTATATCAAATATTAGTGGGAAATAGTAAAATAATCAATGTGATTATCCCCTAAATTTTAACTATGAAATTGTATTGCTTATACCCTCAAGTTTTAACCATGGTTTATTGGTGGTTTATAAGTCTAGTATAGAATTAATTTAGTGAGATTAACTTATCATAGTATAGTGTTTATAGTAGAATTAGTAGGATTAACTTAGTATAGTATAATTAGTATAGTATAGCTAGTATAGTATAGTATGGTATAGTTAGAATGTTATAGTATGGTATAGTTAGTATAGTATAGTATAAGGGTGTTCATCTAAGTTCCAACCCAGGAACCCAGGTTTACCGGGACTGGGGTTTTAAACCCGGGTTAGACTCGGGCCTGAACCTAGGTGGATCCGGGTTCTAGGTTGTAACCTTTTTTTTTTCTTTTTTTTTTAAGTAAAAGCCTTTATTTTATTAATTTTTTTTCGTAATATGCGCATATACTGGGCAAGATAGGTTGGGAATCAAATTTCAGGGGAGAAGGGATTGGATGATGATTGTAATTTCACCATACTAAACAAAACATAATGGGCTTCAACCACTCCTCTTTAACTGCGTGATTTTCTTCCAATTGATCCCAATGCTTATTCGCAAACTACAAAAAAAAAAATCCCATCCACCACTTCCTCGTGTGAGCCCAACCAAAAGAACAAGAGCTATAGCTTCATCGAATTCGACATTTATTATCTTTAAACCTACACCCAAATACCTATTCTTTCATCTTCTTCACCATTTCTTTCTTCATTCTTTCAGACACTATACCTTAATATAACTATTCCTATAGCAAACTAAAAGCTTCCAAATTTCTTTTGCTTCCTAAAACTCCCAAAAAACAAGGATATGAAGAACACAGTTTGAAACGGGAATCAATAAGTCCACTCCTTTGGTAGCCTAATCTCATGGTTCGTTTCTGGCAGCGGCCGGATGTTACGCTTCTGATGAGAATAGACAGTGTTACTCCTAAGCCTCGGAGCAGTATCTGCAAGGGAAAAAAAAAAAAAAGAGGAGATCTAAGAAAACATTAATTCATCACTTTCACCCCAAAGTCTAAAACCCATCACAACCGAATAATCATGTTTATAATATATATGGAGTAACTACTTCTTATCTATTAAAAAAAAATTTGGGCAATGAAATAAAACCCAAAAAGAAAAGAATAGAACAACAGCTTTACTAGTCACCGATGACGATGGCTAGGGTTTCGGCTTCCCCAACACACTCTAGATACGAAAGAAACCTCCCTATAAGAGAAGAGATCTAAACGCTCAAAATATATATATATATATATATAGAGAGAGAGAGAGAGAGGAACATACCTAGAGTAGCGAAAAGGCTTCTGTCTTTTGTGGATGGTGGCCTCTGATAGCACCGGCGGCGATGGTTGTAGTTTCAGAGCTAGGGTTTCTATTTGACACTTTGGGTGAGAGAGAGATTGATGGAGAGCTAGGGAGTCAGGGACAAGGGTTTGGAGGCTTGGAGCTGGAGTTTGAGCGAGAGAGAGAGAGAAGACATCTCACGGAAGATTCAAGAATAAGGGTTTTTGTTTTTATATATCACCCTGGTACCGGATGTTAAATCCAGAACCTAGGTTTCATAACCGGATCCAACCCGGATTAATCCTTGTTTTGTAATCCGAATTGATCCTGACCGGAACCCGAAACTGGAATTCGATTATCCGGATTTCGAGCCGGGCAAGGAAAAAATCCAGCCCGGATGAACAGTCTTAGTATAGTATAGTATAGTATAATATAGTATAGTATATTAGAGTATAGTTAGTAGAGTATAGTTAGTATAGTAAGTATAGTATAGTTAGAATGTTAGTGTAGTATAGTATGTTAGTATTATATAGTTAGGATAGTATACTATAGTATAGTTAGTATGTTAGTATAGTATAGTATAATAATGTTACTATAGTATGGTATAACATGTATTAGACTACTTATATTATAGTATAAGTACATTATTTTATAATAAGTAACACATACTAGTATACTATTGAATTTAACAATAATCTATATAAGTTCTAAACTTTTTATACAAGTATATATGGTCAAATATGTAAAAATGTATTTATTAAAAAGAATATACATCATAATTTATTATGTCAAAACTATAATTATCATATATATGTTTAAAAAGTAAGTTTATATTAATAACCTAAGTTGTTAATTAAGTTGGTCCATGCAAAAATCATGTTAACTAAAGAACAAATCTGCATCTAAAATACTTGTGGTCAATAATTCTTCTTGTTATTAATAATTTTTTAATCATTATTATATATAAATTTAACTTCTTATTAATTTTGTATTTTAACATAAAAAGTCAATATTCACTAAATATATATTTTATTTTATATGCACAAATCATATTATTATTAAATATGTTCCGTGCATAAATTGTTCGAACATATTATACTCTTGTTCGCACTAGAACTTTTTGTTTGAACATTTATAATGGGTCCTTAACCGTTCGAATGCACAAATAAACAAGTTTGAATGAACCTGAGTCCTCGACATAAATATATTATACGCCATGATTTTTTTTGGAAGCTTCATTCCATCGATAGTTCAAATGAAAACGTTTTGTTCAAACATTTAAAATACCACTTTAACCTGTTCGAACATACAAAAATCTAGTTTGAACATAATCAATTTAGGACAGATATATAAGCCAGAAGCATCGAACTGTTCATTCACCATTTTTCCTCGTTTGAAACCACTATTTCTCTGTTCGCCACCACTCTCCGCCGTAGACTAACCTGCGATTGCCATTTACCAGGTAACAATCATCATCCATTCATTCTACGTAGTAAATAGGCTTAAAAACGTTGGTTGTGTGTTGAAAGTCAAGGGTCATAATTTTGAATGAGATCCGACCCATTTTTTGTATTTTCTAGCAGCCACACACGTTTGGTCATAGAAATGATGGACTGAGGTGTGGGCTTCACTCCATTGAAGTTTTTGTTCAGTTCTAAGTCGACTTAGCCATGGATGTTCTTGGCTGAGGTTTTTTAGTTCGAACTAAAGTCAAGCTGTTCGAATGGTTTTTGCCAAACAACAATGCTTGCAATTTGAACATGACAATACCCGTTCGAACTGTCTGAGGTTTGTTCGTTCGAATGGCTTTCAAGTTGTTTGAATGGTTTTTACCAAATAGCAATTCTTTTAGTCTAAACTTGACAACGCCCGTTCAAAAAAAAAATAATTAACCCAATTCTAGATCTATGTTTGATTCTATTCGAACAAATAAAATAATAGTTTGAACGGTTTCTCCTACACATGGAAGTTGCCCATATGATGATGTTATTCGAACGATATATGCATCTTTTCAAATGGTCTAATTGTGATACCTCATATTTACGTGTATTTTGGCTAAGTAATTATTGCATTTCTTAAGAATAAGGGCTTTGTTGTTTTAAATTTTAGATAATTTACGTGGCATTATTTTAAGAATTTTAACTGTTAATTCAATATGTTTTCTTGTTATTAATTTTTGTTCAATATTTAAATTGCTCTTTATTTTAAATTATTCTGTTGTTGGATTTAATTATGTTATTTTTAATTAGTCACTATGTTTAAATTATTTTATTTAACTCACTGTTTTGAAATTCTTTTCATTAGATCATTTGTTTGTGACCGAAGTTGTGAGGATTGGACCTCATTTCCTTCCCTCACTTTTTCTTTTTCCTTTTTTCTTTTTCCTCTTTTCCTTTTCTTCTTCTCTTCTTTTTCTTTTTCCTTCATTTCTATTTCTCCCATCTCTCTCTCTCTCCCCACGCGCGCGACACCTTCCCTTCTCTCCCTTGTTCATTTTTTTTCTTCCACCCACAACACCATCGTGCGCCGCCCATTTCAGTCACTGCCCCTCCCATTCTGTTCCCACCAGTCAGCGACCTCACCCCTCTGTTTTTAGTCCCTCTCGTGTCACCTTCAGCCCTCACACATAGCTCTAAGCCAGGCACCCATTGAGCTTGCGCATTGCCGTCGCGCCACCATTGGCCAACGCCTCTTCACCACATCATCGGTGACCCCCCAACTACCTAACCCACCCATTCTCAGCCCTGATCCACGATCGGTGAAGCCCATCCATCTCCATTTCTGATTTGAGCTTTTTGGACTTCAACTGCAGACTAAGTCGCCACCCACAGCCAACTACCACCACCATTACCTTCACCAACAATCCTAAGCCTTTCCCTAGTAATCCCAAGTCTTCGTTTGTCTCTATTCAAAATCTAGCATCTTGAGACCCACGGCGTTGTGCATTTTTTACACTGTTGCGTGGCTGTGCCGCCACTTCTTGTACTTATGTGATCCTTTGAAAATTATATTGTAGCACTGTAAGTATTTTTTTATTTAAATATATTTTTACACTAACTCATATTTACTGTGAACTAGTTTGGTTGTGCCGGACTGAGTCCGAGGAGCAAGGGAGTCAGTTGGATTGGATGATGAAGTTATCTGTGTGATTGGTTTATGCTAGAATTTGTTGGCTTTTTCGGGTTTAAATTTTAGTGTTTTAGGTTTGACTTTGTTTATGGTGGTTGTTTAAGTTACTATTAGAATTGATAAATGGTCGTTTAGGTGGATAAATATGATTATTTAGACTATATGGTGTGGCGATTTTGTAATTGTTAGGTTGTTACAATTTGAGTTAATGTTGATTGTTGGGCTTGTGTTATGGAGGGTCATGTTGGGTTGCGACAATTGTGGGTTGTCATTGTCGTAATGAGTTATGAAAGTGAGCTAATTGGTGGGACATGATGTGTTGGGTTGATGTGTTAGAGGTTGTGTGTGAGAATTCTTATACAATGTATTCAAACCAAAGCAAAATGATGTCATGTGTGGGCTGAATAGAATCACAGAATTTAGTTAGTTTTATTGAATTCGCATTTATATGGAGTATTAACATGTTAGTGAATAATTTTCTGTTTAGGTTGTGATATTGATAGAACTGAAGTTCAAGACTCTAGTAACTTTTCGCAAGAGTTAGATAAGTGGGGTTCATATGCTTGATTTGCATAAGAGGAAATGAACTGAAGTTGGTTTGGAAAAATGTGCATGTTGTTTTTTTTTTAAAAAAAGGAAAAGAAAAGGGGAAAAACAAGTATATGCTTTGCATTCACTCATGAGATTTGCATGAAAGAGAAAATAAATGTTTTTGGAATGAATAGTGTAGACATGACTAATATTTGACATGTTTATGGAATATGCAAAAGAGTGAATATGATATCATTGAGATTTTTATACATGTGATATGAAATGATTTGGATATGTTTTTTTTATCAAATGGAAATGATATGAATATATTTAGCACGTGTTTTGATATTATATGGATAAGAAAAACCTTTGCCATACTTATCTGTTTTGATTCTGATTTTGAGTATGGTTCTGATATGATGATACTAGTTCAAGTGATATTGTTGGTACCAACATGATATGATATGATATGAGTGCACTCACTTTGGAAACAAAGTGGTCTTTTATGTGTTCTTTCCTGTGTGCACCCTCAGGGCTCCGAAATTGAAAAATGAGAAGTTTCACAATATTATACTGCCTGGTTTGGCTACCGAGGATAGCACAACCTTACCACGGGGGTTAAACATGGTATATGATATGACCTGATATGATACAATATGATACGATAAGATAAAAATATTCAGTTATGTTATGCCAAAGTATTTTTTAATATGAAAATGGAAGAGATGGTGGAATTCTAAGAAAGCCATTAGAGAAGCTGATGGAACTGGAGCAGTGAGCTAGCCTCACTTTAAGTAAACCTTCTTCAACCGCTTCTTTCCGAAAGCAGTCCGGGAAGCTAGAGGCTGAAAGTTTACTAACTTGGTACAAGGGACCATGAAAGTACTCTAGAATGCTGCAAAATTTGCAGAGTTATTATGCTTCACCTCATATTTGATTTCCCAATGAGGAGAAGAAAACTCGGAGGTTTGAGGAGGGTTTAAATCATAGGATCAATGAATGGGTTATGGTTCTACAAATTCAAAACTTTTTAGACTTGGTATACTAGCTTGAACTATTCTGGAGATTGATTAGTCTGTAACCATTAAAGTGAAATTTTTCAGGAGAGAATTTCTTTAGGGATGGAAGGTAATGATCTAGTTCGTGTAATTTTTTAGGATTGAAGATGTTGATCTAGTTCAGGAAATGATTGTTTTTAGCTCAAGGTTACAGTGGCAGGTTTAGGATTTGATCCATATCAATTTTAAGGATAATAGATGGTGCAGATTTAGGAAATGATTATTGTTGATTTCGAGGATATAGGTCTAGATGATGGAAATGGTAGTGATGGATCACTTGCACACTTGGAGTATTATTGGTTTTGGCTAAGGGTGCATGAGATCGATGCGTAATAGTGGTGAGTGTACATGGATTTCGGAGAGTACAGGTCCTAGTCTCATTTTTTTTGGCTTGGAAGAAGTGGCTTTGGCAGGTGTTGAAGAGGAGTCGATACAATAGTATTAAATTCAAGAGACCTTGGCTTTGAGTTTTTGATGAGTTAATTGAAGTGTATAGTCGAAGAGGGTTACTCAATGGAATGATGGTTGGCAATGATTGTTGTGATTACCTTCAGGAATTAATTGTGACTTGAGGTCACATAGGAATTTAAATTGAGGGTATACTTTCCTTTGGAGATTGAGTGTCTAGTCGAGAGAATTATGGAATTATTATTTAACTTGAAGAGAGATTGTTGGGTCGCCATGTATGGTGTATGCTAAAATCTTGGAAGCTGAACCTTAGGCATTAGCGGTGGATAACATAATCAAGTATGTGAGTTAATAAAGCATTAGGATCCATGGGTGTTGTTAATAGTTTTTGGTGGATTGAACATTTGAGCAGTATGGCTTGCCTTGATGTTTAATAGTGACGTGCTATTGAAGGAACTAGTCATGCTAATACTAGCTTATAGGAGTAGAAGTAGGTGGGTGAGTTACCAAGAAAGCTTTGATAATGTTTTGGTAAAGTCAATAATGGTTTGTAGTGAGTTTAGTCACCGCTAGATTAAATAATATTCAGAATTTAGGTGATGAGTTTTTGGGTTTAGGTTGTCGGGTAGAAGTTTATAGGCGCTCTTATTGGTTGGCCGAGTTGGATTTGAGCCTTTTAGCGTATGTTCCTTATCTTAGATGAGACGGGTGTATTTTGGAGTGATGTTACTTGTTTTCAATTTGGGATGCTGAAGTTGATTGATACTGGTTTTCTGTCAATGATCATGGATATATTTTGCGGAATATTGATTTTGATTAAGGCTGTGAGAGTTAATTGAGGAATATGAGTGATAACTCATGGTTGTGGGAAAAAGAGTATTTTCTACCAAAATGTGGTAGGAGTTTTCTGGTTAGTAGGTATGGAGCCACCTTGTGCTTGATGGTGTTGTTTTTATGAGAACATAAATTTTATGCATGTGGCGAATTATAAGTGTGCGCAACAGGAGCGTGTTATTTTGTGATATAATTAAGGATTCAAACCTTGTGTTGATCTTTAGGAATTAGTGGTGATTTGAAGTTTTGAGATGATACTTATAATTTGAGATTAATCATTTGGTTGTGCGAATTATGCTTACTGAAGGATAACTTTGGAAGTGGCTAATAGGTTACCAACTTGTAGATTACAATGAAGGTTTGGAAGTTATAGTATTGGAGTCGATTGAGGTTAGCACAAATTATTGTATGGAGGTATTAATCATTAGAATTTACTGGATGTTGTATTAATGTTCTTGTGGACAAGGGAATTTTGGATAACATAGCCACCCTAGGAATACTTGGCATGATAGGTCACTGGGGGACTAGTGCGAGTATGATGCAATTGCCTATAGGAATAGATCTAGGAGAGCATTAGTCATGCTTGTTTCGAAGTTGTTGATGGCATGTTTGTCTCAAGCATGTTCTGGATTGTATCTTGTAACTGCCTTAGCATTGATGTTTAACCTTGCAAATTTCGAGAACGAAATTTTTTAATGGGGGGAGGATGTGATACCTCATATTTACGTGTATTTTCGCTAAGTAATTATAGCATTTCTTAATATTATGGGCTTTCTTGTTTTAAATTTTAGATGATTTACGTGACATTATTTTAAGAATTTTAACTGTTAATTCAATCTGTTTTCTTGTTATTAATTATTATTTAAATTGCTCTTTATTTTAAATTATTCTATTGTTGGATTTAATTATATTATTTTTATTTAGTCACTACGTTTAAATTATTTTATTTAACTCGCTGTTTTGAAATTCTTTTCGTTCGATCATTTTTTTTGTGACCGAAGTTGTGAGGATTGAATCTCATTTCTTTTCCCCCTTTTTCTTTTTCCATCATTTATTTTTCTCCCTTCTCTCTCTCTCCCCTCATGCACTACACCTTCCCTTCTCTCCCCCATTCATTTTTTTTCTTCCACCCACAACGTTGTCATTCGCCTCCCATTTTCGTCACCGCCCCACCCATTCATTTCCCCACCAGTCGGCTACCTCACCCCTCTGTTTTTAGCGCCTCTCGCACTGCCGTCAGCCCCCATGCGCAGCTCTAAGCCACAGCACCCATTGAGCTCGCGAGCTGACGTCGCTTCACCGTCGTGCCACCATTAGTCACCACCTTTTCACCACATCATCGGCGACCCTCCAACTACCTAACCCACCCATCCTTAGCTCTGATCCGTCACCGGTGAAGGCCATCCTTCTCCATTTCTGATTTGAGCTTTTTGGACTTCAACCGCCGCCTACGCCACCACCCACGACCAACCACCACTACCATTAGTTTTACCAACATCCCTAAGCCTTTCCCAATTAATCTCAAGTCTTCCTTTGTCTCCGTTCAAAATTTAGCATTTTGAGACCCACGGTGTTGTGCATTTTTTACACTATTTCTTCAAAAATTATATTATAGCGCTGTACGTATTTTTTTCTAAAAATCTTTTGAGATTTAAATGTATTTTTGCACTAACTCATATTTACTGTGAATTGATTTGGTTGTGTCAGACTGAGTCTGAGGAGTAAGGGGTTAGTTGGATTGGATGATAGAGTTGTCTATGTGATTGGTTTATGCTGAAATTTGTTGGTTGTTTCGGATTTAAATATTAGTGTTTTGGGTTTGACGTTTTTTATGGTGAATGTTTAAGTTACTATTGGAATTGATAAATGGTCATTTGGGTGGATAAATATGAGTATTTAGACTGTATGATGTGGCAATTTTGTAATTGTTAGGTGTTACAATTTGAGTTAATGTTGATAGTTGGGCTTGTGTTATGGAGGGTTGTGTTGGGTTGCGATAATTGTGGGCTGTCATTATCGTAACGAGTTATGAAAGTGAGCTAATTGTTGGGACATGACGTGTTGGGTTGATGTTTTAGAGGTTGTGTGTGAGTATGTTTATACCTCGTATTGAAACCGAAGCAAAATGATGTCATGTGTGGACTGAATAGAATCACAGAATTTAGTTAGTTTTATTGAATTTGCATTTATATGGAGTATTAACATGTTAGTGAATAATTTTATTTTTAGGTTGTGATATTGATAGAGCTCAAGCTCAAGACTCTAGTAACTTTTCGCAAGAGTCAGGTAAGCGGCGTATATATGCTTGATTTGCATAAAAAGAAATGAACTGAGGTTGGTTTGTAAAAATGTGCATTTTTTTTTAAAACATGTGAAAAACAACCTCAGTATATGTTTTGCATTCACTCATGAGATTTGTATGAAAGAGAAAATAAATTCTTTTGAAATGAATAGTATAGACATGTGCAATATTTGACATGTTTCTGGAATATGCAAAAAAGCGAATATGATATCATTGAGATTTTTATACATGTGATATGAAATTGTTTGGATCTATTTTTTTTAATCAAATGGAAATGATATGAATATGTTTAGCACGTATTTTGATATGATATGGATATGAAAAACTTTGGCTTACTTATCTGTTTTGATTCTTATTCTGAGTATGGTTCTGATATGATGATATTGGTTCACGTGATATGATTAGTACCAATATGATATGATATGATATGAGTGCACCCACTTTGGAAATAAAGTGGTCGTTTATGTGTTCTTTTCTGTGTGCACACTCGGGGCTCCAAGATTGAAAAATAGAAAGTTTCACAATATGATTCTACCTGGTTTGGCCATCGGGGATAGTACAACCCTACCACAGAGGTTAAACATGGTATATGATATGACCTTATATGATACGATATGATATGATAAGATGAAGATGTTTAGTTATGTAATGCCAAAGCATTTTTTAATATGAAAATGGTCTTTAAATATGAAAAGTGTCTTTATAATTGAACATGTGGTTTTTGAGTTTAAAAAGATTGAAAAGTCACTCTGATTTTCTGAAAACACATTTCTGAGGTCTGCATATGAAAATTAAATGTTTTGTTTCTGCATACTGAACCTTCTAAAAAGGCTCATGTTTACATACTAGTATATGTTATCTGATTACTGAGTTGTTGATAACTCACCCCTTATCTCCACTATATTTTTCAAATGATTTTGGATATTTCAGCTGGGGATCAAGATTTTGAAGTTTCGGGTGAGATGATTTAAGAGTAGTGGATTAAGTATAGAATGTTCTCAATGAGTACTTGCGATTTTTATTAAGAAATTTTATTGTGTTATGGTGATTTGGCATTTTGAAAAATTGGTTATATTGAGGAAATTAGTTTGAATTGAAATTTCTTTATGATATTGGGAATTTGGAATCTATAATTATATTGTTAAAATGTGAGTGTTAGTGATAGTAAGTAACTCTCTAACCCCTACGGAACTGAGGCGTTACACTAATATCGTCTGAACATAGTCTCTAACATGTTCGAATGATATAACTATATGTTTGGATGGGTTGGATTTATGTTTGAACATAGCCTATTTCTATTCGACACAACTCAGTACAACATAATTACTTAGTTCTAAAAAATCAATTTATAAGTGATTATTGTTTTTATTTTCTAAATAGTGAATTCATGGCATACGTTGGAAAAAAGTGTGGAACAGATGTGCAACTTAAAACGATGCTAAAAATACGAGAGGGCCCATATTGGTTGAGCAAGAGATCATCTTAGATGACTTTCGCGATTTTGTTTGGGAAGGAATGAGCCTGTCATCCATGATCCATGATAGAAATTGTAACGCCCCGGTCCCACACGGGTCAGAGAGTTACTCCCTATCACTTAAACTCACATTTCAACAATATAAATATAGACTCTAAATTCCCAATACCATATAGAAAATTCAATTCAAACTAATTTCCTCAATATAACTAATTTTCCAAAACGCCAAGTCATCACAACACAATAAAGTTTCTTAATAAAAAATCGCCAATACTCATAAAACTTTCTATGCTTAATCAATTATACTTAAATCATCTCACCCAATGCCTCATAATCTTGATCCTCAGCTGAACTATCAAAATATCTGAAAAAAAATATTGTGGAGATAAAGGGTGAGTTATCAACAACTCAGTAAGTAAAAAATATATACTAGCATGTAAACATGAGCATTTATAAAGTTCGGTATGCAGAACAAAACATTTACTTTCAGAATGCAGAAACAACATATTTATTTTCAGAATGCATAAACAAAACTTGGTACAAAATATCATAGCAAAATTTTCAGAAAAACAAACTTGTTCCCAAAAAGAAAATCCTTTGGCATATCCAAACTGAAACATTATATTCATATCATGTCATAGCATCACATCGGGACAAATACCATGTTTAACCTTCGTGGTAGGGTTATAAACCACCATTATACCCGTGGCTGGGCCGTATGCCATGTTTCACCCTCGTGGTAGGGTTATAAACCACCATTATACCCGTGGCTGGGCCTTAACAGAAACAGAACGAAACGTCATCAAAATCAGATCACATTCAGATACAGTATCAGGACTTCATGCCAAGGTTTTTAGATGACACATCATATCAAAACAAAATACTGAATAGCTTCAGATTATTTCACATGTTCGAAATAAACGGAAACCAAAACATCTTCATTTATTCATAGCAAAAACTTTTAGATTTTCATATTCACTCTTTTTGTATAGTTCAGAAATATAATGCACAAAATTAGCTAATGTCTACACCATTCATGACAGAAAATACTTTCTCTTATATAGAATTTATGCATATGCAACATAAACATCTGAGGTCATTTTCAGATTTCTTTTCAAAAACAAACATGCTTATTTTCGAAGTCAACCTCATTTCATTTCTTTTATGCAAAACTAGTATATGAACCCTACTTACTTGAACTCTTTAACTATTATGAGTCTTTCCACAATTGTACCAAAAGAATGCCAATCGTCACCTATACCAAACACTAAATGTTACTAAACTTCTAAATGGTCTTGCTAAAACTCTCCATATATCTAAATTCATACTACGAAAAATAGCTTTGAAAACTATTTAATTGTAATAAAAAAATCTAATAAATACTATTATCATTAAAAGTATTCTTAACTCATTATAGTATAAGTTTTTCAAAAAAAATGGCAAAACAAATTAAATTCATTTAAGAAATTAACTTAATCATATTTAAAACTCATATCTCCATAAAACTATTATTAAAACAATAATTTAATATTACCAACATATAATGCAGCAGAAAATCAAAAACTTCTTGAGTAATAATATCAATAAAATAAAGCCCATTTAAAATGTTTTAAAAGATCAAAATATAAACTCAAACCCAACTCAAAAACAATTCAAGCACCCCATGCTTTGGTTTATAACTCAGAAGGGTGATGTTGTAATATTCAAAACATCTTCTCCACTATCTGCGTTATAAGAATATTACGTAAAATACAAAGGCCATATTTTAGAAGAGACCCAAAGTTGTGCGGAGAGACCCAAAGTTGTGCAAAGAGACTCACCAGGAAAGCAGCTATGAAGCGGTGGCGAGGTGGCTGAGGCAGCAGTAGTGCACTGTGGACAGAAGAGAAAAGTGGTGAGAGAGAGAGAAAGAGAGAGAGAAAGAGCCCGAAAGGTGGGGAGAAGGTAGTTTACGTACGCTCCATACATGCAAAAGTGAGCGCTACGGAAGTAGTGCTGGACAACCAAAAGGGTGGCGTAAGACATTGGATTGTGGCGATGTTAGCCTCAGATGGTGGTTTCCATGGGCGGTTGTCGTGGTGATGAGGGAAGTAGGTGCTATCCACTTTGTGTTGCATCCTTGTGGAGGAGAGGAGCACGACGACCGAGTAGTGGGGGCTGCAATCCGAACGTCGAGTCTTGCTTTTTGGCATCTTCTATTTGCCAATGTAGGTGCATGAGGGTGGTGGAAAATCGTGGGGGAAGTATCGGGGCTGAGAGCACTTTATTTGCTCTGTTTTCTTGCTTAAAAACATAGGTTTTGCCTTAGGATGGTCACGGTGTCGCCGTGTGGGTTGGTGGAGCAGGGTAGAGTAGCGGTGGCTGACTCGAGTTGGTCTAGGGCTGGGCAGTGTTTGAGCATGGTGGTTCTGGTGTCTGCGCAGTGTTAGTGCAAGATGGCAGCACTGAGAAGAAAGATGACGTTTCACGGTGACTATCAGAGGGAGAGTGCATGTTAGAAGGGAGTTGTGATATGAGGATAAGGAGTAGAAGAGAAACCGTAGAGACGTGGAGGTTTTGGATACCGGGGTGGAGCAAATTTCAGGAGTAAAGAAAACTGAAAAGAAAGAGAAGAATTCGGGAAAAGCAATTGAAATATGAGGGGGAAGATCATACTAAAACTGGCGTCACTCCCTCATGAAAAGTTGGGCTTCCATACTGTTTGGGCTTCAATTCTAGGGACTGGGTATTACAGAAATGGTGGTTGATGACATGTCATTCCCTTATGATACTCAGTGAGTCAGTATTATGTTCTCACCAGACAATATCACTATGTTTCTCAACATCCTCGTGTGGTATGTGCATACCCTGCATTGCCACTGGTTGTAAGGACAAGCGATGTCGCCTGATATCAAGGACGAGGATCTAGCAAATGATGGTTAGCAAACGATGAGGTTCATTGGTTGATGCTAGACAATTCGAATCTTCCACGTGATGGCAACAAGGTCATCAAACAGGTTGATTGTTGAGCCTTCTTTCTCATGTTAAATTTAATTGTCTCCCACAATATCAATCCAAGAAAGCACAATAGATTTCAACATTGAACGAGCTCGACTAATCTTACAGATAGCAAAAGGAGAGCCCATTGATCTGCCTCAATACTTCCTCATCCGCATCTGATCTGAGTCGTGGTATTTGACTGGAGGTAGTCTACCGTATGCATTTATAATCTTCAACCTCCTAGTTGAATCGGGGGTTTATGTGCTTTTGACAGAGATGATGCATCCTGTGAGGGAGGGCCCGAGAGTAATAAGACTAGGCTGTAGAGCCCCAGGCCCATGGAAGGAAGTTAGGAACCTCGAGCTAGAGGATTAGTACCAAGCCTACTGTGAGGGAGTGCCCGTCCCGGAAGGGCCCTAGCCCAAGAAGACTAGGCTGTAGAGTCCCATGGCCAAGGAAGGAAGTTCGGAACCCCAAGCCAGAGGATCAGTACCAAGCATACTGTGAGGCAGAGCCCATCCTAGAAGGGCGCGGGCCCAGAAAGGCCAAGCTGAGGAGCCCTAGGCCTAAGGAAGGAACCTAGGGACACCGGGCCAGAGGATCAGTACCAAGCATGAGCTAACCCAGGATGGCCTACTGGCGCCAAGTTCAGAGGTCCCAAGGGAATGTCTCGGGGCTCGACAACTTGCTGAACCCTATCAGGAAGCACCAAATAGGATGCCCAACTGCAAACATACGTCAGCACGTGCCCGGTCGCGGACTCGACAAATCCAAGGTGCGCTGTGAGAAGTGCCTGTGTCAGGGGTCCCGACACGTAATGGCAACCCCATGTACATAGGACAACTCACCCGCAACCTGACACACTATCCTGGCAAGGAGGTGGCTGTAGGACAAACCCAACGTGGCTGACATGACACGATCTTTTGTTAGGCTGTGGACTAACAACACTGGGGCTACAGAAACATAGGTGGTGGCGGGTCTGAACCTGAAGCACCACGATCTCCCTTGACAGCGGAACCAAGATCAGGTATAAATAAGGGAGATCCCTTCGATGGGGATCTCTCACTCTCTGTCCGATAACCCTTACCATCATTCTGATAGAATTCTCCATTGACTTAGGTATTGGAGTGATCCCAAGATTCGCAAGAGCCTCTTCTCCCTCTTAGTTACGGGTGACGTGGAGCTTGGGTATCGCAATACTACTTGTGCTACGAAACATGACATCAACACATCCATAGATCAGCTCACTTAATATCATCACTTTCAGCAAAAGTGAGGGCCACTTGTAGTAGACTTGCACTAATGTTGCAGCAACACGCAGTGGCACAAAGAGTGATCCAGCTACTAAGGATGTCAGAGATGCTACAGAGGCTACAGAGACTAGTACCAAGGAGATGTGATCTCTATTAGAGGAGCATCGCGCACTTTTGATCTAGAATATGGAAAGGATCACTACGCCCATCATTACTTGATTGAAAGGACTAGAAACTTATATTCACACTAGGTGCAACCTCACTTGCCATTATATAAAACATCCCACCACAAATATTGTTTGAACCCTTATCGCAACATTCAAGTGTAAAATACATAACCATTCGAACTATTTTCTCTTTTTGGACATAATGTTTCATCCTCGAAACTATAGGTCGAACAGATAATTATCTGTTCGAATGGATAAAACACCACTTCCATAGATTTGCTGACAACTTAGTTGACAACACTGCAAAGTTTTCGTATCTGTCCTTGAGAACCCTTGATGGGCTCGATATCTCCCATTCTGACCATAGCAGTAGCAAAATCATTTTTGAAAGTTGAAGGGCTCTTGCTATACTCTGTAACAATGCTGTATGTGGATCCTCCACTAAATAGTATTTGATCAAATTCGACAAGACCCTTCTTCTGAATGGGATTCTTAAAGTAATTATTATCAAAAGAATTGGGTGTCACCAAATCAAGCGGTGCTATCTTCTTCTCATCACTACCTATAGCAAGTGAACACTTGCGCTTTCTAGTGCTAGCAAACCCAGCATCGATATCACTTGCATTGTTGTGAGTCCTAGTGCGGAAGGTCACACATTTTGCTTGTCCTATTGTATGTGATCCTGCAATATTTCATAGAAAATGTACACTGGTATTTAGTCATGTTGCCCTTGCATGCATATTGTTGTGATAATTAAAATTTCCATCCTTTTACTGTACACATATATAGATTATATAGTAGTTAATTAGGCTCAAACCTGAAAGGGCGACCATATCTCTTTCACTCAAACCTTTCTCGCGAAACAAGGAAGTCAACCTACCAAGGCCATCAATAAACTTTAGAAGGGTGGTGTCAGTTAGGCTGAGGCTTGCTGTGGTAGAGTCTCTTCTTCCAAGCTTCACTGTCCATGATGGTCCACCAACCTGATTTTGTTGTAGAAAAGATCAAGATATTTACTAATACGTCACGAATGCTTTGGAGAGAATTAATACTAGTTGAAAGAGGTACTAGCTAGTGACTCATAGCAACAGATGCATCCCAAGCTACTACTGCTAGAATATCTGCACACGATACAACACCAGGACAAATGTTCTCCACTTTAGACTTGACGTCATCAATGACTTCGTATAAACATCAACCTCCCAACATATCACATCATAAGAGCACATCAAGCTTACTGAATAAAAATCCTCAATACTCATATAAACCTTCTATTCTTAATCCATTATTCTTAACTCATCTTACCCATGCTACTTATTCTTGATCATCTGCTGAAATATTCAAATCATCTGAAAAAATATTGTGGAGATAAGGGGTGAGTTATCAACAACTCAATATATAGAAAACATATACAGTATGCAAACATGAGCATTTACAGAGTTCGGAATGCAGAACAAAAACATTTTTTATTTTCAGAATGCAGAGTTAGAACATCTTATTAAAAGTATCAAAGTGAAAGTTTCAAAAATATTCTTATTCAAAATTCCCTTAGCACATCATAACTAAAACATCATATTAGAATAGAATTCCATGTTTAACTTTCGTGGTAGGGTTGTGCAAACCCCAAGGCCAAGCGAGTAGAAACAGAATGTGAATCTTCTGCTTATTATTCTTAGAGCCCCGTGTGTGTACATAGCAAAGACCACGCAAAAAACCACTTTGTTGGATGCACCAAAAACAGAAAAGTTGGCACCAATCCAAACAAAGTCCATAGTTTTACACCCTTGGTAAGGTTAGATCATAATAGAAATAGAATATCATGCTAGAGGTTTCAAAAATCGTATCATATTATATCAGAGTAAAGAACATTTTCAAAATAGAACAGAATAAAATCAAATCGCAAAAATATGATTTATGCACAATTTTTCATATTCACTCTCTTTTGCATAGGGGAATTAGTTAGCTCGAAGGGAATAACTAAAACAGCTCTGCTACAGACAACCGAGCTACAAAATCTTGGCGGAATCGGCTGCCACATCAACTAGAGAAAAAAAAAACACCGCTTATTCTTTTTCTGTTGCCCTTAGGGCACTTTCTCACCTTCCCACAACACACCCACACTTCAATGGCCATCACGTCTCTCTCACTTCTCCAATCGTCTCTCTTCTCACCATATTCTTCGAATTCTGCTTCTATTTTTTCTTCTTCTTCATCTTCTTTTTTTAGTGGGACCCAATTTTGAGTCCACAATAACTTCATCTCTCTTTTTTCTTCTTCTTCTTGTACGAAATTCAATACAAGGGTCTCTGCGGGATGCTTTAGATTAGTAGTTAATGCTTCCGGGGACTACCATGCCACTCTTGGGGTTCCAAAGTTTGCCACTGGCAAGGAAATCAAGGTAGCATATTAGAAGTTAGCATGCTAGGTACTAAATTTTACTTTGGGGCTTATTCTTTGAAAATTGAAGGCAGAGGATCGAAGGGAGAGGTAGAGCTTTCGGCTTCGAAGGGACTGTGTCATCGGTTTCGTGTGTTGATTTCAAGGGGGAAGGTGGGGCTAAATGGGGGGAATTGTGCTTGAGGAAGACGAAGGAAGGAAGATGGAAGACAGCTCCGGAAATAGTGGAAAAGGGAGAAACGACTCGTTTTGGACTATTATAGGCAAACGACGTCGTATAATTTTTCCACATGGGCTACGTGCCCCCACGGTTCCCCTACCTAGTTGCCTATAGACTTTTTCTAACTAAAAATTCGTAGGGACCTTCATGGGTCCTAAAGGTTGTTTTGTGTATGTCTAACGGTTTCACTCTAATTTGGTTGTATTCGGATCTGAGATCCAGTTTAGAAAAAACCTTAGCTCCATGCAACTCATCCATCAACTCTTCCACAACGGGAATGGGAAATATGTCCTTGATTGTGACTGCATTTAGGCCCCAATAGTCTACATACAACCTCCACAACCCATCTGCCTTTCCAACCAACAAAATTGGGGAAGAGTAAGGGCTTTGACTAGTCCCTATCACTCCTGAATGCAACAACTCTTGCACTATTTTTTTATTTCATCTTTTTGAAAATATGGATAACGGTATGGCCGCATAGAAACAGGTTTTGTGTCGGGTATGAGGTTGATAGAATGATCATGAGTTAGGGTGGGGGGTAGGCCTTTAGGTTCAACAAACACTTCTGGGTACTATTTGAGTAAAGTTTGAATGGCAGCTGGGGTTTGGTCTATGTTCTCCAATCTGGGCTTCTTCACTCTCCAGGACATGTAATACTATTCCCTTCTTCACCAATTTATTAGACTTATTTCAAGGACCTTCCTCTATCAGTTTGGTGGTTGTCAACCCTTGCAACTGCATTATTTTCCCCTTCACAGAAAATTCCATGGTTAATTTTTAGAAATCCCACAAAATAGTTTCCAAATCTTGCAACCATTCGATCCCAAGCAACATATCACAGCTTGCCAATACTAGCACATGCACCTATACTGTAAAAATGATACCTTGAATTTTAACACACTCTCTTACACTTTCCTTCACTTAGGAGCACTTCCACATTAGCTACCTTCACCATTTCCCCTTGATTAATGGGCATTTTAACTTTATTTAGCACAACTGGGTCCAAAAAGTTATAAGTAGACCCAATGTCCATAAGGATTGTTACCCATTGAGTTCCAAACTTCCCCATTGGATTTTGGGGCCCTATTAAGGCATGGAGGGATATTTATGGGTTTATTGGGTTGTCTAGTTCCGATTTGGATGTCTTTGGGTCTTCACTCCCAACAATCAGTTCCTCATTATTCCCTTCGTTTTCGGATTCAAACAGAACCTCTTCTAGCAGGTAAAGCATGGGATTTTGGCAATTATGCCCCAGTGTCCACTTCGAGTTACAGTAATAGCATAGCCCTTTGCCCCCCCTTGTCCCCCTTTCCTTCATTTGGGTCTGGTTTATTTTGTGGATCTGTAGGTTTGGTTTAAGAGGGTTCACTATTGGGTAGGCTAGGTTTTTTAAGTATACCCAGGTCAGGTGAGTATACGAGGCCAGATCTATTATATTTTTTGGATAGGCTCAAATTTTCTTCTTGTATTTTACCTAGGCTATAAGTAGTAGCCAAGCTTGGTGGGTTAAACATTCTCACAGTTAATCTGATCTCATCCTTCAGGCCACCAAGAAACAAACTTAGTTTGTATTGATCTGTTAAGCCCTTCATTCTATTTGATAAGGATTCAAACTGATCTTTGTATTCCTCAACTATGCCACATTGTCTCAAATGAGACAGAGTCTCAAGTAGGTCATCATACCCCCTTGGGCTAAATCTAGCCAGTAAAGCTCTAGTAAGGGAATCCCAATCTCCTATTTGACTCGACTCTTCCAACCCTTGAAACCAGGTTAAGGCTTTGCCCTCCGTATGGAATGAGGCTAACTTAACTTTGTGCTATGGGAGGGTGTTATGAAAGGTGAAGAAATGTCGTACCTTGTAGATCCACCCAGTTGGATCTTCTGCATGGAAAGTGGGAAAATCAAGGCGTGTAGTCCTTGTCTGCACACCACCACCAGGCCTTGGGTTCCCATCCTCTTCGTTGGAGTTCAGTCCAGACGATGACCCTTTAAGGCTTTGATTGTCACCACTCCTCTGCATCTCACCTGTCATCACTTTCAACTACTACAACATTGTATCAACTTGTCTTTTTAGAACCAGCATTGCAGTCTCTAGGGTTTTATATTGAGAATCTTTTGTCGTTTTTAGAGCATTCAGCCCATCCTGCAATTCCTTGAGCCTAGTGCCTTCTACCATGGTCTATAAATTGATCCTCTTGATTATCACAGGACATGTCTCTAGATACCACTATTGTAACACACCAGATAATTCCTAGCAGGCTAGGGTTTTTGCTCTCTTCAAGGGTACCTCCTCTAGAATGAGAGAATGGAGAGATAGAAAGAAAAATTAGGAAAAGACAAGAAATCACAATTGTCATTCAGCATGCCACAACCAAGGACACTGACCAGCGTATATGCTGTTAGGATTCTAACGAAAACAAAAATCAAACAAAGAAGACCATAAAGGCTAGAACTGAAATAAGGCTAAAAGCCAATCCAACAAGATGCGAATAACATACTGGCCAAGGGAACATGCTCCTGGCCCAAATCCTACGTAGCCTTAAGCTGCATTAAAACCTAAGTGCAAACTATAAAAGCCTTAAACTAAGTCTCCCGAGCCCAAACACTTGACCTGACTCACACATTCCTCACTTCAGATTAACTCGACTTTACCAAGTACACTGCTGAACCACTTCATCGATCCTTCATCATCTTTAACTTTGAACTATGGCTTGAGAAACCTAAGATCCCGTGAGCCCTGTTACATAAACCCATCTCTCTTCTCAATTCATGCAAATTAATGGAACATATCAAGTAAGCACATGGCGAGTTGATCACCACCGGC
This sequence comes from Juglans nigra, assembly GCA_002916485.2. Lineage (NCBI taxonomy): Eukaryota > Viridiplantae > Streptophyta > Magnoliopsida > Fagales > Juglandaceae > Juglans > Juglans nigra. The sequence goes on along the minus strand of CM036130.1, from coordinate 30,110,160 downwards.
CTTCTCCTGAGACTTATCCAAGCCAATAAATTCTTTGTAAAGCTTGCCTTCTCAAGCTTTGACTCTATCCTATATGCACGCCAAGTGTTTGATCAAATCCCCTATCTAGACCTCTTCCTCCACAACACCATGATCAAAGCTCATTCACAGTCTTCCACTTCTTCCTATGACTCTTTGATTATATTTCAGTCAGTGGTCCGGGGTCTGAACCTTACGCCTAATCGTTACACTTTTTTGTTTTTGCTTAAAGCAAGTGGGAACAGTTTGGGGGTATTGGAGGTTGAGCAAGTTCGAGATAAAAGTTGGGCTCGAGAACAATGTGTTTGTTACCAATGTGTTGATTTGGATGTATGCGAATTATGGCTTGGTTAAGGAGGCCAGAAGGATGTTTGATTGCAACATGGTGCGAGATTTGTATTCATGGAATATTATGGTTGGTGGGTACGTAGGGACAGGTGATATGAATCAAGCTCTGGAGTGGTTTGATTGAATGCCTGAACAAGGTGTTGTATCATGGAGTACTATCATAGCTGGTGACGTCAAGGCAACTATATTTGGAAAAAAAAACCACTACCTTGTATGCATGCTTTGCAAATGTTTTTTTTTTTTTGACACCTTCGTCAAGAATGTTGTTGCAATGTATTGCTTTCCTTTTCATTTCAGAACAATATTCCCCATTGTTTACAAATTACCTTTGCACCCCTAGAGTCTAGGTGGAATGAACATAAACAGTTACTAGTCCAAAAATGTTGTTTTTCTTTTATTAAACATTTTTATGGCCAGTGGCTTTGTTTAAAAGAGTTAGTGGTTGTTATCTTCAGGTGGGTTGTTTCCTGGAGGCCTTGGATCTCTTCCACAAGATGCTGCAAACAGGTCCTAAACCCAATGAGTTTACCCTGCTAAGTGTCCTGGCAGCCTGTGCAAATCTAGTGGCATTGGATCAAGGAAGGTGCATCCATGTTTATATTGAAAGGGGTGACATCAAGATGAATGAGCAATTTCTAGCTAACCTCATAGGCATGTATGAAAAGTGTGGACAAATAGAATTTGCATCAAAGTTTTCTGCTATGAACATGGTCTGAGGAGAAAGGTTTGGCCTTGGAATTCCATAATTGGTAGTTTTTTAATGCATGGAAAATCCAAGGAAGCAATTGAAATTTTTGAATAAATGGATCTTGAAAATGTTTCTTTGAATAAGTTGACTGATGGGCACCAAGATGGACCTAGTCTTAAAAATTCTTTGCAAGTTTCAGATGGAGCAATCACAAGATCGAGAGCTAAGAAGTGCAAGGAAGCCATGTAAGGATTGGTGCAATCCACCTGGGACGAGTCTAGCAAGAGCCAAGATGGGCTTGAGTGAAGGAGTTCCAATGATCATCCACATTTCAAGAACCAAAATTATATGAAAATCTAAACCCGTTGAAAAACCTGTCTCAAGAACCTAAACAGGTCTAAATTTGTCAATGCCTTGATTTTGGCTTTCTTGGGTAAGTTTTCAAATTGATTGTGGATTCAAGGGATTCCATTCTTACGAGTTCTTATCATTTGGTATTCAAAGCTCAGTTTCCAATCAAGTCTGATTTTATCTTTTAATTCTTGCATCTTTAATTTTAATTATAGGACTTCATTGTTCTAGGGTTGCAAAAAAAAAAAAGGTGTAGAATTTCCTTCAACCTAGGGCTGTCGAATTTCTCGTTGTTTTCTAGGGTTTCCTTATTCTTTGATTAGGGTTAACTTGTTCTTTGATTAGGGTTGCCTTGTTCTTTGATAAGGGTTGCAAAAACAAAAAAAAAAAAAAAAGAAAAAAGAAAAAAAAAGAGAGAGGGCTGCCACATATCACTTATTCTAGGGTTTTGAGTTATTGTTAGGATTTTGTCAATTGCTTATTGTTTTGACTGTGATCAAATCAGTTGGTGAAAAGAAAAGAAAGGAAAAAAAAAAGAAAAGAAAATTCGGAAAAAAAAAAAGAAGAAGAAAAAAAAATGTAGCATATTCAAAGGTTGTTATATAGTTACAACAAAGAGAAAGAAATATATTTGTTGATTGAGCTTTATCATCAAAGGGGTTGAATACATCTTTCTAGTTAGTATCTTGTTTTATAATTACTTTTTCCCTCCTATAAATTCCTTGAGTCTCGTGTCATTTTATGTTTTCCTTGTTTCTTGTTCTTGTTTCTTGGATTTATATTATTGGTTGGAAAAAAGAAGGTTGTATTGTGCTGATTTAGTTTAACTAGTTCTTAAAGAACTTGAACGGAAAAACTCTTGAGGTAAAGGGCGACAGTGTGAGACTATTATCGGGAAAAAGCCAATTAAGAGTAAAACACGAGTGGAAAAGTGAACTTTGTGTTGGGTGAAGCAAGGGATATGATGAATCATCAAGAAGTAGTGATTAGAAATCAACAAGGTAGGAGAGATAGGAGGAGGTGTGAGCCTAGTATTGAACATAAGTAAAAGAATGAAGAGTATGGTGAGTCTCTTGTTACCAGGCGTGCTCTCAATACACAAATTAGGATGAATGATACAGAGCAGTGGAGAGAGAACATTTTTCAAACTAGATGCCACAACAACAAGAAGGTATGTAGTATGATCATTGATGGGAGGAGTTGTATTAATTTGGCTAGCACTACTTTAGTTGAGAAATTGAGTTTACCTATCTTGAAACACCCTAGACCATACAAGCTGCAGTAGTTGAATGATTGTAGGGAGGTTAGGGTAAATAAGCAAGTGCTAGTTTCTTTTTCAATTGAGAAATACCAGGATGTGATGCTTTGTAATATATTGTCTATGCATGCTGGCCATATTTTGTTGGGGAAACTGTGACAATATGATAGGATGGTGATCCATGATGGGTTAAGGAACATGTACAATTTTGAAAAGGATGGAAAAATAATCAAACTTACTTCTTTAATTCTAACACAGGTCTATGGGGACCAACTGAAACTGAAAAGTGAGGTTACTAAAAAAAAGAGTGAAATTGAGGGTGATCAAAAAAGAAAGAATGAAAGTGAGAGTGATCAAGAAAGAAAAATTGAAAAAGAGATTGAGCTAAACAACAATAGTGAAAGTAAGATTGAGCTAAAAAGCAAGAGTGAAGGTGAGATTGAGAAAAAGAAATAGTGAGGCCGAAAAGGGGAGAGAAAAAAAGATGAAGGTGAGGTTGAGTCCTCAAGGAAAAGAGAGAATGAGTTGAAAAACAATTGTGAGGTCGAAAGTTCAAAAAAAGATGAAGAAAAAGAGTGACAGAAAAATAAAGAGTGAAAAGAAAAAAAACAAGTGAAAGGAAAAAAGAGATTGAAAAAGAAAATGAGAGTGGAAAGAAAGGAGAGAGTGAAGAAAGTGGCAGAAAAACAAAGATAAAAGTAAGTTTTTAGTTAAGGTGAATCTTAATACTAACGAACTTGACGTATCTTTACCTAGTGTTGTTGTCTCTTTGTTGCAGGGATATGAGGTCATGTTTCCTAGTGATGTGTTTAGTAGATTGCCACCTATTAGGGAGATAGAGCACTACATTGATTTTATTCCAGGTGTGATAATTCCTACCCGACCTTTCTTTGAAGAACATGAGTCCTTGACACACTGGAAGGGACATGGTAAGTTGTTGACTAGAATGCATACTAAGTGGGAGGACTGTATTGAGACTTTTTCTCATGTAATCAAATACACACATGGTGAGAAAAATTTTATAGTTAATGCATTATCAAGAAGGTATGTGCTTATCTTTGTTTTAAATGCAAAGTTATTGAGATTTGAATATGATAAGAAATTGCATGCTAATGACGATGACTTTGCTAGTGTATGGAATATGTGAGAAAGCATCATTTGGTAAGTTTTATAAACTAGATTGGTACTTTTCTAGAGAGAATAAACTTTGTGTTCCTACTAGTTTTATGTGTAAGTTGCTTGTGTATGATAGACATGGTGGTTTGTTGGGTAACTTTGGTGTAAGGAAGACTTTAGACGTGTTGCATGAACGTTTGTGGGAGTATCATTTGCTATTCATTGACATGTTGCATGAACATCTGTGGGAGTATCATTTGTCATTCATTAACATGTTGCATGAACGTTTGAGGGAGTATTGTTTGCTATTCATTGAGTTTACATATAATTGGAGTGGTCATTTTGCTGTAAGGAAAACTTTAGATGTGTTTCATGAACGATTGTGAGAGTATCATTTGTCATTCATTGAATTGTTACATGGACGTTTGTAGGGGTATCATTTGCCGTTATTAGAGTGCATATAAAAAACCTTGCATACTACTATTTCTTATTCTCCTTTTGAAATTGTTTATGATTTTAATCTACTTGCTCCTTTAGCTTTAAAAATTTTGCTTGTTGATGGCAGGATGAACCTCTTCAAATTCTTGAAAAAATTAATGATAATGCATATAAAGTGGATCTTCCAGGTAAGTATCATGTTTCTGTTATTTTCAATATTACTAACGCTTTTTCCTTTGATGCAAATGGAGATTTGAGATCGAATCCTTTTGAGAAGAAGGGGAATGATGGGCACCAAGATGTACCTAGTCTTAAAGATCCTTTACAAGTTTAGATCGGGCAATCACATGATCGAGAGTTAAGAAGTGCAAAGAAGCAATGAAAGGATTGATGCAATCTACTTGGGACAAGTCTAGTAAGAGCCGAATATTCAAGATGTGCTTGAGTGAAGGAGATTCAATGATCATTCACGTGATACAAGCTATGGAAGAGTGTAACATAAATTAGGGCCTATTATTATGTTCATGTGATTGAAGGCCTTGGACTTATTTATTTAATTAAATGGGCTTATTTTATTAGTTATAGGAATTAGTCTAGAATAATTGGACTTAAGGATGCTTGACCCATATATGTCTTATTTCTTATGACAATAGCTTATTTAGAATAAATGGATTTTTGGGAAGATCTTGTATTTTGGCCAATGACCTAGTTGGAAAGTTACATTTTAGGAACTAGGGTTTAAAGAGGTACTGTAGCGAGTTACTGTAGCCACAATCTGTAGCTGTCTGTGACCAATGTTTTGAATACCGTACCGGACGCCGTACCGGTCAAGGCACTGGAACGAAATATTTCGGTACCGGTACCGTTTCAGGATAGCATTTTGGGATAACGTTTCGGAATAGTCGATATATGAATAAATTATATATAAAAATATATATAAAAATTATATTCCAAAATAATAGTCTATATATAAATAAATTATATATAAATACATATATATAAATTATAAATAGTCTAGTCTAAATTGGGGGTTAAAAAATAAGTTTGTAGTTTGGAAAAAAGAAAAAAAAAAAACAGGCCGAAATATCGGCCGGTACTGGCCGAAATATAGGCCGGTACCGGCCGGTATTTTGGCCGGTACGGAACAGGTATAGTACCTGTACCGACAGGATGGCCGAAACGAAAAATTTCAGCCGTACCGGCCGATACGGTATGAAATTTAAAACACTGGCTGTGACACTATTCAGCCAGGGGTATTTTTGGAATAAATGACTTTATTTTTTGCGAGAGTTTTAATTAGATTTTGGTTTAAATACTCTTCATAGCCTCATTTTAAGAAGTTTATAAAATATGATGAATTTATTCATTGTGAGTTAAGTTTATCTCCTCTTGTTCTTAAATGAACTTATGAACTTATCAAAGGCAAATCACAACCTTTGTGGCGTTCTTTCTTAATTTAGGTTCTTGAGACAGGTTCTTCAATAACTCTAGATTTTCATATAATCTTGGTTCTTGAAATGTGTTCTTCAACGGGTCTAAATTTTCCATTGGCTTGATTTTGACTTTCTTTAGTTAGTTTTCAAATTAATTGTAGGTTCAGAGATTCCATTCCTACGAGTTCATATCAGTGACTTTTATTGCCATGTTAAATGCCTGTAGCCACATAAATATGGTTGATAAAGGAAAAGGTTATTTTGAGTCCATGGCAAGTTGTTATGGAATTGAGCCTGAGATTGAGCATTATGGGTGTATGGTAGATCTACTAGGTCGCGCTGGATCCACGGAGGAAGTTGAACAAATCATATCTAGCATGCCCATGGCTCAAAATGCTGCCATATGGGGAGCATTACTTGGTGCTTGTAGAATCCATAAAGACATGGAAAAGAGAGAGAGAATAGGAAAGATATTAAAAGAATTGGATCGTAACCATGTCAGATGTCATGTTCCTTTGGCTAATATTTATTCTGCTTCCATGAGATGGAATGAAGCAAAGGTTGTGAGAGAGGAGATTGAATTAGATGGAAGAAAGAAAATCCCAGGTTGCAGCTTCATTGAATTAAATGGTGTGTTCCATCAATTCTTTGTAGGAGATAGATCTCATCATGAGACTAAATAGCTCTACCTGTTCTTTGATGAGAAGACAACTAAGTTGAAGATGGCTAGTTATGTTCCACAATTTGGAGACGTTTTGCTTGATATTGATGATGAGGAAGATAAAGAGACAGCCCTATCTAAACATAGTGAGAAGTTAGCTACTGCTTTTTGGCTTGATGAGCACAACACCCGAAACCCCAATTCAAATTGTAAAGAACTTACGAGTTTGGGGGGACTGCCACGAAGCAACAAAGTTCATCTCCACAGTTTATGATTGTTCACTTAAAAATATAATATGCAAATACACAAAATTGTAACAAGTATTAAAGTGTTTTAAAGAAAATGGTTATCGTACCCATAGGGAATAATTATACTATTGAGTATTGAAATTGACTAAATTAATTACTATTTAGAAAATTAAAATTTGAAGAATGGTTTATCTAGACTAAACTGAAGAAAACAACACTAAAATTAAGATTTTAGAAATAATGAGAATAGATCTAGAGCGTTTGACTTTAGCTAGCAAATCGCACACAATTTATTTTTCCTTGTTATAAAATCTCAATTATCCCAAATTGATAATAAAAATTTCTAAACTATTCAATATTTTCTCTCGAACGATACCAAAAATATATGCAACTAACAACTCCATATCTCGATGTAAATTTAACTAATTAGAGACTCATTAAGTTCTTTAAATTTTTCTTGAAAATCACACTAGTCGTAGTAAAGCATCTATACTTTTGCTCAACTAATAGTATTTAATCCTAGAGCTTTAATTATAAATCACCTCTCGGTCTCATTGTGACTCAATTGATCGAATAATAGTTAGTTAGAAAATTGTAAGCATTAAAAACAAGGAATAAACATTCAATCATAGAAATATTGAAAATAAAATAACTTGGAATATAAACTATGTGTACAATACTAGGCTACATCAAAACTCTAGAAAATAGATTTAGTTCATAATAAAACTAAAAAGAAAAAGAATAAAACTAGTGTTCTTTGTTGAAGTCGATTGATAAAGCATTCGGCTTTCATCTTTGCCCTCTAGTTTTGCCTTCTCAAAAGAACACTTCAATAATAAAAATTGGAACTCTGAACTCAGACTCAGACTCTTACACATAAAAACTCTCAACTCTGATTCAGAACTCAAAAAAAAAAAAAAAAAACTCCCTATTCATCCAACAAGTCGAGATTAAATAGATGTCGAAATTCAAATCTGGAAACAAGATAATTACGGCTACAATCTAGTCTAAAAATCTGAAAAATAGTTTCTAAAGATAGATGTTAATATAAAAGGAAGCTATCCCAAGAATAACAGGATTATCTAAAATGGAAGATTCAGTGATATGCGGCTTGAATTTCGAAGTTTGGGAGGATTTGGTCGCCAATAGATTGATTTTGGAACTCGGATTTGGATGTCAGCAGCAGATTGATTCCAATCGAAATGAATTATCCCATCGAGTAGATGTCATGTGCACTGAATATAATTGGCATGGAGGTCACAAATAAAAGGGAGTGGAGGTCACAAAGACCACACGGTCCTCTCCTCGCCTACCAAGTAAAAAGACTCCTGACCAGGACGAAAGGCTCATCTCGTATTTTCTAGTTATTGCCCATGATGTTGTTTAGGTTGATCTTTTAAGTTGGTCGTTTAGACTAGTCGCCCAACCGAACCGCCTAGAGCCTTATCACCAAGTCTTCACACCTTCTGGTCGCGCCTTCTGGTTGTGAGTCTCATCGCCAACCAAGAGGTCGGTCATCTTGCCTTTAGGTGAGAAAGATCTCTTTGCTGCTCACAGGACAAGGCCCATCGCCCAAATCTCATTAGCTCTCTTCAGATCTTACTACCTCTCATCCATTTGGATCTGTAGTCTCTTCTTTTGTACCTTTACACTAAATGTTGTCATTCCTTCAAATCTAAGAAAATAAATAAAAATGTGGAAATAAAATAAAATCAATACTATTGAAGTGGAAATGACACTTTTCATATATAAAAGAGTGATAAAAATCACATAAAAATAATACTTATCAATGATCGAGAGATTATTGTCAAGGACTTGATTAGATATCACCATTTTAAAAATGAAGTTGTTCTTGTAAAGACAATTGGAAGACATAAAGATCTGGTTTGCAATGGATCCAAGCCAATCTCAGATTACCAGTTGTCCTACTTTTCTGCACAATATACAAGAATTTTGCTGCTGAGCATCAAATTCTTTCAGCCATTTTCTGCTAAAAAGGCACCACATCAAATTGGTAATTCTAAGGTTGCTTCATTTCTTAAGATGCCTTTGCTTAGAAAGTGAGTGACAAAGCGCTATGTGTTCTGTGACATGATGAGATACATGGGCTTTTACAAGAGAGGAGACCTAGCCTAGATTTGTTGGATTCTGCTTGGTTATCAAATGAGATGTGATTTTCTTTCTAAAATTTGTATTTAAAGTTTTGGACAAGGAACATGAAAGGGAAAGCCAATGACAGAGCTACAGAGACTAGAAACATGGAACAAGCCAGAACAAGCATTTGAATGTTCAACTGGATGTACTGGAAGCAAAACAAGGCATATTGAAATTTTCAATATAGATGAAAAGAAATTGCTTTAGAAACCTGCAGAGAGACAGGATTTGTGGAGGCAGTGCAAAGGGATCACATTAATATATTACACTCTATAAACGATAGGCAGTTGTGCGGTTATCACAATGACTAATCACTTGTTATCGCAAAAATCAGGTGAGAACCCCAAAAGAATTAATATGTAACCCCCAACAACCACCCCCCCCCCAACTATGGGTGGGAACCTAGCCTAAATCCCCCCATGTTAGTTTTGGTATACAGCCAGCTAGCTTCAACAGCCCATTCAACTGATCCAGCACCAAGTAAATTTCATTATAAGATCGGTGAGTTTATTAGATGCTGCAAACTAATGAATCTTCATTCCCATTTGAATCCAACTATATCCAGGACTATTTTTTTCTACCGCTATATTTTTCATGGTTGACTGGATTTTCATAACCTCAACCCAACTATTTACTTCGGCATACAGATTAACCACAAGGTTGTAATAGCCATTGTTGTTTGGCTCTAAAACCATCAGTTCATTAACGACAACTTGAGCAATCTCAAAGTTCCCATGGAGCTTACACACACCCAACAAGGCACCCCAGATATCGGAGTTGCGTTCAACTTTCATGCTTCTTATCAACTCTAGTGCATCTCTAAGCAAGCTCGCTTTGGTCAGTAGATCAACGATGCATCCATAGTGTCCATCTTCATGCGGGGTCGAATAATCACTGACCATGCTCAGAAACCTCCTACAGCCTTCTTCAACGAGTCCTATGTGTGTGCAGGCGCTCAGAACACTGATAAAAGTGACCCCATTTGGTTTGATCTTCTCCCTCTCCATCCTGCTAAACACTGTAGTGCTTCATCTGCAAATCCGTGAACTGTAAGCCCTTCAATTGCTTAATTCCAACAAAACAGGTTCTTTTCCCGCAACTTGAAGAACATCAAAAGTTACCTATCTAAGCTCCCACACTTGGCATACATATCAATCAATGCAGACCCAATATACATGTCAAGATCAAACCCATTCTACAATACATAAAGATATATTTCATTCCTAAATCGAGCGCTCCAAGATGGGCACAAGCCAATATAACAGTTGCCATCAGTGGTGGAACCACGTTTGGCTTAAGGGGGCCATGGGCCCCCAAAATTTATGGAAAATTCAAAATAGCCCCAAGATTCTAAGATTTTATTTAATATTGTTTTATAAATATAGAAAATGGCCCCTCAAAAAAAAAATTTTAATCTCCGTATACTTTTTAAAATTTTCTAAAATTTCAATATACATAGAAATGTCTCTCTCCAATTTTTTTCTTATAGCTCCTAAATTTTGTATAATTTCTATATAATTTCTATTTTCAAGGATGTGGTCTTGCAAAAATTAAATTAAAATTTATAAGAGAAATAATAAACTTATTAATATGGACCTCAAAGTTTTTTGTTATACAATAATAGGCTTCTTAAATGTATGAAGTCCAAATTAAAATTAAAACAAGAAAAATCATTTAAGCCTGATAATCTATATGAACAATAGTTGAGAGGTTTTATCATCTAGACTTCATTAAACAAGAAAAGAATTTATCTAAGGTTTCAATTAAAACATTATATATTTATTGTGACACAAAAATATCAAAATTTTACATAAAACATAATAAACAAACTTACATACTATAATAAAAGATAACCTTCTAAGATATTGCTTGATAGTTTTATGAAAAAATTAAATTCTAAATATTTCATTACACAAATAATAATGGATGGATATTATTTTACGAAATATTATCGTCAGAAATCTGAAACATGTATTAAGTTTTACTTATAGAGTCTTATTTTTATGTATATGTAGCAAATTATTGAGATCTTATTTTAAATGTAGTAATGTTTTTATGATTTTTTAATTTATGTTTATTTTACATAAATGTGCCAAACGCTTATTGTTTATTCTTCCTCTTGGTCCATCTTTAAACTGATTGTCTGGATTGTTTTGATCAAAGCCCAAAGTCCACTGATGGGCTTGGGTTGGCCGAAATTTAGAAAACATTAAGTGAATATTTGATTCACTTAATATCTAATTGATCCTAGCCCTTATACAAATACTGCAATCTATACATATTATGTTAATATTAGAAAGCTCTATTATTTTATTTGTGAAAATGCCAAACTTACTATAAATTTTATTATAGAAGTCTTATAAATTATATGTGATTAATTAGTGACACTTCACCAATGTAATTTTATCTTGCAATGATTTTTCTTATTTTATTGAAATATTTCTTTTTCTATATATTATTTGTTTGGATATTGATTGTGAGGGAGGGGCCCATCCTAGAAGGGCCCAAGCCCGAAGAAGCCAAGCCTCGGAACTCCAGGCCCAAAGACAAAACCCTCCTGTAAGTTAAGAATCCGGGCCAGAGGATCGCGTGCCAAGCCCGTGACAGCAAACCTACTCGGGAAGGCCTTCTAGTGTCGAGCTCGGATATACCAATGAGATCGTCTCGGGGCTTGATAGCCTACTACCGAGCCCTATCGTAGGGCGCGGGGCAAGACGCCCAACTGTATGTAGACGACTGAACATGCCCGATCATGGACTCGTCAGACCCAACTGCACGTGGATGGCTAAACGTGCATGTGTTAGGAGACCCGGCACGCAACAGTGTACCCCATGTACGAAGGACGGCTCGCCCACTACGTGACACCCAACCCTGGCAGAAAGCAGCGGGACAGACCTAGCACGACTAACACGCCACAATCTCCTTCGGCCTCCTAAGCCGCAGACTGACACACTATGGCATCAGGATATGAGTGGTAGCAGGTTTGCCACCTGACACGCCACAATCACCCTCAACAGCAGAAACTGGATCATGTATAAATAATGCTTATCCCATCTACGGGTGGTCTCTTTCTAAAATTTTGATTGTTCTTACTATTCTTCAAAGTTGTTCCTATCACTAGATGATCGTTCACTAACTTTGGCATCGGAGTGACCCTGGACGTCACTGGAGTCATTTCTTCTTAGTTGCAGGTGGTGTGAGCTTGGTTGTCGCGAAAGTGCTTGGGCTGCAAAACATGACATCAATAGTGGCGTCGTTTGTGGGATTCGATTTTCTATAAAAGCATGTACTTCGCATGCCGGCAACGACGCGGTCCAAGCTACACTAAAGGGAGACAACGAGGAACGGACGATGGAAGTGAGACTCGCGTGCATGGAGACAGTAAAGAAACTGACTGAAGAAGCTGGGATGCTAAGACAGGAGGCCCTCAAATGCACGAAGGAAGAGCTAGTGGGGGGCACAAAATCGAGCAGCAATGAACACGAGGATTCGCGGTGGGTCCCTGCAGATACTGCGGCATAGGAGGAGAGACGCAAGATGCACGTCCAAATCCGAGAGCTTGGGGATAAATACGAGGAGATGGATAAGAAGATAGACACACCATCCACTGTTGACCAGCTACTTGTCAACACTGGCCTCTCGTACAGCGTGGGGGTCATGGCAGTACCACTTCCCCCCAAGTTCAGGTTCCCCTAGATGGAAATGTACGAAGGGTCCAAAGACCCACTAGAGCACTTGAAGACGTTCAAAACCCACATGACCAAAGGGGAAGTCGCCTGCTTAGCCTTCCCACTAACACTAAGAGAAGCTGCCTGGACCTGGTTTCAGTCGCTGACATCAGGACCAGTAGATAGCTTCGAGGAGCTTGCCTGCTTCTTCATGACGCAATTCCTGGTAAGTCGAAAAAGGAGATGCCCAGTATCTTACCTCCTGACCATTAAACAACGTGATGGTGAGAACCTACAGTCATACCTCTCGTAGTTCAATCGGGAGCGTATGACCACCAGCGGCTAAGATGAGAAGCTTACGTTGGCAGCCTTCCTAGCAGGAATCTGGCCTCTGAATCAGTTCATGGCAGAGATAGTGCGAAAGACCACTACAACACTAAGGGAGTTCGTGGACGAAGCAGATGAGTTCATCAACGTTGAAGATACACTCGAGACCCTGACTGCCCCACGGCGGTCCGAGCTGGAGCGAGCAGGTCGGAAGGCATCATTCTCGAGAGGAGGCCACGACCTGGGAGGGGGAAAGAGGGGAGCGCCAGATATGAAAAGCAGGGGAGACATGTCGGCTCGGCCCCAAGGAGGAAGTCGCGCTCACACAAACTTGATCGTGGAAGGGAACCAGTGCCCAAGCCCCTAAAGAGAGCAGCCCCAAGATGAGGAAAACCACCGCTATTGTGAGTTCCATATGAATAACGGGCAAAACACTTGAGACTGCTATGCTATGAAGAGAATGAGGAAGGAAGACTAGCGTAATCGGACGCGTCGGTCTGAGGACCGTGAAGATTGATGCGGAGGAAGGCGCACGGGTCCCTGGTAGAGTGCAAGTCCAAGAAGGTAGGGAATAAGGGATGAGACATGGAGGAGTCCCCCAGTGGAAATAGGCCACTCGGGGAGATCAGCACAATCACCGGGGTGTATGCCAGAGGCGGAGCTACTTCGTCAGCCCAAAAAGAGCATGCCCAGAGGGCATGGTACAAGGAAGTCTTCGCCGCTAAAAGAGTTGCAAATAGGCCTCTATAGCTCACCGAAGGCCCCATGATAACTTTCGATGAGAGACACAAAGAAGACATCCTCTACCCGCATGACGGCGCATTGGTGTTTCCAATGCAAGTGGCAAACTTCAAAACACGGAGGATCCTAGACAACAATGGCAGTTTGGCAGACATCCTGTTCTAGGAAGCCTTTGTAAAGACAGGAATCAGCCTAGACTGACTATGTCCTACTCCAATGCTGCTTAAGTGCTTCATTGGAGATGTTGTTCAACCAATGGGATCCATCACCCATTCAGTACTCGCAGGGAAGGCTCCCAGAACTATGGCCACCATGTTCGACTTCTTAGTCGTTAAGGCTCCATCCTGATACAACGCCATACTGGGGCGCCCCACATTAAATAGTTTGAGGACAGTAAGGTCCACTTACCACCTCAAAATGAAGTTCCCCCTCGACTCGGAGGTGCGTGAAGTCCGCAATGAGCAGGTGCTAGCCCGAGAATGCTACGACCGAGAGCTGAGGCACGAGGTCAAATTAGTCGCGACTGTCGAAAGGACAGAAGAAGCACCCAAGCCTTATTCACCTCCGCCCCTGACCGAATGGGATGAAGAAGTCCGTGATGAACAAGCTCTTCAGAAAGTAAAACCCAACGAGCCCTTGGAGTTGCTTACAGTTGACCAGCAGAAACCGGAGAGAAAGGTCCGGATCGGGACTAAGCTAGACCCAAAGATGAGAGCATCGCTGATATCCCTCCTAATAGAACACTGGGACATGTTCGCTTGGAGCCATGAGGATATACCAGGGATCGACTACTCCATCATTAAGCACCAACTTTCTGTCGATCCAGCAGCTCGGAGAGTCAAGTAGAAATGGCGAAGCTTCAGCACCATGGAGTATGGGGTGATAGCTGAGGAGGTGGACCATCTCCTAATGGTAGCATTCATCTGGGAGGTCCATTACCCGGAATGACTATCTAATGTAGTTCTGGTGAAGAAGGCCAGTGGGAAGTGGCGGTTGTGTGTCAACTTCATCGACGTAAATAATGCTTGCTCGAAAGACAGCTTCCCCTTACCATGTATCGGTCTAATCGTGGATTCTATGGCGAGGCATCCCTCCTTAGCTTTATGGACGCCTATTCCGGTTATAACTAGATCAGAATAAAACTGGATGACGAGAAGAAGACAGCGTTCGTAACAAACCGAGACCTCTACTGCTACAAAGCAATGTCGTTTAGCCTCAAGAATGCGGGAGCCACCTACCAACGGCTAGTCAATTGAATCTTCAAACAATAGATCGGCCAAAATATAGAGGTGTATGTAGGCGATCTGTTGGTGAAGACAAAGAGCCCGAACAACATTTGGTAGACTTATGAGAAGCATTTTCCATCTTTCGGCAATACTAGATGAAGCTGAATGCATTGAAATGCGCATTCGGAGTGAAGACGAGTAAGTTTCTAGGGTTCATGGCTCCGAGAGGGGGATTAGGGCGAACCCAAAAAAGGTGGAAGCAATGATAAGAATGCCTTCCCACCACAGCCTTCCCGAAGTCCAGAGGCTGGCTGGGCAGGTTGCAACCCTGAACCACTTCATTGCTCGATGAATTGACAGGTGCCTACCCTTCTTCAAAGTCTTGAGGAAAGCCCAGGAGTGGGATAAGACCTGTGAAAATGCCTTCACTGATTCAAAGTTGTACCTGAGTCGCCCCCCATAGCTCAATCAAGCAAGACCCGGGGAGACCTTGACAGTGTACCTAGCAGTATCACCACACACCGCATCAGCCGTACTTGTCTGGGACGAGGAAAAAGGATAGTGACCCGTCTACTACATGAGTCGGGCCCTCTGCAGAGTGGAAGTAAGGTACCCCCATACGGAGATGTTAGTATTCGCCCTAGTCATGGCGGCCAGGAGATTAAGGCCATATTTCTAAGCCCACCCAATGAAAGTACTCACCAGTCTCCCCCTCAAGAAGTTACTGTAGAAGCCAGACACCTCAAGACGGCTTGCAAAATGGCAGATTGAGCTCAGCAAATTTGACATAAAGTATCAGCCCCGAGCTGCAATGAAAGGACAAGTGTTGGCATATTTCATTGCCATGTTTACTAATTTCCCGAAAGAAGTTTCAAACACACCCTACGAAAAGCCCTACCTAGTAGGTCTAAATCGATGACTCGTCCTACCAGGGTGGTGGAGGAGTAGGGGTGCACATTGTCACCAAACAAGGAGAAGAGAACGACTATGTAGTCAAGCTGGCCTTTTAAACGACTAACAATGAAGCTGAGTATGAAGTGCTTTTGGTCGGAATGACAGTCGCACGATTACTAGGAGCTGAAGAAATAGAAGTGAGGGAAGATTCTCAAGTGGTAGTTAGCCAAGTACTGGGCAATTTGCCATGAAAGGGGAAAGGTTAAGAAGTATCTCCAGTTGGTCTGCAACGAGCGCAACCGCTTCCAGAACATCTAGCGAGAAGTACCGCTTCCAAAACATCAGCATCCTACAGGTGCCAAGAGGATAAAACCAGAAGGCAGATCATCTAGCAAGGGCTACGTCAGGCCAGGAAGAACTCCCGCTTCCAGAGCACACCATAGTCAGGACAATTGAAGTCCTCTCCATCGAGGTGGAAGTGTCTATCACAACCCCAACACCTCTCGAGTGAGCAATAAATATCCAAAAATTCCTATAGGAAAGGCCGCTACCTAGTGACCTGGAAGAAGTACAAATGGTTAGGAACAGAGCGGTTCGGTGCACCATATTAGAAGGAGTTCTATACAAGAGAGGTTTTTGCAAGCCACTCCTCATATACCTCACATCGGAGGAAGCCCAATACGTGCTAGCAGAGATTCACGAGGAGATTTGTGAAAGCCACTTAGGAGGAAAGGCTCTTGCTACAAGAGTGACCTAGGCCATATATTACTGGCTCCGTTCCCTCAAGGATGCAAAAGACTTTGCCAAAAAATTCCCAAAGTGTTAGGAGCACGGGCCAATTTTGCACTACCCGATGGAGGAGCTGACATCAATCACCGTCCCGTGGCCCTTCGCCCAATGAGGACTGGACCTAATTAGCCCATTTCCAACAGTAAGGGTAGGAGCTAAGTTTGTCATTGTCGCGGTAAGCTATTTCACAAAATGTGTCAAAGCGAAGGCTCTCGTTACCATCACCTCCCAAACCATCGAAATTCTTGTGGAAGTCAGTGGTCTACCGATTTGGCATACCTCAAAGGTTCATATCGGACAATAAAAGATAGTTCGACTGTGCACATTACTAGGAATGGTGCAAAGAGCTCAAAATTAAAGTGAATTACTCTTGCCAAGACACCCTCAAGCCAACAGACAGGCCGAAGCAACCAACAAAACCCTCCTCTCCACCGTTAAGAAAAATATCCAGGCGCACAAAGGAGAATGGGACAAAAATCTCCCAAACGTGCTATGGGAGTACCGGACCACTGTCCGAATCCCCACCAGGGAGACACGCTTCATCCTCACCTATGGCAGCAAAGCAATAATTCCCGTGGAAGTTGAACTCCCCACATTCCGTCTTCATATTTCGACCCGAACGCTAACAACGAAAGGCTAGCCGAGAGCTTGGATGTCCTGGAGGAAAGAAGAGAAAAAGCAGTAGTCCAAACAGTGAATAACAAGCAAAAGGTGAAACAATACTTCAACAGACAGGTCAGGCAGTGCTCCTTCAATGTCGGCAACCTAGTGCTACGATAGACCAGAATAACTACCCCGAAAGAGGGGAAGCTGGGACCATGGGAAGGCCGATACGTAGTGACTACGAGCAACCAACCCAGTTCCAATCACCTCAAAAACAGTCAAGGACACAAGCTACCTGACCCATGGAATGCCAAACACTTAAAGAAATATTATGTCTAGAAGTATAAGGCAATACTTTGTACGAACGACTAAGAATGAATGAGGACGCCTGCATGTTCATCTCAAATCTATTGTTGTTTAGAAAAATAATAATAAAAATAAGCCAGCGGGGTAAGGTCCCAAGTCTCCAAACTGGGTATTGACACTCCGTCCAACAAAGTACAGTCCTTACACTTACAAGAAGACTGGTCCTTTGACTCGCTGCGAGGTAAGGTTCCAAGTCTCCAGACTAGGTATTGACCGACTGTCCAACAAAGTCGAGTCCTTACACTCACAAGAAGATAGATCCCTTGACTCGCTACGGGGTAAGGTCTCAAGTCTCAGGACTGGGTACCGACCTCCCGTCCAACAAAGCCGAGTCCTTACACTCTCAAGAAGACTGGTCCCTTGACTCTCTACGGCATAAGGTCCCAAGTCTCAAGACTGTGTACTGAACCCCCGTCCAACAAAGTTGAGTCCTTACACTTGCAAGAGATGGTTCTCTTGACTCGCTGCAAGGTAAGGGCAAGTCTCAACACTTGGTCCTGCTCCCCCGTCCAACAAAGTCGAAACCTTACACTCACAAGAAGATGGGTCCCTCGACTCGTTGCAGGGTAAGGTCCGAAGTCTCAGGTATGGGTACCGACCACCCGTCCAACAAAGTCGAGTCCTTATACTTGCAAGAAGATGGGTCCCTTGACTCGCTATGGGGTAAGGTCCCAAGTCTCAAGACTGGATACCAACCCCCGTCCAACAAAGTCGAGCCCTTACACTGGCAAGCAGACGAGTCCCTTGACTCGCTGCAAGGTAAGGGCAAGTCTCAGCACTTGGTCCTGCTCCCCCATCCAACAAAGCTGAGTCCTTACACTCGAAAAAAATGGGACTCTTGACTCACTACTGGATAAGGTCCAAAGTCTCTGGACTGAGTACCAACCCCTTGTCCAACAAAGATAAGTCCTTACACTCACAAGAAGACGGGTCTCTTGACTTGCTACAGGGTAAGGTCCCAAGTCTCTGAACTAGGTACCGACCTCCCATCTAACATAGCGGAGTCCTTATACTCGCAAGAAGATAGGTCCCTTGACTAGCTACGGAGTAAGGTCCCAAGTCTCTAGACTAGGTACCGACCTCCTGTCCAACAAAGTCGAGTCCTTACACTCGTAAGAAGATGGGTCCCTTGACTCTCTATGGGGTAAGGTCCTAAGTCTCAAGATTGGGTACCGACCTCGGTCTAAAGAAGCCGAGTCCCTACACTAGCAAGAAGATGGATCATTTGACTCGCTGCAAGGTAAGGTCCCAAGTCTCAGAACTGGGTACCAACCCTCCATCCCACAGAGCCGAGTCCTTACACTTACAAGAATATGGGTCCCTTGATTCACTTCGGGGTAAGGTCTGTAGTCTCAGGTATGGGTACCGACCCCCTGTCCGACAAAGTCGAGTCTTTACACTCGCAAAAAGACGGGTCCCTTAACTTGCTGTGGGGTAATGTTCCAAGTCTCAAGATTGGGTACCAACCCACCGTCCAACAAAGTCGAGTCCTTACACTTACAAGTATACGCGTCCCTTGACTCGCTCCGGAATAAGGTCTCATGTCTCAAGACTGGATACCGACCCCCAGTCCAACAAAACTGAGTCCTTACACTAGCAAGAAAACGGGTCCCTTGACTCGCTGCGGGGTAAGGTCCCAAGTCTCAAGACTGGGTACCGACCCCCTGTCCAACAAAGTCGAGTCCTCATATTCTCAAGAAGATGGGTCCCTTTACTCGCTATGGGGTAAGATCCAAGTCTCAGGACTGGGTACCGACCCCCCTGTCCACAAAGCCGAGTCCTTACACTCGCAAGAAGACGAGTCCCTCGCCTCGACTCGCTACGGGGTAAGCTCCCCAAGTCTCCCAGACT